>CAKAOJ020000195.1:1800000-2245000 GCA_916701645.2 Sebastolobus alascanus
ATTCTATACTATGACATTTTTTTACGAATATTTTCGACATGACTTTTTTCATGAAAATTTTCGAAAATATTCGTAAAAAAATGTCATAGTATAGAATGTCGAAAATTTTCATGAAAACAGGCATAGTATAGTCTGTCGATTCATTTGGTGGAAAAAAAACTCAGTTTAAATTTTCGTCAATTTTCATGAAAAGTCATAGTATAGTATGACTTTTCATAAAAATGTCGAAATTTTAAACTGAGTTTTTTTTCCACCAAATGAATCGACAGACTATACTATGCCTTTTTTCATTAAAATTTTCGACATTCTATACTATGACATTTTTTTACGAATATTTTCGACATGACTTTTTTCATGAAAATTTTCGAAAATATTCGTAAAAAAATGTCATAGTATAGAATGTCGAAAATTTTCATGAAAACAGGCATAGTATAGTCTGTCGATTCATTTGGTGGAAAAAAAACTCAGTTTAAATTTTCGTCAATTTTCATGAAAAGTCATAGTATAGTATGACTTTTTCATAAAATGTCGAAATTTTAAACTGAGTTTTTTTTCCACCAAATGAATCGACAGACTATACTATGCCTTTTTTCATTAAAATTTTCGACATTCTATACTATGACATTTTTTTACGAATATTTTCGACATGACTTTTTTCATGAAAATTTTCGAAAATATTCGTAAAAAAATGTCATAGTATAGAATGTCGAAAATTTTCATGAAAACAGGCATAGTATAGTCTGTCGATTCATTTGGTGGAAAAAAACTCAGTTTAAAATTTCGACAATTTTCATGAAAAGTCATAGTATAGTATGACTTTTCATAAAATGTCGAAATTTTAAACTGAGTTTTTTTTCCACCAAATGAATCGACAGACTATACTATGCCTTTTTTCATTAAAATTTTCGACATTCTATACTATGACATTTTTTTACGAATATTTTCGACATGACTTTTTTCATGAAAATTTTCGAAAATATTCGTAAAAAAATGTCATAGTATAGAATGTCGAAAATTTTATGAAAACAGGCATAGTATAGTCTGTCGAAATTTTTTTGAAAAAAAAGTCATAGTATAGTATGTCGAAATTTTTTTTATAAAAAAGTCTTTGGATAGTATTTCGAAAATTTCCTGAAATAAATCATAGTATCGTATGTCGAAAATTTTATGAAAAAAAAGTCATGGTATATTATGTCGAAGGTTTTATGAACAAAACAGTCATACTATAGTACGTCGAAAATTTTATGAAAAAAAGTCATAGTATAGTATGTTGAAAATTTTGTGAAAAAAAGTCATAGCATAGTATGTTGAAAATTTTCATGGAAAAAGGCATTGTATAGTATGTATATTAATTTGTTGGAAAAAAAACTCATAGTTTAGAATTTCGAAAATTTTCAGAAAAAAAGTCATAGTATAGTATGTCGAAAATGTTATGAAAAAAAAGTCATGGTATAGTATGTCGAAAGTTTTATGAACAAAACAGTCATACTATAGTATGTCGAAAATTTTATGAAAAAAAAGTCATAGTATAGTATGTCGAAAAATTTTATGAAAAAAAGTCATACTATAGTATGTCGAAAATGTTATGAAAAAAAGTCATAGTATAGTATGTCAAATTTTATGAAAAAAAGTCATACTATAGTATGTCGAAAATTTTATGAAAAAAAAGTCATAGTATAGTATGTCGAAAGTTTATTGAAAAAAAAGTCATACTATAGTATGTCGAAAATGTTATGAAAAAAAAGTCATAGTATAGTTTGTCGAAAATTGTATGAAAAAAAGTCATACTATAGTATGTCGAAAATTTTATGAAAAAAAAGTCATAGTATAGTATGTCGAAAATTTTATGAAAAAAAAGAAATAGTATAGTATGTCGAAAGTTTATTGAAAAATAAGTCATACTATAGTATGTAGAAAATTTTATGAAAAAAAAGTCATAGTATAGTATGGCGAAAATTTTATGAAAAAAGTCATACTATGGTATGTCGAAAATTTTATGAAAAAAAAGTCATACTATAGTATGTCGAAAATTTTATGAAAAAAAGTCATACTATAGTATATCAACTTTTATGAAAAAAAAGTCATAGTATAGTATGTCGAAAATTTTATGAAAAAAAAGTCATACTGTAGTATGTCGAAAATTTTATGAAAAAAAAGTCATACTTTAGTAAGTCGAAAATGTTATGAAAAAGAAGTCATGGTATAGTATGTCGAAAGTTTTATGAACAAAACAGTCATACTATAGTGTGTCGAAAATTTTATGAAAAAAAGTCATAGTATAGTATGTCGAAAATGTTCGTGAAAAAATGTCAAAGTATAGAATGTCGAAAAATTTCATGGAAAAAGGCATAGTATAGTATGTATATTAATTTGGTGGGAAAAAAACTCATAGTTTAGAATTTCGAAAATTTTCATGAAAAAAAAGTCATACTATAGTATTTCGAAAATTTATTGAAAAAAGTCATACTATAGTATGTCGAAAATTTTATGAAAAAAAAGTCATAGTATAGTATGTCAAATTTTATGAAAAAAAGTCATAGTATAGTATGTCGAAAATTTTATGAAAAAAAAGTCATAGTATAGTATGTCGAAAGTTTATTGAAAAAAAAGTCATACTATAGTATGTCGAAAATGTTATGAAAAAAAAGTCATAGTATAGTTTGTCGAAAATTGTATGAAAAAAAAGACATACTATAGTATGTCAACTTTTATGAAAAAAAAGACATACTATAGTATGTCAACTTTTATGAAAAAAAGTCATAGTACAGTATGTCGAAAATTTTATGAAAAAAGTCATACTATGGTAAGTCGAAAATTTTATGAAAAAAAAGTCATACTGTAGTATGTCGAAAATTGTATGAAAAAAAAGTCATACTTTAGTATGTCGAAAATGTTATGAAAAAGAAGTCATGGTATAGTATGTCGAAAGTTTTATGAACAAAACAGTCATACTATAGTGTGTCGAAAATTTTATGAAAAAAAGTCATAGTATAGTATGTCGAAAATGTTCGTGAAAAAATGTCATAGTATAGAATGTCGAACATTTTCATGGAAAAAGGCATAGTATAGTATGTATATTAATTTGGTGGGAAAAAAACTCATAGTTTAGAATTTCGAAAATTTTCATGAAAAAAAAGTCATACTATAGTATGTCGAAAATGTATTGAAAAAAGTCATACTATAGTATGTCGAAAATTTTATGAAAAAAAAGTCATAGTATAGTATGTCAAATTTTATGAAAAAAAAGTCATAGTATAGTATGTCGAAAGTTTATTGAAAAAAAAGTCATACTATAGTATGTCGAAAATGTTATGAAAAAAAAGTCATAGTATAGTTTGTCGAAAATTGTATGAAAAAAAGTCATACTATAGTATGTCGAAAATTTTATGAAAAAAAAGTCATAGTATAGTATGTCGAAAATTTTATGAAAAAAAAGAAATAGTATAGTATGTCGAAAATTTTATGAAAAAAAAGTCATACTATAGTATGTCGAAAATTTTATGAAAAAAAGTCATAGTATAGTATGTCGAAAATTTTATGAAAAAAAAGTCATAGTATAGTATGTCGAAAATTTTATGAAAAAAAAGTCATACCGTAGTATGTCGAAAATTTTATGAAAAAAAAGTCATACTTTAGTAAGTCGAAAATGTTATGAAAAAGAAGTCATGGTATAATATGTCGAAAGTTTTATGAACAAAACAGTCATACTATAGTGTGTCGAAAATTTTATGAAAAAAAGTCATAGTATAGTATGTCGAAAATGTTCGTGAAAAAATGTCAAAGTATAGAATGTCGAAAAATTTCATGGAAAAAGGCATAGTATAGTATGTATATTAATTTGGTGGGAAAAAACTCATAGTTTAGAATTTCGAAAATTTTCATGAAAAAAAAGTCATACTATAGTATGTCGAAAATTTATTGAAAAAAGTCATACTATAGTATGTCGAAAATTTTATGAAAAAAAAGTCATAGTATAGTATGTCAAATTTTATGAAAAAAAGTCATAGTATAGTATGTCGAAAATTTTATGAAAAAAAAGTCATAGTATAATATGTCGAAAGTTTATTGAAAAAAAAGTCATACTATAGTATGTCGAAAATGTTATGAATAAAAAGTCATAGTATAGTTTGTCGAAAATTGTATGAAAAAAAGTCATACTATAGTATGTCGAAAATTTTATGAAAAAAAAGTCATAGTATAGTATGTCGAAAATTTTATGAAAAAAAAGAAATAGTATAGTATGTCGAAAGTTTATTGAAAAAAAAGTCATACTATAGTATGTAGAAACTTTTATGAAAAAAAAGTCATAATATAGTACGTCGAAAGTTTTATGAAAAAAAAGTCCTAGTATAGTATGTCGAAAATTTTATGAAAAAAAGTCATACTATTGTATGTCGAAAAAGTTATGAAAAAAGTCATACTATAGAATGTCGAAAATTTTATGAAAAAAAGTCATAGTATAGTATGTCGAAAATTGTATGAAAAAAAGTCATAGTATAGTATGTTGAAAATTTTATGAAAAAAAAGTCATAGTATAATAAGTCGAAAGTTTATTGAAAAAAAATTCATACTATAGTATGTCGAAAATTTTCTTGAAAAAATGTCATAGTATAGAATATCGAAAGCTTTCATTGAAAAAGGCATAGTATAGTCTGTTGATCCCATTTTGTGAAAAAAAAACTCAGTTTAAAATGTCGAAAATATTCATGAAAAAAAACAGGTCATACTATAGTATGTCGAAAATTTTCGTGAAAAAATGTCATAGTATAGAATATCGAAAAGTTTAATTGGAAAAGGCATAGTATAGTCTGTTGATTTCATTTTGTGGAAAAAAAACTCAGTTTAAAATGTCGAAAATATTCATGAAAAAAAAAAAGTTATACTATAGCATGTCGAAAATTTACGTGAAAAAAAGTCATACTATAGTATGTCGAAAATTTTCGTGAAAAAATGTCATAGTATAGAATGTCGAAAATTTTCATTAGAAAAGGCATAGTATAGTCTGTTGATTTTATTTTGTGGAAAAAAAACTAAGTTTAAAATGTCGAAAATATTCTTGAAAAAAAAAAAAGTCATACTATAGTATGTCGAAAATTTTATGAAAAAAAAGTCATAGTATAGTATGTCAAATTTTATGAAAAAAAGTCATAGTATAGTACGTCGAAAATTTTATGAAAAAAAAGTCATAGTATAGTATGTCGAAAGTTTATTGAAAAAAAAGTCATACTATAGTATGTCGAAAATGTTATGAAAAAAAAGTCATAGTATAGTTTGTCGAAAATTGTATGAAAAAAAGTCATACTATAGTATGTCGAAAATTTTATGAAAAAAAAGTCATAGTATAGTATGTCGAAAATTGTATGAAAAAAAGTCATAGTATAGTATGTTGAAAATTTTATGAAAAAAAAGTCATAGTATAATAAGTCGAAAGTTTATTGAAAAAAAAGTCATACTATAGTATGTCGAAAATTTTCGTGAAAAAATGTCATAGTATAGAATATCGAAAACTTTCATTGAAAAAGGCATAGTATAGTCTGTTGATCCCATTTTGTGAAAAAAAAACTCAGTTTAAAATGTCGAAAATATTCATGAAAAAAAACATGTCATACTATAGTATGTCGAAAATTTTCGTGAAAAAATGTCATAGTATAGAATATCGAAAAATTTAATTGGAAAAGGCATAGTATAGTCTGTTGATTTCATTTTGTGGAAAAAAAACAGTTTAAAATGTCGAAAATATTCATGAAAAAAAAAAAGTCATACTATAGCATGTCGAAAATTTACGTGAAAAAAAGTCATACTATAGTATGTCGAAAATTTTCGTGAAAAAATGTCATAGTATAGAATGTCGAAAATTTTCATTAGAAAAGGCATAGTATAGTCTGTTGATTTCATTTTGTGGAAAAAAAAACTCAGTTTAAAATGTCGAAAATATTCATGAAAAAAAAAAAAGTCATACTATAGTATGTCGAAAATTTTCGTGAAAAAATGTCATAGTATAGAATGTCGAAAATTTTCATTGGAAAAGTCATAGTATAGTCTGTTGATCCCATTTTGTGAAAAAAAACCCTCAGTTTAAAATGTCGAAAATATTCATGAAAAAAAAAAGTCATACTATAGTATGTCGAAAATTTTCGTGAAAAAATGTCATAGTATAGAATGTCGAAAATTTTCATTGGAAAAGGCATAGTATAGTCTGTTGATTTCATTTTGTGGATAAAAAACTCAGTTTAAAATGTCGAAAATATTCATGACAAAAAAAAAAATTCATACTATAGTATGTCGAAAATTTTCTTGAAAAAATGTCATAGTATAGAATGTCGAAAATTTTCATTGGAAAAGGCATAGTATAGTCTGTTGATCCCATTTTGTGAAAAAAACCCTCAGTTTAAAATGTCGAAAATATTCATGAAAAAAAAAAAAGTGATATTATAGTATGTCGAAAATTTTCGTGAAAAAATGTCATAGTATAGAATGTCGAAAATTTTCATTGGAAAAGTCATAGTATAGTCTGTTGATCCCATTTTGTGAAAAAAACCCTCAGTTTAAAATGTCGAAAATATTCATGAAAAAAAAAAAGTCATACTATAGTATGTCGAAAATTTTCGTAAAAAAATGTCATAGTATAGAATGTCGAAAATTTTCATTGGAAAAGGCATAGTATAGTCTGTTGATTTCATTTTGTGGAAAAAAAACTCAGTTTAAAATGACGAAAATATTCATGAAAAAAAAAAAATTCACACTATAGTATGTCGAAAATTTTCGTGAAAAAATGTCATAGTATAGAATGTCGAAAATTTTCATTGGAAAAGGCATAGTATAGTCTGTTGATTTCATTTTGTGGAAAAAAAACTCAGTTTAAAATGTCGAAAATATTCATGAAAAAAAAAAAAGTCATACTATAGTATGTCGAAAATTTTCGTGAAAAAATGTCATAGTATAGAATGTCGAAAATTTTCATTGGAAAAGTCATAGTATAGTCTGTTGATCCCATTTTGTGAAAAAAAACCCTCAGTTTAAAATGTCGAAAATATTCATGAAAAAAAAAAGTCATACTATAGTATGTCGAAAATTTTCGTGAAAAAATGTCATAGTATAGAATGTCGAAAATTTTCATTGGAAAAGGCATAGTATAGTCTGTTGATTTCATTTTGTGGATAAAAAACTCAGTTTAAAATGTCGAAAATATTCATGACAAAAAAAAAAAATTCATACTATAGTATGTCGAAAATTTTCTTGAAAAAATGTCATAGTATAGAATGTCGAAAATTTTCATTGGAAAAGGCATAGTATAGTCTGTTGATCCCATTTTGTGAAAAAAAACCCTCAGTTTAAAATGTCGAAAATATTCATGAAAAAAAAAAAAGTGATATTATAGTAGGTCGAAAATTTTCGTGAAAAAATGTCATAGTATAGAATGTCGAAAATTTTCATTGGAAAAGTCATAGTATAGTCTGTTGATCCCATTTTGTGAAAAAAACCCTCAGTTTAAAATGTCGAAAATATTCATGAAAAAAAAAAAGTCATACTATAGTATGTCGAAAATTTTCGTAAAAAAATGTCATAGTATAGAATGTCGAAAATTTTCATTGGAAAAGGCATAGTATAGTCTGTTGATTTCATTTTGTGGAAAAAAAACTCAGTTTAAAATGACGAAAATATTCATGAAAAAAAAAAAATTCACACTATAGTATGTCGAAAATTTTCGTGAAAAAATGTCATAGTATAGAATGTCGAAAATTTTCATTGGAAAAGGCATAGTATAGTCTGTTGATTTCATTTTCTGGATAAAAAACTCAGTTTAAAATGTCGAAAATATTCATGAAAAAAAAATAATTCATACTATAGTATTTCGAAAATTTTCGTGAAAAAATGTCATAGTATAGAATGTCGAAAATTTTCATTGGAAAAGGCATAGTATAGTCTGTTGATTTCATTTTGTGGATAAAAAACTCAGTTTAAAATGTCGAAAATATTCATGAAAAAAAAAAAAGTCATACTATAGTATGTCGAAAATTTTCGAGAAAAAATGTCATAGTATAGAATGTCGAAAATTTTCATTGGAAAAGTCATAGTATAGTCTGTTGATCCCATTTTGTAAAAAAAAAACTCAGTTTAAAATGTCGAAAATATTCATGAAAAAAAAAAAGTCATACTATAGTATGTCGAAAATTTTCGTGAAAAAATGTCATAGTATAGAATGTCGAAAATTTTCATTGGAAAAGGCATAGTATTGTCTGTTGATTTCATTTTGTGGAAAAAAAAATCAGTTTAAAATGTCGAAAATATTCATGAAAAAAAAAAGTCATACTATAGTATGTCGAATATTTTCGTGAAAAAATGTCATACTATAGTATGTCGAAAATTTTATGAAAAAAAAGTCATAGTATAGTATGTCGAAAATTTTATGAAAAAAAAGAAATGGTATAGTATGTCGAAAGTTTATTGAAAAAAAAGTCATACTATATTATGTAGAAACTTTTATGAAAAAAAAGTCATAATATAGTACGTCGAAAGTTTTATGAAAAAAAAGTCCTAGTATAGTATGTCGAAAATTTTATGAAAAAAAGTCATACTATAGAATGTCGAAAATTTTATGAAAAAAAGTCACAGTATAGTATGTCGAAAATTGTATGAAAAAAAGTCATAGTATAGTATGTTGAAAATTTTATGAAAAAAAAGTCATAGTATAATAAGTCGAAAGTTTATTGAAAAAAAAGTTATACTATAGTATGTCGAAAATTTTCGTGAAAAAATGTCATAGTATAGAATATCGAAAAATTTAATTGGAAAAGGCATAGTATAGTCTGTTGATTTCATTTTGTGGAAAAAAAACTCAGTTTAAAATGTCGAAAATATTCATGAAAAAAAAAAAGTCATACTATAGCATGTCGAAAATTTACGTGAAAAAAAGTCATACTACAGTATGTCGAAAATTTTCGTGAAAAAATGTCATAGTATAGAATGTCGAAAATTTTCATTGGAAAAGGCATAGTATAGTCTGTTGATTTCATTTTGTGGAAAAAAAACTCAGTTTAAAATGTCGAAAATATTCATGAAAAAAAAAAGTCATACTATAGTATGTCGAAAATTTTCGTGAAAAAATATCATAGTATAGAATGTCGAAAATGTTCATTGGAAAAGGCATAGTATAGTCTGGTGATCCCATTTTGTGAAAAAAAACTCAGTTTAAAATGTCGAAAATATTCATGAAAAAAAAACAAGTCATACTATAGTATGTCGAAAATTTTCGTGAAAAAATGTCATAGTATAGAATGTCGAAAATTTTCATTGGAAAAGGCATAGTATAGTCTGTTGATTTCATTTTGTGGAAAAAAAACTCAGTTTAAAATGTCGAAAATATTCATGAAAAAAAAAAGTCATACTATA
Source organism: Sebastolobus alascanus (assembly GCA_916701645.2). NCBI lineage: Eukaryota > Metazoa > Chordata > Actinopteri > Perciformes > Sebastidae > Sebastolobus > Sebastolobus alascanus. The sequence continues at coordinate 1,809,391 of CAKAOJ020000195.1, forward strand.
GTATGTCGAAAATTTTCGTGAAAAAATGTCATAGTATAGAATGTCGAAAATTTTCATTGGAAAAGGCATAGTATAGTCTGTTGATTTCATTTTGTGGATAAAAAACTCAGTTTAAAATGTCGAAAATATTCATGAAAAAAAAAAAATTCATACTATAGTATGTCGAAAATTTTCGTGAAAAAATGTCATAGTATAGAATGTCGAAAATTTTCATTGGAAAAGGCATAGTATAGTCTGTTGATCCCATTTTGTGAAAAAAACCCTCAGTTTAAAATGTCGAAAATATTCATGAAAAAAAAAAAAGTGATACTATAGTATGTCGAAAATTTTCGTGAAAAAATGTCATAGTATAGAATGTCGAAAATTTTCATTGGAAAAGTCATAGTATAGTCTGTTGATCCCATTTTGTGAAAAAAACCCTCAGTTTAAAATGTCGAAAATATTCATGAAAAAAAAAAAGTCATACTATAGTATGTCGAAAATTTACGAGAAAAAATGTCATAGTATAGAATGTCGAACATTTTCATTGGAAAAGGCATAGTATAGTCTGTTAATTTCATTTTGTGGAAAAAAAACTCAGTTTAAAATGTCGAAAATATTCATGAAAAAAAAAAGTCATACTATAGTATGTCGAAAATTTTCGTGAAAAAATGTCATAGTATAGAATGTCGAAAATTTTCATTGGAAAAGGCATAGTATAGTCTGTTGATTTCATTTTGTGGATAAAAAACTCAGTTTAAAACGTCGAAAATATTCATGACAAAAAAAAAATTCATACTATAGTATGTCGAAAATTTTCTTGAAAAAATGTCATAGTATAGAATGTCGAAAATTTTCATTGGAAAAGGCATAGTATAGTCTGTTGATCCCATTTTGTGAAAAAAACCCTCAGTTTAAAATGTCGAAAATATTCATGAAAAAAAAAAAAGTGATACTATAGTATGTCGAAAATTTTCGTGAAAAAATGTCATAGTATAGAATGTCGAAAATTTTCATTGGAAAAGTCATAGTATAGTCTGTTGATCCCATTTTGTGAAAAAAACCCTCAGTTTAAAATGTCGAAAATATTCATGAAAAAAAAAAAGTCATACTATAGTATGTCGAAAATTTACGAGAAAAAATGTCATAGTATAGAATGTCGAAAATTTTCATTGGAAAAGGCATAGTATAGTCTGGTGATCCCATTTTGTGAAAAAAAAACTCAGTTTAAAATGTCGAAAATATTCATGAAAAAAAAAAGTCATACTATAGTATGTCGAAAATTTTCGTAAAAAAATGTCATAGTATAGAATGTCGAAAATTTTCATTGGAAAAGGCATAGTATAGTCTGTTGATTTCATTTTGTGGAAAAAAAACTCAGTTTAAAATGTCGAAAATATTCATGAAAAAAAAAAAATTCATACTATAGTATGTCGAAAATTTCCGTGAAAAAATGTCATAGTATAGAATGTCGAAAATTTTCATTGGAAAAGGCATAGTATAGTCTGTTGATTTCATTTTGTGGAAAAAAAACTCAGTTTAAATTTTCGTCAATTTTCATGAAAAGTCATACTATAGTATGACTTTTCATAAAAATGTCGAAATTTTAAACTGAGTTTTTTTTCCACCAAATGAATCAACAGACTATACTATGCCTTTTTTCATTAAAATTTTCGACATTCTATACTATGACATTTTTTTACGAATATTTTCGACATGACTTTTTTCATGAAAATTTTCGAAAATATTCGTAAAAAAATGTCATAGTATAGAATGTCGAAAATTTTCATTGGAAAAGGCATAATATAGTCTGTTGATTTCATTTTGTGGAAAAAAAACTCAGTTTAAAATGTCGAAAATATTCATGAAAAAAAAAAAAGTCATACTATAGTATGTCGAAAATTTTCGGGAAAAAATGTCATAGTATAGAATGTCGAAAATTTTCATTGGAAAAGGCATAGTATAGTCTGTTGATTTCATTTTGTGGACAAAAAAATCAGTTTAAAATGTCGAAAATATTCATGAAAAAAAAAAAAAGTCATACTATAGTATGTCGAAAACTTTTGAGAAAAAATGTCATAGTATAGAATGTCGAAAATTTTCATTGGAAAAGTCATAGTATAGTCTGTTGATCCCATTTTGTGAAAAAAAAACTCAGTTTAAAATGTCGAAAATATTCATGAAAAAAAAAAAAGTCATACTATAGTATGTCGAAAATTTTCGTGATAAAATGTCATAGTATAGAATGTCGAAAATTTTCATTGGAAAATGCATTCTATACTATGACATTTTTTTACGAATATTTTCGTAAATTTTCATGAAAAAAGTCGTCGAAAATATTCGTAAAAAAATGTCATACTATAGAATGTTGAAAATTTTAATGAAAAAAGGCATAGTATAGTCTGTTGATTCATTTGGTGGAAAAAAAACTCAGTTTAAATTTTCGTCAATTTTCATGAAAAGTCATACTATAGTATGACTTTTTCACAAAAATGTCGAAATTTTAAACTGAGTTTTTTTTCCACCAAATGAATCGACAGACTATACTATGCCTTTTTTCATAAAAATTTTCGACATTCTATACTATGACATTTTTTTACGAATATTTTCGACATGACTTTTTTCATGAAAATTTTCGAAAATATTCGTAAAAAAATGTCATAGTATAGAATGTCAACAATGTTCATGAAAACAGGCATAGTATAGTCTGTCGATTCATTTGGTGGAAAAAAAACTCAGTTTAAAGTTTCGACATTTTTGTGAAAAAGTCATAGTATAGTATGACTTTTCACAAAAATGTCGAAATTTTAAACTGAGTTTTTTTTCCACCAAATGAATCAACAGACTATACTATGCCTTTTTTCATTAAAATTTTCGACATTCTATAGTATGACATATTTTTACAAATATTTTCGACATGACTTTTTTCATGAAAATTTTTGAAAATATTCGTAAAAAAATGTCATAGTATAGAATGTCGAAAATTTTCATGAAAACAGGCATAGTATAGTCTGTCGATTCATTTGGTGGAAAAAAAACTCAGTTTAAAATTTCGACATTTTTGTGAAAAAGTTATAGTATAGTATGACTTTTCATAAAAATGTCGAAATTTTAAACTGAGTTTTTTTTCCACCAAATGAATCAACAGACTATACTATGCCTTTTTTCATTAAAATTTTCGACATTCTATACTATGACATTTTTTTACGAATATTTTCGACATGACTTTTTTCATGAAAATTTTCGAAAATATTCGTAAAAAAATGTCATAGTATAGAATGTCGAAAATTTTCATTGGAAAAGGCATAGTATAGTCTGTTGATTTCATTTTGTGGAAAAAAAACTCAGTTTAAATTTTCGTCAATTTTCATGAAAAGTCATACTATAGTATGACTTTTTCACAAAAATGTCGAAATTTTAAACTGAGTTTTTTTTCCACCAAATGAATCGACAGACTATACCATGCCTTTTTTCAATAAAATTTTCGACTTTCTATACTTGACATTTTTTTACGAATATTTTCGACTTGACTTTTTCATGAAATTTTCGAAAATTTAAAAATTTTTTTAAAATTTTCGAAATTTATACATGGATAGTTTTTAATTTTTTGGTAAAAAAACTTTTAAAATTTCGACATTTTTAAAAATCATAGTATAGAAATTTTCATAAAAAATGTAATTTTAAATCGATTTTTTTCCAAAAAATCATAGTATATATTCATTTTTGTAAAAAATTTTCATTTAATTTGATTTTTTCAAAATATATTAATGACTTTTTTCAAAAATTTCGAAAAATTTAAAAAAAGTTTTTTTCAAAATTTTCATGAAAACAGCTATCTTTTTTCATTAATTTTGGAATTTAAATCATGTTAAATTTTCGCAATTTTAAAAATGTAATATAGTTCGAATTTTAAAAAAATGTCAATTAAATGTTTTTTTCCAGAAAAAGCATACTACTTTTTTCATTAAAATTTCGAAAAATCTAATTGAATTTTTTTCAATATTATAAATTACTGTTTTTTCAAAAATTTCAAAATTTTAAATAGATGACTTCATAAAAATGTCGAAATTTTAAACTGAGTTTTTTTTTCCACCAAATGAATCGACAGACTATACTATGCCTTTTTTCATTAAAATTTTCGACATTCTATACTATGACATTTTTTTACGAATATTTTCGACATGACTTTTTTCATGAAAATTTTCGAAAATATTCGTAAAAAAATGTCATAGTATAGAATGTCGAAAATTTTCATGAAAACAGGCATAGTATAGTCTGTCGATTCATTTGGTGGAAAAAAAACTCAGTTTAAATTTTCGTCAATTTTCATGAAAAGTCATACTATAGTATGACTTTTTCATAAAATGTCGAAATTTTAAACTGAGTTTTTTTTCCACCAAATGAATCGACAGACTATACTATGCCTTTTTTCATTAAAATTTTCGACATTCTATACTATGACATTTTTTTAAGAATATTTTCGACATGACTTTTTTCATGAAAATTTACGAAAATATTCGTAAAAAAATGTCATAGTATAGAATGTCGAAAATTTTCATGAAAACAGGCATAGTATAGTCTGTCGATTCATTTGGTGGAAAAAAAACTCAGTTTAAATTTTCGACATTTTCTGTGAAAAAGTCATAGTATAGTATGACTTTTCATAAAATGTCGAAATTTTAAACTGAGTTTTTTTTCCACCAAATGAATCGACAGACTATACTATGCCTTTTTTCATTAAAATTTTCGACATTCTATACTATGACATTTTTTTACGAATATTTTCGACATGACTTTTTTCATGAAAATTTTCGAAAATATTCGTAAAAAAATGTCATAGTATAGAATGTCGAAAATTTTCATGAAAACAGGCATAGTATAGTCTGTCGATTCATTTGGTGGAAAAAAAACTCAGTTTAAATTTTCGTCAATTTTCATGAAAAGTCATACTATAGTATGACTTTTTCATAAAATGTCGAAATTTTAAACTGAGTTTTTTTTCCACCAAATGAATCGACAGACTATACTATGCCTTTTTTCATTAAAATTTTCGACATTCTATACTATGACATTTTTTTACGAATATTTTCGACATGACTTTTTTCATGAAAATTTTCGAAAATATTCGTAAAAAAATGTCATAGTATAGAATGTCGAAAATTTTCATGAAAACAGGCATAGTATAGTCTGTCGATTCATTTGGTGGAAAAAAAACTCAGTTTAAAATTTCGACATTTTTCATGAAAAAGTCATAGTATAGTATGACTTTTCATAAAAATGTCGAAATTTTAAACTGAGTTTTTTTTCCACCAAATGAATCGACAGACTATACTATGCCTTTTTTCATTAAAATTTTCGACATTCTATACTATGACATTTTTTTACGAATATTTTCGACATGACTTTTTTCATGAAAATTTTCGAAAATATTCGTAAAAAAATGTCATAGTATAGAATGTCGAAAATTTTCATGAAAACAGGCATAGTATAGTCTGTCGATTCATTTGGTGGAAAAAAAACTCAGTTTAAATTTTCGTCAATTTTCATGAAAAGTCATAGTATAGTATGACTTTTCATAAAAATGTCGAAATTTTAAACTGAGTTTTTTTTCCACCAAATGAATCGACAGACTATACTATGCCTTTTTTCATTAAAATTTTCGACATTCTATACTATGACATTTTTTTACGAATATTTTCGACATGACTTTTTTCATGAAAATTTTCGAAAATATTCGTAAAAAAATGTCATAGTATAGAATGTCGAAAATTTTCATGAAAACAGGCATAGTATAGTCTGTCGATTCATTTGGTGGAAAAAAAACTCAGTTTAAAATTTCGTCAATTTTCATGAAAAGTCATAGTATAGTATGACTTTTCATAAAATGTCGAAATTTTAAACTGAGTTTTTTTTCCACCAAATGAATCGACAGACTATACTATGCCTTTTTTCATTAAAATTTTCGACATTCTATACTATGACATTTTTTTACGAATATTTTCGACATGACTTTTTTCATGAAAATTTTCGAAAATATTCGTAAAAAAATGTCATAGTATAGAATGTCGAAAATTTTCATGAAAACAGGCATAGTATAGTCTGTCGATTCATTTGGTGGAAAAAAAACTCAGTTTAAAATTTCGACATTTTTGTGAAAAAGTCATAGTATAGTATGACTTTTCATAAAAATGTCGAAATTTTAAACTGAGTTTTTTTTCCACCAAATGAATCGACAGACTATACTATGCCTTTTTTCATTAAAATTTTCGACATTCTATACTATGACATTTTTTTACGAATATTTTCGACATGACTTTTTTCATGAAAATTTACGAAAATATTCGTAAAAAAATGTCATAGTATAGACTGTCGAAAATTTTCATGAAAACAGGCATAGTATAGTCTGTCGATTCATTTGGTGGAAAAAAAACTCAGTTTAAATTTTCGTCAATTTTCATGAAAAGTCATACTATAGTATGACTTTTTCACAAAAATGTCGAAATTTTAAACTGAGTTTTTTTTCCACCAAATGAATCGACAGACTATACCATGCCTTTTTTCATTAAAATTTTCGACATTCTATACTATGACATTTTTTTACGAATATTTTCGACTTGACTTTTTTCATGAAAATTTACGAAAATATTCGTAAAAAAATGTCATAGTATAGAATGTCGAAAATTTTCATGAAAACAGGCATAGTATAGTCTGTCGATTCATTTGGTGGAAAAAAAACTCAGTTTAAATTTCGACATTTTTGTGAAAAAGTCATAGTATAGTATGACTTTTCATAAAAATGTCGAAATTTTAAACTGAGTTTTTTTTCCACCAAATGAATCGACAGACTATACTATGCCTTTTTTCATTAAAATTTTCGACATTCTATACTATGACATTTTTTTACGAATATTTTCGACATGACTTTTTTCATGAAAATTTTCGAAAATATTCGTAAAAAAATGTCATAGTATAGAATGTCGAAAATTTTCATGAAAACAGGCATAGTATAGTCTGTCGATTCATTTGGTGGAAAAAAAACTCAGTTTAAATTTTCGTCAATTTTCATGAAAAGTCATACTATAGTATGACTTTTTCATAAAAATGTCGAAATTTTAAACTGAGTTTTTTTTCCACCAAATGAATCGACAGACTATACTATGCCTTTTTTCATTAAAATTTTCGACATTCTATACTATGACATTTTTTTACGAATATTTTCGACATGACTTTTTTCATGAAAATTTACGAAAATATTCGTAAAAAAATGTCATAGTATAGAATGTCGAAAATTTTCATGAAAACAGGCATAGTATAGTCTGTCGATTCATTTGGTGGAAAAAAAACTCAGTTTAAATTTTCGTCAATTTTCATGAAAAGTCATACTATAGTATGACTTTTCATAAAAATGTCGAAATTTTAAACTGAGTTTTTTTTCCACCAAATGAATCGACAGACTATACTAGGCCTTTTTTCATTAAAATTTTCGACATTCTATACTATGACATTTTTTTACGAATATTTTCGACATGACTTTTTTCATGAAAATTTTCGAAAATATTCGTAAAAAAATGTCATAGTATAGAATGTCGAAAATTTTCATGAAAACAGGCATAGTATAGTCTGTCGATTCATTTGGTGGAAAAAAAACTCAGTTTAAATTTTCGTCAATTTTCATGAAAAGTCATAGTATAGTATGACTTTTCATAAAAATGTCGAAATTTTAAACTGAGTTTTTTTTCCACCAAATGAATCGACAGACTATACTATGCCTTTTTTCATTAAAATTTTCGACATTCTATACTATGACATTTTTTTACGAATATTTTCGACATGACTTTTTTCATGAAAATTTTCGAAAATATTCGTAAAAAAATGTCATAGTATAGAATGTCGAAAATGTTCATGAAAACAGGCATAGTATAGTCTGTCGATTCATTTGGTGGAAAAAAAACTCAGTTTAAATTTTCGTCAATTTTCATGAAAAGTCATACTATAGTATGACTTTTTCACAAAAATGTCGAAATTTTAAACTGAGTTTTTTTTCCACCAAATGAATCGACAGACTATACTATGCCTTTTTTCATTAAAATTTTCGACATTCTATACTATGACATTTTTTTACGAATATTTTCGACATGACTTTTTTCATGAAAATTTTCGAAAATATTCGTAAAAAAATGTCATAGTATAGAATGTCGAAAATTTTCATGAAAACAGGCATAGTATAGTCTGTCGATTCATTTGGTGGAAAAAAAACTCAGTTTAAATTTTCGTCAATGTTCATGAAAAGTCATACTATAGTATGACTTTTTCATAAAAAATGTCGAAATTTTAAACTGAGTTTTCTTTCCACCAAATGAATCGACAGACTATACTATGCCTTTTTTCATTAAAATTTTCGACATTCTATACTATGACATTTTTTTACGAATATTTTCGACATGACTTTTTTCATGAAAATTTTCGAAAATATTCGTAAAAAAATGTCATAGTATAGAATGTCGAAAATGTTCATGAAAACAGGCATAGTATAGTCTGTCGATTCATTTGGTGGAAAAAAAACTCAGTTTAAATTTTCGTCAATTTTCATGAAAAGTCATACTATAGTATGACTTTTTCACAAAAATGTCGAAATTTTAAACTGAGTTTTTTTTCCACCAAATGAATCGACAGACTATACTATGCCTTTTTTCATTAAAATTTTCGACATTCTATACTATGACATTTTTTTACGAATATTTTCGACATGACTTTTTTCATGAAAATTTTCGAAAATATTCGTAAAAAAATGTCATAGTATAGAATGTCGAAAATTTTCATGAAAACAGGCATAGTATAGTCTGTCGATTCATTTGGTGGAAAAAAAACTCAGTTTAAATTTTCGTCAATTTTCATGAAAAGTCATAGTATAGTATGACTTTTCACAAAAATGTTGGAATTTTAAACTGAGTTTTTTTTCCACCAAATGAATCGACAGACTATACCATGCCTTTTTTCAATAAAATTTTCGACATTCTATACTATGACATTTTTTTACGAATATTTTCGACATGACTTTTTTCATGAAAATTTTCGAAAATATTCGTAAAAAAATGTCATAGTATAGAATGTCGAAAATGTTCATGAAAACAGGCATAGTATAGTCTGTCGATTCATTTGGTGGAAAAAAAACTCAGTTTAAATTTTCGTCAATTTTCATGAAAAGTCATACTATAGTATGACTTTTTCACAAAAATGTCGAAATTTTAAACTGAGTTTTTTTTCCACCAAATGAATCGCCAGACTATACTATGCCTTTTTTCAGTAAAATTTTCGACATTCTATACTATGACATTTTTTTACGAATATTTTCGACATGACTTTTTTCATGAAAATTTTCGAAAATATTCGTAAAAAAATGTCATAGTATAGAATGTCGAAAATGTTCATGAAAACAGGCATAGTATAGTCTGTCGATTCATTTGGTGGAAAAAAAACTCAGTTTAAATTTCGTCAATTTTCATGAAAAGTCATAGTATAGTATGACTTTTCATAAAAATGTCGAAATTTTAAACTGAGTTTTTTTTCCACCAAATGAATCGACAGACTATACTATGCCTTTTTTCAATAAAATTTTCGACATTCTATACTATGACATTTTTTTACGAATATTTTCGACATGACTTTTTTCATGAAAATTTTCGAAAATATTCGTAAAAAAATGTCATAGTATAGAATGTCGAAAATTTTCATGAAAACAGGCATAGTATAGTCTGTCGATTAATTTGGTGGAAAAAAAACTCAGTTTAAATTTTCGTCAATTTTCATGAAAAGTCATACTATAGTATGACTTTTTCACAAAAATGTCGAAATTTTAAACTGAGTTTTTTTTCCACCAAATGAATCGACAGACTATACTATGCCTTTTTTCATTAAAATTTTCGACATTCTATAGTATGACATTTTTTTACGAATATTTTCGACATGACTTTTTTCATGAAAATTTTCGAAAATATTCGTAAAAAAATGTCATAGTATAGAATGTCGAAAATTTTCATTGGAAAAGTCATAGTATAGTCTGGTGATCCCATTTTGTGAAAAAAAAAACTCAGTTTAAAATGTAGAAAATATTCATGAAAAAAACAGAAGTCATACTATATTATGTCGAAAATTTTCGAGAAAAAATGTCATAGTATAGAATGTCGAAAATTTTCATTGGAAAAGTCATAGTATAGTCTGGTGATCCCACTTTGTGAAAAAAAACTCAGTTTAAAATGTCGAAAATATTCATGAAAAAAAAAAAAGTCATACTATAGTATGTCGAAAAATTTTCGTGAAAATGTCGAAAATTTTCATTGTAAAAGGCATAGTATAGTCTGTTGATTTCATTTTGAGGAAAAAAACTGTTTAAAATGTCGAAAATATTCATGAAAAAAAAAAAAGTCATACTATAGTATGTCGAAAACATTCATGAAAAAAAAAAAAAGTCATACTATAGTATGTCGAAAATTTTCGTGAAAAAATGTCATAGTATAGAATGTCGAAAATCTTCATTGGAAAAGTCATAGTATAGTCTGTTGATCCCATTTTGTGGAAAAAAAACTCAGGTTAAAATGTCGAAAATATTCATGAAAAAAAAAAAAGTCATACTATAGTATGTCGAAAATTTTCGAGAAAAAATGTCATAGCATAGAATGTCGAAAATTTTCATTGGAAAAGTCATAGTATAGTCTGGTGATCCCATTTTGTGAAAAAAAAACTCAGTTTAAAATGTCGAAAATATTCATGAAAAAAAAAAAAGTCATACTATAGTATGTCGAAAACATTCATGAAAAAAAAAAAAGTCATACTATAGTATGTCGAAAATTTTCGAATGAATGTAGATTAATTTTGTGGTAAAAAAAAAAACTCAGTTTAGAATTTTGAAAATTTTCATGAAAAAAAAGTCATACTATAGTATGTTGAACGTTTTCGTGAAAAAATGTTATAGTATAGAATGTTGAAAATTTTCATCTATAGTCTGTAGATTAATTTTGTGGTGAAAAAAACTCATAAATTAGAATTTTCAAAATTTTCATGAAAAAAAAGTCATACTATAGTATGTAGTAAAACTAAATTTTCGACATACTATAGTATGACTTTTTTTTTACAAAATTTTCAACATACTATACTATGACTTTTTTTCAAAAAAAAATTTCGACATACTATAGTATGACTTTTTTTTCATAAAATTTTCGACATAATATGGTATGTCTGTCTTTTCGAAAAATTTCGACATACTATAGTATGACTTTTTTTTCACAAACTTTTCGACATACTATAGTATGACTTTTTTTTCACAAAATTTGACATATACCATGATTTTTTTTCACAAAATTTTCGACATACTCTAGTATGACTTTTTTTCACAAAATTCTCGATATACTATACTTTGATTTTTTCGTACAAAATTTTCGATACTATAGTATGACTTTTTTTCATAAAATTTTCAACATACTATAGTATGACTTTTTTTTCACAAAATTTTCGACATACTATAGTATGACTTTTTTAACAAAATTCTCGATATACTATACGATGATTTTTTTTCACAAAATTTTCGACATACTATAGTATGACTTTTTTTTCATAAAATTTTCGACATTCTATAGTATGACTTTTTTTTCACAAAATTTGACATATCATACCATGACTTTTTTTCACAAAATTTTCGACATACTATAGTATGACTTTTTTTTATAAAATTTTCGACATACTATACTTTGACTTTTTTTTCACTACGAAATATTCAACATACTATAGTTTGACTTTTTTTTCACAGAATTTGACATACTATACGACTTTTTTTTCCAAAAATTTTGACATCCTATACTATGACTTTTTTCCCAAAATTTTCGACATCCTATACTATGACTTTTTTTCATACAAAATTTTCGACATACTATACTATGAATTTTTTTTCACTCAATTTTCGACATACATTAGTATGATTTTTTTTTTTTGTACAAAATTTTCGACATACTATACTATGGTTTTCTTTCACAAAATTTTCGACATCCTATGCTATGACTTTTTTTCACAAAATTTTCGACATACTATACTATGATTTTTTTTCACAAAATGTTCGACATACTATACCGTGACTTTTTTCCCCAAAATTTTCGATACTATAGTATGTCTTTTTTTTAAACAAAATTTGTAACATAATATACTATCACTTTTTTTTACAAAATTTTCAACATACTATACTATGACTTTTTTTTTCACTAAATTTTCGACATACTATCGTATGACTTTTTTTAATAAAATTTTCAACATACCATAGTATGACTTTTTTTAATAACATTTTCGACATACTATACTATGACTTTTTTTCACGAAACACTCAACATACTATAGTATGACTTTTTTTCACAAAATTTTCGACATACTATACTATGACTTTTTTTCAAAAAATTTCGACATGCTATACTATCACTTTTTTTCACCAAATTTTCAACACACTATACTATCACTTTTTTTCACAAAAATTTCGATACTATAGTATGACTTATTTTAATAACATTTTCAACATACTATACCATGACCTTTTTTTTACGAAATATTCGATATACTATACTATGATTTGTTTTCTTACAAAATTTTCGACATACTATACTATGACTTTTTTTTCACAAAATTTTCAACATACTATAGTATGACTTTTTTCACAGAATTTGACATACTATACTACGACTTTTTTTCCAAAAATATTTCGACATGCTATACTATCACTTTTTTTTCACATTTTCGACATCCTATACTATGACTTTTTTCACAAAATTTTCGATATACTATACTATCACTTTTTTTCATACAAAATTTGACATACTATACCGTGACTTTTTTTCACAAAATTCTCGACATACTATACTATGACTTTTTCACAAAATTTTCGACATACTATACTATGACTTTTTTTTCACAAAATGTTCTACATACTGTACCGTGACTTTTTTTCACAAAACTCTCGACATACTATACTGTGATTTTTTTTTTCACAAAATTTTCGACATACTATGGTATGACTTTTTTTCACAAAATTCTCGACATACTATGCTATGACTTTTTTTCACAAAATTTTCGATACTATAGTATGACTTTTTTTTTACAAAATTTTCAACATACTATACTATCACTTTTTTTTACAAAATTTTCAACATACTATAGTATGACTTTTTTTTCACAAAATTTTCGACACACTATAATAGTATGACTTTTTTTCACAAAATTTTCGACACACTATACTATGACTTTTTTTTACAAAATTCTCGACATACTATACTGTGACTTTTTTTCACAAAATTTGACATACTATACCGTGACTTTTTTTCACAAAATTCTCGACATACTATACTATGACTTTTTTTCACAAAATGTTCGACATACTATACTGTGATTTTTTTTTCACAAAATTTTCGACATACTATACTTTGACTTTTTTTCACAAAATTTTCGATACTAAGTATGACTTTTTTTTACAAAATTTTCAACATACTATACTATCACTTTTTTTTTTTACAAAATGTTCAACATACTATACTATCACTTTTTTTCACAAAAATTTCGATACTATAGTATGACTTTTTTTTCTCAGTTCCTCAGTGGCAAGGTGCCACGGGTAGATGAGATTTGCGCTGAGATGCTGAAGGCTCTGGACATTGTTTGACTGTGTTGGGAAGTAGGGTCATTTTCTCAGACTTCTATACAATCAGGCTTCTTTTTGCAACTAGAGGAGTTGCCCCCTGCTGGCTATTAGAGAGAATTCAAGTTTAAGGCACTTAAGCATTGGCTTAACTTCTCAGACCCGGAAGTAGCTCACTGGTGTGACTGGGAAAATAGATTAAACTGATGATGGTGCGACTGCTTTTAGACATAAAGTGTGTGTGTTTGGTGAGGAGACTCTCGTGAGTGATGCGGGGAGCATCATTACACCGTCTGTGGAAATATGAAGCCTGTTACCACATCAATACCACACCACACCAATACTTTACGGCCCAATTTTCCTCGCCAAGGCCTCCCTCAGTAGAATAAACGCTCCCTCAGACACAATCAAAGACGCTGAAAATGTGTCAGCCCCAGTTGAACCATCAGGTTCGTTTGCATCTTACTGCAGCTCTGTTTTGTGAAAGTGTCAGATGTATTTTGGATGACTTTAACGTGTATATTTTAGTAAGCATTCCAAAAAATCATCAGTCAGTGTTGTTTTTGGACACACGAGTCTTGGGTCAAGAAAGAGTGAAGGGAAAGAAACACAAGGAATAGTTTACGAACATTTTTCAAATTCACTTGGCTTTTATTCACATTTCATATCTGTTGACGTCTCAACTGCACCGTCTGTCCATACATTCTACTACTTTTCTGAATGGTCCTTTTCTCCCCATCCTAATTGATGAAAACAGGAGGTGAGGCCACCACCATCACAAATAATAATAGTAATAATAATAATAAAAGCAGCATTGAAGAAACAACTTTTGATTTCTCTCTCCCTTCATCGCCAGCATATTTGTATTAAATTTACCTGAATGTAACCATCAATCCTCAGACAAACATAGAACTAGCTTGTGATAAATAATAATAACCATCATCCTGCCATCATCAGAATCCACACTCACAATAATATTAATAATAATAATGTAGAATACAAACTCAGACGTTAAAAAAAAAGTGACTCAAGCCTTTTTTTAGGAAAGAAAACATGATTGGTCTACAGTGTGTGTGCGTGCGTGTGTGTGTGCGTGTGCATGTGTGTGTGTGTGTATGCGTGTGTGCATTGGTCATCTGCATCCTATTCTGAGCCAGACTCTGCCCTGCCGCTGCAGTAGCAGCAATGTTCCTACATCCTGCTCCAGCCTTTATTATAGATCCAGTGAGACTAGATCTGCCATGGTCCTGTTTGTTTGTGGTCATTAAGACAGTTGTGCGGACAGCAGACAGATACTGTCTGGTACCAGTGAGCTACAGCAGGGTGCTACAACAGCAGGTGAGGCTCTTCTTACTGCCAACAGCATGATAGCACTAGTTACAATGCGACGGGCCACGACCTACAGCTCCCTCAGACACATTCACACACTCCATGGCCTAGTCTGAAATACTTTGGTCGCGATTGACATCATAATACATGATTTAGTGTCCTGTGAGGAATGGTTCTCAGTGCCACTTAACACTTTAAACGGCAAGCAGTTTTGTCCTGTAAATTTCTGTGCTAAAGCCCCTTTCAGACTCATTACGTTGAATTCATGATGGCAATCCTAATAAGTCAGACTGAGTAATATTTTCATAACACTTCCAATGCCGCGCAAGTTTTAATTGGATATCACAATATTATCATAAAGGCCACAGCAGCACAAATTATACACATAAAAGGATTAAATGCACGTCTTGTTCCCTTATTAAAGTACACAATTTTCTGTTAGAAGTTAGAAAGGTTTGGGTTATTTCACATGAAAGATTTGTGTATTCCTTCTTCTGGCTGCTCTTTTGACTGGTTTAAAGTGGGCGGGGCACATTTAGTAAAATCAGGATTCAACAATAATTTAATTCAAATCTGACTGCAATTAGTTGGTTGTTTAGGGTATTGTCAATCAAATCGGATAAAGCAGATTAGACGAGTTGTGAGTGTTTTTTGTTTTTTTTCAACTTTGATGGGTGCTTATTACGTTAAGAATATTTAATGTTAAAGAGAAATAATTAAGATTTCAGGCCAAGTTTTCAGGAACTTACAGTTTAAATACTGCATAACTGCATGGATGAAATGATAAATATCCTGTATAAGCAAACGAGAGACCCAATGTAAAGTCTTGTCATTCTGTACTTGGCCATTATAGTTTAAAATATGCAGCAGAATAAAATAAACTAATTGAGTGGAAACTGGTGGCGAGCTTCTCTCACGCTGACAATGGTCATTACTTAAGACTTAAACGGTAAAATAAATTTTTAAAATCTATCACTGATGCACTTTCCTTCCTTCATATCATCATTCTCCATGTCTGAAAAGGGCTCAGCTCCCATCAAATGTCTGCATAAACGCCAGGAGAAAAATTCGGCATGCTTATTTCTTTTTTCTAAACTTTGCATACACCTTGCAGCCATGTTTTTTATCTACTCTGTATGCGATGTGAGCTTTTGGTCGGGCCCCGAGTCAATCAGAGAAAAACATTAGTGCTAAAATCCTCTTGGACATAGGGGGCTCTGCAGCCTGTCACCTGAACCAGTGGAGACCATGAATACAGACTATGGTACCCAACAGCAATGATATGGTCACTGACTGCATGTCAGAAAGGCCTCCAGGGATAGGATTAGTGTGCTTTCTCGGTGCAGTTTTCATTCTCATCACTAGGTGGCGGTGGTCATCTGAACACGGTCACCTCTTAACCACACCGGATGGGTTTTCTTTCTGGATGAGTGAGACACTGATGGGATACCATCATCAATAATTTATTTCAAGTCAAAAACAAATGGAAAAGCAGCTCGGAATCCAAAAGAAGCTGGTGCTGTCTTTGTTTGAAAGCCTGGACCTCCTGTGTCAGTTCATCCACCATCTTTCACTCCATCCTTTTATAAATCCATCTTTTGTAGAGCTATGGTGCTCTCATTGTGGACATGCTTCCATCCATCATCCCCTCTTTGCATCCTTTAATTCATTTCTTTGACTTTCTGGTGGTCTGGTTTGTGTCCTTGTACTCCCAGTTGGCTGTGCTGGTGTCAGTCACTGGTATTGGAGGTAATTTTTCAGGGACTGGGGCAGAGGGAGGCTCTCAATCTCCTGAAGCCGCTCCCGACCCAACGCCAGGCGGGCTGCACGCCGACACAGGTCCATGAGAGGAAGAGGCTCGGCTGAGGAGAGGGACAGAGAGAGAGAGAGAGAGAGAGATTAAGCAATGTGATAGGAGGATAAAATGTGAGGAAAACATTTTAGGAAAGGTGCAAAGTGTGACTTCTGACTGCTTTGGTGAGTGTTACATTATGTTTGTTTATACTTGCACCCAGTGTGTGAAATACCCGGTGGTAATCGGGCGGTCCCCCTACTTAGTGCTCCAGTGTTATGCTGAAGTCTTACGCAACAAGATTTCATGGATGAAAGCCAAGGCAATCGGCTAGGATATAGGCTACACGCTTTGCACAGACATCACCAAGGCTAATATCATTAACAACAACAACTATGCCCCGCAACAGAATCCACACAGCACACTCGCCTCTCTCTCTCTAACCCGACACACGCTGTACAACTTTTCACCTTATGCACGCACATAGGCACATAGGCTAGAGATTGGAAAATGTTCTATCTTACCTTTAAAAAAAGAATGGACCACAGAAGCCTTGGGTCAGGGTCCCCGACTTCACTTGATGTGCGCTGAGTCCGTGGTTTTAACTGAGTGTAATGTTGAAGCAGAAAAAAAATCCACTGCTTTCCAGGATGTACGGGTTAACGTTAGGTTTTCGAAACTACACGTTTGCATTGCCGACCATTTGCAACAGCGCCACCCATTGAAGAAGGTCAGAAACACCCACGTATTCAATGGCAATATAAGAAGAAACAATATTTTTCCGCATTCATATTTGTGAATAAATGTTTTGCAATTTGAGTAATGAATACGGCTGGACATAGTAAGCTTTTCAAAGACATTTTTTAGTGACAAATGCAAGTGACAATTTTTTAAAGATTTTCCCCCAAAAACAATTTTGCACACATTGTATCTCGGACCCCCCCGAGACCCCACCGTATGTCGCACACTGCTTGCACCTCGGCCTTTAATACATGCATAATACATCTATAATTCGTTATGCATGAATGAATGAGAAATAGAGGGGTAGAGAGAGTGATGATGCACACCTTTAAATATTTAAACCTCCTCCTCATACACACACAAACATGCCACCAATGACACCTGTTTGTTATAGCTTATATTACTTTGAGTCCATTTAAACACCATCTGTCACGCTGACTTTCTATCCTGCTGAAGGGCTTATTTTAGGGAAACAGATTGTTAAAAACAAAATAGATACATCATAATTTGAAACGACTACTTTGGGTTTGGAAAACTCGTATAAATATCTATGTTAGTGTTACATGTTTACTTTGCCCTCTATACCGTGAGCTGCTGTTCAGCCTCTTCTTTGACCTTCATCTTCATTCCAGGGTTAAGGAGGTAACAGATACAGGAGGCTGCGGTCTTAGCTGCAGGGCACACAGACCACAGAGGAGAGGAGGTGGAGGGATGGTGCTTTAGAAGAAACCTGTCATGCTGTTGTTATTGTTGTTGGTGTCTAATAGTCCATATATATATATATATATATATATATATGAATTTCCCAAGTGACTTCAAAGGTCACCTCCACCTAAACAATGTTGTGGTTATTCCTATCTTCAGAACTCACAAACTGTATACAATCATAAAAAAGCAAACCCCTGAAAATGTATTTGCCACTAGTGCCGGACCAATTCATCGGCTAAATTTAGCTTAGCACAGATAATGGGGTTGGGTTTCAATTGCCTTCTCCATTTTGGATCTGGTTGCAGGTCAACAAAATACCCAGTCTCTTCTTAGAAAAGAGCAATGTAGAAAACATTTAGGTAGCATCTTCTTAATCTTTGTAGAGTGTTGGCTAGTGGACTGCAAGTGGAGAACACTGACAAGTTAATTTTTCAACACTAAAATGTCCCACTCAGTATATCTTACAATTCTTTAGAAACCAAATGTTAGAGATCTGTTTTTTGTGTGTGTAATTGGTTGTGGACAGGAAGTGTAATGCTGTGAATAAATGATGTTGACTGGCTCAGTTCTTGTGAGCCTCTCCTCCAAGGATTAGTTGATTAGATTTTGGTGATGGTTCTGGATGTTGTGTATCTGGTGCGAGTCTGACATCCAGTTTTCTACTATCAAAGGCAGTAAACAAACGATAAACACAAACATACACTCGCTAATTCACTGCCAATTACGTACTCTTTGTCCTTCTCCCTTCATTGAGTGTTAACAACTTGGCCTCATAGCTTCCTCCGCATGGATTTTACAGTATCATCCGTTTCAATTAATAGTAATGACCACGTCTGATTGGCTCAATTACACAGCAGCACAGCAGAGTGGGAGGGAAGAGCGGGATGCGTTACCAAAATGAACTCCATGATCCAACGGCCCCCGTCACCCCTCATCAAACCCTTCCACCTGAGGAAACACTCTCACAGTGTATGCACACATGGCTTACTGAACTGCATTGTACATGCAAAAGCCTTAGGAACTAGTGAACCCCACCAGCGCAGTGGCAGAACAACAGCAGAAGTCATTCAGATGGAACGGATAAAGAGAGAAACAGTAAAAAGAAAAAACAGATTTAAAGTCAAACAGGAGCAAAGACAAGGAAATATCCAATCACTTCATGTGTGAAGCTGCAGAAAAAGGACTCCTCCGTAGAGATATCCTAAGAGATAATGTCTTTATCTTGTAACAGGCAGTAAATTCGTGGTAGGTATCTTATTTTGGAGGTGTGAAGTACCTCGCAAGGATCCTGAGCGACATTAGAGCACAGCTAGTCTATCAGCTAGTCTCTCCCTGCTGTTCTTGTTTAGGAATAAACACACCCTTCCATCACCCGTTGTAATTCTGGACGTCCTCTACCACCTGCTTCTGTAGCTGCATCGCTAGGTGTGTGTGTGTGTGTGTGTGTGTGTGTTCAAGGTTAAACCAACAGGATAAAGGACAACCCAGCCTCTACACACACACACATAACTCATACATCCACTTCAGCTCTATATAAGTGTGTCCTTGCAATGTCACATTAATGCTCAGCCACGCTCCAAGAAACCACAGTTCTTCACTTGAGCACAGTCACGACGACACGACGGCGGTGTTGATTTTTAGTTTGGCCTCTGTTTGACTCGCGATTACGCTGCCGTTATGGGAGCTGCTCCCGTCACATTAACAGGATACACAGCAGATGAACGCCGCTGTACGGTGGCTAAGTGGCATCAAATTCAGACACAGTGAGCTGCAGATAAGTGATTCGCACAAGTCATTTTGGGTGCTGAAAGGACCATGCACGCATAATAGGGTTGCAACTAACAATTATTTTCATTATAAATTCATCCGGTGATTATCTTTTGACAAATTCATTATTCATTTAGTCTATTCAATTTCCATAAGTAGTGAAAATGCCCATTTCAACTTCTCAGAGTCCAAGGTGATCTCCTCAAAGATATTCAATTTACAGTGACATTAAATTAAAGCAGCAGTGGGAAGAAATGTAGAAAATATGATTAAAAAAAGTTATCGTGCATGAGACAGATAATCTGAAAGAAATCATGTGGCTCTGTGTCCTCCGGTGCTCCTAATGGCATCTGCAAGATTTCACAGACCGGAGGAAAACAACCAATCAGAGGCGAGCTGGAGCCTGCCGTCTCTGAGCAGCTGTCAATCACTCGCTAACTCCGATCAAACGGTCAAACTAGGCAGCGCTGATCAAATATGAATCAATATTCTGTTACTCAATCAAACAATGGACTAATCGTTTCTGCTCCAACGTAAATCAACATGCACAAAAAATAACTCCTAAAGAGCAGCTCTTAATGGTTTACATAGAATTGGACTTAAATGTAGTTAAGAGTGTGGAAGCTGGTGAACAACAGAGCAGACTCATTAACAGCTCTAAATATAGAGCCAACAGAAATAAACAGTGATGCTAAGCTGGCTTTACTGCCACCCTGGCTGATGACCAGAGAGACTGAAAAGTGTTTACTGACACCTGCTTTCGATTGGCTAATGGCCTTTTTGTTACAAGAAAAGCATACGAAGCAAAAATCTGCACCGGCCAAAAGTATTTATTTACTTGAAATCTTAAATTATATGAAGAATCAAAACTAAACTTGCACAAAAGTTGAGGAAAAAGTCAGCCGAAACAAATCACGGTGTGGAAAGACCAAAAACAACATGATGCATAACTGTTACATAAGATTATATACGCTGATGCACAAACACAATATTTATACAGGCACATAAACACATACACACACACACACACACACACACATTTGGCTCATTAGCTGCTCTACATTTGTTCTGCCGACTTCCAGAGAAAAGCAGTGGAAGCCGTATTCAAGTCTAAGGGTCGACTGAAACCACAGAGCACAGTGTACATCTGAACACGTCAATTTGAGATTATTGGAGCTAAAACTAGTTTTGAATCTCGGTGAGTAAGCTCTGTGTGTGCGCGTGCTCCTACTGTGTCAAGGGGAGCAATTTTGTAGCAGATCCAATTAATTTGAGCACGCTCGTAGGCTCT
Source organism: Sebastolobus alascanus (assembly GCA_916701645.2). Taxonomy (NCBI): domain Eukaryota; kingdom Metazoa; phylum Chordata; class Actinopteri; order Perciformes; family Sebastidae; genus Sebastolobus; species Sebastolobus alascanus. Next base: position 1,830,661 of record CAKAOJ020000195.1, read on the forward strand.
TTAGTGCTCAGTTATGTGGAGACAATTTCAGAAGACAACACTGTGGTTGCTGAGAGGAAGGAAGACACTGTCAACTCTGTTTCTCTCTCTTTTTCTTTGCCTCTGAGGAAAGCACTTGGGAGAGTGGAGAAAGTAGACTGAAAAAGTAAAACTTCACAAGTTGTACCGCATAGACTCTAAAGCCAAAAATAGAGACTTAATTAGCACCTGTTAGTGAAATCAAAACACCTTCAAATCTCCAGGAGTCGTTTCTACCTCAGTGTGAGATTTTCCAAAACAGCACTGCTTTATCTGCAAGATAATATCAGGAAAACTTTCTGAGCCCTTATCTACAATATACTACTAATACCTTCATAATGATTTTTTTTTTTTTGGGGGGGAGACACTTGGGGGTACTGACATGTTACGTTGCAAATTTGTTAACGAACAGTTGCATTCATTTGGCATCATGTTTCAAAACCTGCTACAAAATGGAAACATTATAGGTTAACTTCTATGGAGGAGTGGATTGAGCAGTGCCCGTCTCCAGAAAAAAATCCACCTGCTAAACAACATGCAGCGCTACGTAAAGAGGAGGTTTGACAATGTTGCCCAGAATATGCAAACAAGCAGGAACGCAGCAGAAACACACTAACCACTGCCTCCGCAGCGCCACGATTCAGAAACTATCTGATGCGGGTCTTGATACGAGAGAGATTCTAGTCGTGGATTGGCAACCGCATCGGGCCGAACAACGCCCCATAGCTGTGATATAATCGCAACATACCTCGGCATGGAGTGAGCTATTGCTTAAATATATCACGCATCAAAAGGTGTGAGCTCCAGAAGAAGTAATACCCAGGTATCTCATAATATTGGTGTAGCTCTAAGTGATCCAGTAGCTGATTTTTCCTATAGGCATGTCTCAACGTTAATCATCCGCTGCCCTCGGAATGTGTATAATGGCCTTGTATTGCATTATACAAGTAATTAACTGGGCTTAATAACTTCTATTGCAATACTTTAGTGCATTAACAATAAGATGTATTCTTAATGAGACATTTTCCATCATGTTTATCCTATCAGCATTTCCTAAAAGTGGTGAGAGACGCTAATGAGGAGAGAAACTGCGGCTGCTCAGCAGCAGGTCATTTACCCCCGCATCATTACACATTCAGTGCATTAAGAAGAATTACGTTTCAAAATGCTGCAGGACTGAATATCATCACTGTGTTGGAATATCTTCACCTGTAGTTCATCACTGAGATAGAGAGGATTATTTTTGTTAGAAGCCTCCATTAAAACAACAGTTTTCTCAGGTCAGAATCAGAAAATATCGTTTTTTTTAGAGCGTTACCCTTCATTGATCTCTCCAGAGCTGAATTAAAATCTGTTAGTTAAACTGTGAGATGAATCCTGAACGGTTCCCCGTGGGAAAATTGGCCGTTTACTGAAGAAAAGACAATTAAAAAGAGAAGAAGATTAGTACAAGAATCAGTGAAGTGCTTTATCTCCTCTTTGCTTCTGAGCCTCGTGCACATGTTGCCGCTGGGAATCAAACCAGCGACTTTTTAGCAACTTGTTTGCTCCACAATCTGCTGTGGTAGATTCATTTATATGAGGTTGGCAGACCTCTATGAATATTATAATAAGGTTTTACTGATGAGGACAACTGGATGTGTGAAGTGATCCCAGCTAGTGAATAACTTCTTCCCTGATGAGATATTTTATATGGATATGAATTGTGACCCCGGGTCTGGTGCGACGGGAACAAGAAGTAATAGGGGCACACAGTGTGACATGACGCCTGTAATGAGATGCAGTGCACAGCGGTACAGGGCAGGATTTACTGTCTGTGTAGACATTGATAATGGGAGAGAGGGTGAAAATGGCAACAGCAGCATCTCTTTTATGATGGATGTAAAAATTGACCTGAGAGGAGGGCCGGGAGCTAAATAAAGCCTGACAGATGAGGAGTGAGTTTAAAAGAAAAACTAGAGAAAAAGTCAGCTGAAGAAAGTAAACTCTTACAGCCGAACTGAAATCTAAAATTCTCCTTTCTTTGCAATGCAACTATGCTAGTCCATTTTTTTCAAGAGAGAATAAAGTTGGTTTTGGACAAACTTGTGGAAACAAATACACCGACATTTTGAGAGCCAGTGTTTTCAGCATATGCTACTGACTGGAGCATGTTATAGCAAGCTAGGCTAACTAGCTTCCATGCAGAAAGGGGAAATGCAAATTGCAAATTGCAAATTAATTTTACTTCACTTTAAAGAAAATACTGAGTTGTATAGGCTAATGACAAACACACACATTGCATATAGAATAGATGGCTCAGGAAAACATGATCCTCTCCTCTTTCTCTCTCTCACATCTTCCTCCCTCCTTTTGCCACAGCTCCATCTCATTTGTAACAATACACCTCTCTCCTCCTGCAACGCCACTTCACCAGCAAAGAATAGAGCCCCTCCGCCTGCTTTCTTCTCTCCTGTCCATTGCTTTTCTTCCCTGCCCTTCTTTCACACTGTTCTTTTCATCTTTTTCCCTCTTTGTACTCTCCAAGGTCAGAGAGTTTGATCTTCTCTGGCACATTAGAAATCATCTCTGTCGGATGAAAGCTGTATTATCTTCCGAATGTCAACAAGAGACAGAAAACAGGTGTGCGTTTAGCTTGATGACAATGCAGTTTTTATCATTATCTGGTTTGTTCTGGAAGTGCTTCTAAACCCGAGAGGATGACGAATTTAGAGGAGCATGTAATCCTTTAATCCTTTAATTAAAGTCAATATAATATGAAAATGAACAAAACTGTAATTACGGGGCTTTCACTAGACAACAAAGGTAAAATGTGGACTAATATACAACCCCAGTGCTGTGTACATACACACAGAGTAATCACTTACAGGTTAAAATTACCAACAGCTCAATAACGTGACCTATTGTGGTACATTTCACAGCAATCCTGAGCTTTTTCTTTCCTAATCTAACACCATACTATTGACCCACTGCATTGTGTTTCGCTATGAACGTGAAACACATAAAAGAACAAACATTTACACAAAGGAAATCCACAAACCTGTCTTGCAAATGTGTTGACAGGTAGAAAAACAGACGAAAAGAGTGCACACATATGCAAGATCACGAATACAGGAAATCAAACCGACAAACATGCACATCTCCGCATCGAGAAAGAAACGACTCAAATGGTGTGAAATAAACAAACACAACATGCAAACAATATTCCCTGCTATGCATAAATAGAGGCTTTGAACTCGATCAAGGGCAAATAGACCCAATAGAGTCACGTGAAGGGCTATTGAACTTCACTACTTTTTGGTACAAACAGAAATGTGGCTCCAACTACATCAATACATTTAAAATGATATCCAGCCGTAGTCACATGGATTTGGAATTATCTCTGTGTCTTACAGCTCACATCATGGCAGGCTAATAAAACCAAATGTTTCCAGCTGCGTGGCAGATGTTAAAACAAGAGATTTAGAGGAGAATCTCGGGATCTTCATGTTTTGCCTGTGTGCAACGATCATAGCAGCTCTGAGCTGCATAGACACTATTAACAGTATTTTAGCTACTGTAGAGAGTTCTAATTCGGTATTTTGGCCGTCGCCATCTTGTTTTTTTGGAACCAGAATTGACACGAGAGGCTGGAGCTAAGTACAACCAAACGCTGAATAAGACATTTTTAGGCAACCAAAATGTTAATAACTTTCATGAACTGAAGGCATACTGTGAAAGACAAAAACACGTACAACTCCCAGACCGGACAACGCCGTGGTAGCGACCTGTCAATCACAAGATAGCCACGCCCTAAAGCATACCCTGCTTTATTGTCTATTTGACTCTAAATGGGACCATAATTTACTAAATGAACATCATGAACATAAACTCATGTTTACAATGTTTACTGAGGTAATAAATCAAGTCAGAAGTAGGGTCATTTTCTCATAGACTTCTATACAATCAGACTTCTTTTTGCAACCAGAGGAGTCGCCCCCTGCTGGCTATTAGGAAGAATACAAGTTTAAGACACTTCTGCGTTGGCTTCACTTTTCAGAACTGGAGGTTTCCCACTGCATGTGAACTACTAATAATATCCATCAGCTAGCTTATTAGAGCAAAGAAACAAGAGTAAAACTAATGTGACAGCATATTTTACAGCTAACAGTTTCCACTCTACAGAATTTTACACATGTTTTATGCTTTTCTAATAGTGAGCCAAGTCTATATCCTCTTTAAGGCAGTAAATCAGCAGATGAGCTGAAGTAGACATTTAAACATCTTTGACTTTATCATCCTCAGTTGGAAACGTGTCCCTGGAGGCCTGTGCTTGGCATGAATACAAAAGATTTTCAAAAGAAAGACACATAAGTTAGCTAATTAGGAAGCCACTTCAGCAATTCTCTGATAGGAATACAGCATTAATTGTCATATTGACTCAAGAATGAGGACTTTTAGCTAAATCTGCTGCAGAGGCTGCTTGCTCGCTCATTACACCAACTACAAATGTGTGGAGCAACACGGGTACAAACAATGAGCTCTGCAAAAAATCTTTATGTGTGTTAAAATGAAGTAATTGGTAGATCAGAGATACTATGACATACACTTTGTTCGGTGAGACCAGTTAAAACTTATTTATTTCACTTCAACCGCTCTACTGCACTGAATGCTGACCAGTGACCAACTTTAGTCAATGGTCCTTACGGTACACTCTAATACTGTACGTAAAACAACACAATGAGGTGTGTAATAAATATGAAACCTGGATTATAGATCTACTGAGAGAGGACAGCGGTGCAGTAAAAACAGCTCAATAAATGTTTCAGTCAATTCTGAACACAAAACAGCCGCATTGAGAAAGTGAGTTATTCCTCATGTCACAACAAAGGGAGAAACTGAACAAAATAACCATATTCAGACCTCACTTAGAACAACACAACAAAGGAAAGGATTAGCCTAGCGGGAGGTGCAGCTTTACTCTTTGAGCACAGTGTCCTCCTTTTCAAACACACCAGACGTTCTCAACTCCAAAACACCAGCGTCCTTCAAAGCCACTGAGGGAAGTTGGCGTTATCCGTAACTAATGTACCTCCGGTGGTGTCCTGTATCCTCTTTCCCAGAACATTGTGTAACACCACCATTTTTTAGCACAATCACACTTAAACAAACACTGGAGCAGTGTGTTGTGCAGAACTAATGCAGTAATGTTGCTACAATCCATGGAGGATTTGTTAGAAAACCCTTTCGTACTAAAAAAAGGATGCAGCCGCAGGGTGGGAGGACTAATGGCTACAAACATAGTTGTACTAAGTCCGTCCCACACAGCTTTAGGAGAGGAGGGTGTGAAAATCCTTTTTTTTCTGATGTCCTCCCTGAGCAAACTCCATCTTGAGATATTTGGCTAACTTTGGTGTTTAAATTGTTTGTGCAGATCCGGCTGTATGAGTCATAATTTTACCAGCCACATTAGTGTCACACAGAAAGATGGGCACTGTGGGCAGAGCTGGCTATTGGAGAGGAGTTGGTGGTAATACAAGCCATGCCAGTGTTTCTTTTTAAAGCCCTGTTCTCTCTTTACCATCCTGCATTACTGTAAATCCACTGTTCACCGTCTCCTCTGGGATGAGAGGCAGAGTGATAAGAGAAACAGGAGGAGGAAAGATGTGAAGGAGAGGTGGAAAAATAAAGGGAGCGGGGGTGGAGGAGGAGGAGGAGGAGGAGGAGGAGGAGGAGGAAGAGGAGGACTGGGGTGAGGAAGAGGAGAAAAGAAGATGGAGCAGAGAGAGATGGGAAGAGGTCGTGAGATGAGAGAGGAGGATGGAGACGAAGAGGAGAGAGGGTGATAAATAGAAAAGGAGAGAGCACAGCCGGCCTGTCTGACCCTCAGATATCCTTGACAGTTACAAACTGCAGGTAGGCGGACCTTATTCATAAAAATGTCAATATTAGAGGAAATGTGTCGGCATAATTTACTAAGCACACTTTCAATTAATGTTCCTGCTTACGTGCAGTTTTTCAAACATGATAAACCATCCTTCATCCCCATGTGTAATCTGCAGAGAAACTGCTGATGTTGATCCACTGTGACATTTTGTTAGTGTGCATTAAAAAGTACCAACATTAGTAACCTGGTCTGATAGAGAATGAGTGTAAATAGTCAATTGGCAAACCTCCATAAGATAAAATGAAAAGGACAAGGAAATATACTTGTTTGAGGCTGTATTAATCAATATTTTTATGTGAACAATGGACAATATGTAAAATATGAAAGGTGTTACTTGAAGTGACAAACCCACAGAGAATTATCACCAAACTCTTTAGTTCCCCTCAGCTACAGTATATGTAGCATTTTAGCATCTTTTAGCTCATTGTTTTAGTTTTACAGCTCGCAACTTAACCGTTTTTACTGTCTCTAATTAGCCTCATCTTCTGCAGTGGCATTTAGCAGCCTAAGAGCCAGATATTTCTAAAACTAGAGTCAATATTGGACTTGCATTCGCCAAGTGGCCGGAAACACGACCCCAAATAAATACTAATGTTGCTCCTAGTCTGGTGGATGTGTGACTAGACAACTGTTTGCTAACATTTTTACCATATATTTAACTTTATAACGTGATAATATGTCAATGTTGACTTTACAGCTTGTAACGCTGCCCCCAAGTGGCGAAAAAATAATGAATGCAGGTTTAATGTCTGTTAACACTCAGTTAGGGATACACCGATACCGAATATCAGGCCGATACTGACTCAAAAGGCTGGATCTGTGACAATGGAGCCGATCTATTCAATTCAATTCTATGTTTATTTACTATTTACCGTATATATTGGAATTTTAATTCCTGTTGTGTAAGATTTATTATTTTATTATCTATGAATTTTGTGTTACATTTTGTTTTACAAAGGAAAGCCTGATGTTGTCTTGCACATAAAAGAATGATCCCAGTCACTTCCACACAGTGAGGCATTCAGCTTGTTAATTAAACTCTGGTATCGGATCGGTACTCCGTATTGGCCGATACCCAAAGCCCAGGTATCGCTATCGGTATCGGAACTGAAAATGTCGGATCGGTGCATCCTTACACTCAGTGTCACCAACAGTGCAGCATTGCATCACTTCCATATGTATGCTGTCCTTTCTAATGATGGTGTTGAGTAAATTTTTTGAATAAAAATGTAGTTAGAGTAGGTAAAGGGGAATAATCTGTAATTATTTGTCCCTTTTTATACATTCTAGACTGGAAATTTTTATACTGTACATGCAAAAATTATCTTTTTATATTAGTAATTGCTGCAAAAAACTCCTCTTTTGTCCTTGGTAGTGTATAGGAGATAGAAAAATAACTTTCTAAAATTATAGTTTATAGTAGGTGATTCAGTGTGTGTGTGTGTGTGTGTGTGTGTGTGTCAGAAAAAAGAACAAAGACAGAGGTGAAGACAAAGCAGGTGAAGTTGAGACAGACGAACGGATCAAAAGAGTAAAGATCAAAACAGAAGAGAGAAAAACACACAGAGGGAGCAGAGAAGAGTTAAAGGTGAAATAGAGGAGAGACTTGGGGAAACTTGCTTCCTGCTGCTGTAGCCTCAGTGGACTAAGTGTAAATGAAGGTGGGAAAACCACATTCACACACGTGCATTAACACACGCGTGAGCACTCACACGTGCGCACACGCAGCAGGCGACCTCTCACCATCAGCCTGACTGAGATAAAAAACCTGGCTGATCCCTCGCTGGCTTTACCTATCATGTCAGAGTGTGTGTTTATCTGTTTGTTCACACACACCGAGGATCAGAGAAAACACACGGTAAGAGAGCGGTAAGAGAGGCTGGAGGGAAGTGTAATACTCCACCCCGACGGTTTTAAATTCAGCTGATTGACAGGAAGAGGTAAAAGACCTTCCCCGTAGAGTAGAATACAACTGTACATTATGTGTCATTATCAGTAATGCTCACCTCCACTTCCAGTACAAGTACAACCTGCAGCTGAACAAGTTTATACCTGCTGTAAATTGCACAGTCACTCTGCGTAATGCCGGTAAGTAAGCTGGCGAGGCGTGTGGATACAAAGAGGTAAATTACAGCGTTTCATCACATATGAATGTACTAGACTCAAGTCATACTGCATTTAGTATTGCACTTCCATAAAGTTCAGACACACAAGAGATTGATTTAAAAATTGAGCAGTCAAATTGGTGAGCCTTTTTGTCTCTAGTATAGGTCCGAGCTTCAAAAACACTGGGATCCTACAATAAAGGATGAAGACTGCACACAAAAAAAACCCCAAAAGATGACACATACATGCACAAACAGACATTCAGAGTCAGAGCAAAACTATAATCTGTGAGGTGCACAAGCTCCGATTAAGGTGGCAACATGAGAGCACTGATAATGACAGAGAGAGGGAGCAAATTCACACAAACAGGTCATGTGGATAAAAAATGTGTGAGGGCCACTGCGCTTTAAAAAAAAAAAAAAGAAGCTAAACTGCTATGACGGCTGTAGACGTGTAGCACGCGGCTACTGTGGACAACCAGGAACTCAAAACATCGAGGCAATGACATTTCGGAGTCGGATGATGGGTGCGTTTATGCTGCATCGCTTCATTTGTTTACTGTGGTAATAAAAAACCTGATTACACTAATTTTATTCTTACAGTTGTCGTCTCTTGATGAATCATTCATTAAAATTCACCTCAAAGCTTTTCAATTATGCTCTACGCTGCTGCACTGTGTCAAACCTGCCATATTGATGCATACAGTAGTAGAGGAAGCATCTTTGGTGTTCAACCAAAATGACTACATGTTTTAGTAATTAACACATGGGTTACTCCATCAAGTAGTTATTAGTGTTGATCACTTTCTCGGCAAGAGTATTACATCGAACAATTAGCTTATCGACCCTAAATTTACCGCCTATAATAAAGCTCTGCATTCTTGAGACTCCTCTTATGTGCAAGACATTGAATATCATCATATCCACTGTAGTATCGGGATGTACCAGGAACTTTTTTCATTTCTTTGACTCAACTCAAGATAGACGACCCTGTTCTGCTGAAATGCAACAAACTGTCTATATAGCCTCCCTAAACTAAGACTTTAGCCCTCCGTTGTAAATGAGCTCCATATCGCTCATCAGAAGCCACTCAACAGTACGCAACACTAGTTAAACAATGACCAACGTTGACGAAAATCTTCGATCTCTCTATAAAACAGTAAAGCGTCCAGTTCAGCTGAAGCATTCCTGAAAGAGAGAGAAGGGCAGTTTGACAGGAATCATAAAAGTTTCGATAGTATTACGCTTCTCAAGAACACAGTGTCGGCAATAAAAACTGGGAGGCGCTTCAGTCAAAGTACTGATAAGAGGAAGGTGCATCTCCGGTGCCCAGCCGGGAAGAAGACAATGCGTCCAGGGAGAGAATACTCAAACAAGACTTCACGTTAATGGCGAACCTGGTTTCACCACCATGACCGTGGGGGGACATTACAGCTGCAGCCTCTAGAGATCATCCACAAGAAACACTGCCACAATGGGAAGCTGGAACCCACCAGGAGATGTTGGTATGTTCCTTTTTAAACCCGAGATGCAAATTCATTGAAGGTTTTCTCAAATGCTGGATGTGCAATTTTAAGTAGAAGTAGGATTACTTTTTGCCAAGCACATCTTGCACATGCCCAGAATTCATACTTTGTATTTTGATCCGTCCAGACTATCAGGGGCAGTGAGCCGTTTAGTGCCCTCCCTGCCATCAGCTCCAGATCAAAGACCAGTTCTGCAGTCAAATACGACAGCAGGGATATGTTGGGAACAAATGTTTTCTCACCAAAGTAATGCTAATAAAACCTTCAGTGAATCACATCCTGTGTAAAAAAAAATTCTGCAAGGAAGAGGAATAAAAAAAAATAGCAAGATAATGAGATGGATATATTCACTCCTTCCTCCTACTCCTTTCTCTTCCTTTCATGACTTCAGTAATTGACCAATCTACAGTATAATGAGCATACTAACCTACACTAAATGCCATGTTGAAATCAAAGAAAGTTCAAGCTGCAGCTTAAAAGCTTCCTCTCTCTTTCCTACAGCCTCACGTGAACTTAATATCCTGCTGGTTGGACCCAGACGGACAGGAAAGAGCTCTACTGGTAACACCCTGCTGGGCCGGGGGCAGGTCTTTGAAACCAGAGGAGGCGGGGCCAGCACGGCTGCCAGCGGCGTCACCGCTGGACGTCACGTGACCGTGGTGGACGCACGCGGCTGGGGTTCATCTGAGGAGTTTGTGCCCCGAGAGGAGAAAATTGAACTGCTGAGAGCGTTTTCTCTCTGTGGACACGGAGGACCTCACGTCGTTCTGTTAGTGATCCCTCTGCTGGACTTCACCGAGTCTGAGAGGAGAGCGGTGGAGAGGAGGATGGAGATCTTGACCTCGGCAGTCTGGAGACACACGATGGTGTTGTTCACATGTGGAGACTGGCTGAGGGGAAGAGGGCGCAGCGTGGAGGAGCACGTCCAGTCAGGAGGCCCCGCCTTGCGGTGGCTGATGGAGAAGTGTCGCTATCGATACCACGTGTTTGATAACAAGGCGGCCGTCGTTGGCAAGCAAGAGAGAAGGAAGCAGGAGGTGAACGGAGGCGGGAAGAAACAGGAAGGGACTTGGCGGAGGAGAAATGAGAAGGAGGCAGAAAGGAGGGGCAGAGGAGGTGAGGCAGATGGGAGAAAGGAAGGAGGACAGGAGCAGGTGAGAGAGCTGCTGAGCAAGGTGGAGGACGTGCTGCAGGAGAACGGAGGGTGGCACTTCTCCCTTCACATGTACCAAAGGCTGGAGGAGGAATGGAGCCGCAGGGAGCAGAAGCTGAGAGCTCGGCTGGAGGCAGAGACAGATGTGGGAAGTGTGAGGAGAAAACAAAAGACAGCGGAGACGAAGATAAACACGGAGCCACAGCAGGAGCAGAGGTTAGAGACAAAGGAAGACGAGACGGGAGATGGCCCGAGGAAAGAGCGAGAGAACAAGGAGGAATGTGCGGAGAGGAAGATAAATAGAGGAGAAGATGAAGAGGAGAGAGCGAAGGCAGAGCTTAAGAGACTGAGCAGTGAGGAGGACGGGTGGGATACAAGCTCCGACAGCGGAGGAGAGAGGTGGGAGAGCACCGAAGCGAAAACTGGAATGATGGCTCCATGTCGGTATAATGGGGGTCAAAGGTTAGCCTTTAGTCCTATCAGAAGGCTTTCCTAAAGTAACTATGATTACAATCACCGTTTTTAGTCCAGCTTGTCCAGCTCAAGGTCTTTGAAGTCTGAATTTTAATCCAATAAAAAACGTTATGCAGAGTCCGATGCATTTTATTCTTCTATTCGCCGTAAAAATGCGCAGTACAAGACAAAACAGAATTAATTATGTGGGTGCAATGGATAGCGCTAGTCCAAAACGGGGCTAATAAATGAATGACATTAGCAAGAGGCTACCGTTTAGCTGCCTAGAGCACAATCACTACTGTCCAATCTTTCCTACATCCTTTGTTTTGCAACCATCCCCCTGATACCAAGCTGTTCTGCCACAATCTATCTTTACATTTTGCATTTCTGTATTCTTTTATTTCTTCATCGTAAAGTGCTTTGTGCTGGGAGACGAAGTGAATGTTTATCATGCCAATTATGGATGATGATGTTTGCACAGATGGTGGCTCTAAGTGGTCAAACAACCCTCTTTTGGCGTTTGACGGATGCGGAAAAAAATGCAGAAAATCGAACCTGTTCCCAAGACTTTAATGACGGACAAAAGTTTCAGAGTCTGTGTAAACGTGATTGGACTGATACATGTTTTTCACATATGCTTTTTGCCATGTGATGCCGACTTTTAAAACTGTTAAAAACTCCTATTAAGCACCATCTAATGATAAATTATTCATCGGAACTGCATGATAAATGAAATCCCTTTCTGCTCAAAGCCATGTGGTTACAATGGTTACCATTCTGCCCTGTGGTCAATCTATTGTTGGCCACATGTTCTGTTCCCATGCAGGTTTGTAATTATAAAGCCTTTCATAGCAGAATTGCTTAAATTGTACTGGTTTTGCTTCTAAAATGATCGGGAACGTGACACACTGTGTAAACACTGGGAATGCTTAAGAAACGTGAGAATATGCAACATTCTTGTATACGAGAGTAATTACAATGAAAGGCAGATGCATAAAAATGATCCATTAAAAAGTTAGACAATAAACTGTTGAAGAAGAACGGTTGAGGTTGTCATTGTTATTCTTTCATATTCTTTTGCTTTTTCAGTTTGCAAAAATGAGGCAATCACTGTCACCGCATGCAGGTTTTTGTGGCAGAACCGAGGGACGCGTGGTCTACCATCCATTTCATTACATCCGAACAAATTGTCAATTGGCTTGAGGGAATTGCTGTCTCTCCTCGGCTGACACAGACAGTTAATCCTCATCTCTGGCTCACAGTCATGATCCCACGCAAGGTCAGTCGTGTTGTAACCAACGAGGTCAGTCTCGGCCCGGGACATCAGGCAGGGGCAGAAAAGCCCAGAATACACAAAATCAGATAGAACAAATATCTCCGTCCCTCACACTGGAATAGGTTCAGGTCATTCAAACTGTGCAGTAATCATAAAAAGCTACCAATATCCCCAAACATTCCGTACATTATATGGAGCAATAAAAAGCTGTATCAATTTGTGAGGTACGGTAGAGCATCAGAGTGAAGAAAGCGTGCCGACGACAGCTTCGTTTAATTAGACATGGAAAGCCGCTGTGACACTAATTTGATTTGAGACGTCTTCTGTGCGTCACCACTTACGGAGCCACTGAGAGATTCAGTATGTTTACAGGGTTTCACTGCAACCAAAAACACTACACCAGATGCTTTCAGCAGTCACTTCCTCCTGGTTACACTGTGTGCAAGCTATCAGTGAATTTATTAGCAAGTGTGTTCAGTTGGACTCAAAATCTACATGCACGTCTCTGCATGGCACATGGATGAGTTTGATGCCAAAATGTAATAAAAAAAAATATTTTTCTGGAGGTTGTCATGGAGCTGGACCCTGCTACCCCGTTAAATAATGTATGTTAAAGGCCCTAAAAACAAATTTTCTCAGGCAACTGAGTTTTTGAGCATTAAAGGGAACTCCATTACACATCAAAGTCTATTCACCGGTCTTGTGGAGTATTACTGTGTGTGTGTAAAAAAGTTGTATAAAGCATTTTGTGGCTCCTGAGGGAGCTGCATGAAATCTGAACTATCAGCGATCGATTTGCATTGTGGGTAATGTAGGTGGCAAGTTTTGACCAAAACAAAAAATGTATGGAATACAAAAAGAGGATATCTCTGGTACGTTAACATCCACTATCCTCTTCTTTTAGAAAAAAAAAAATCATGACTTGTGAGTCTAACAATGTTATAGGAGTGCAATCAGGGGATATCAGGGCTAAATCAGGAGAGTACTCTTTTAAACTAATTTTCTTCTAACTTTGATTGATGCTATTTAGTCATACATAATGAATGTTATAATGACATTTATGATCAAGTTTCAGGGTCATGTCTGAGAACTTTTCTAACTAGACCAAGTTAGTGTGAGTTGGCCTTCTGTCTATAGATTTGACTCTACTGACCAAGTTTCTAGTAAAAGTGCCTAATATTTATAAGGATTTATTACACGGTTTTGATTCTGATTGGTCAATCACGGATTTCTACAGTCTGTTATTTCTTTATAGCAGACCGTTGCTATGTATCACAGACCGTTGCTATGGTCGCTGTTCTGATGTCGGACTCTGGCGGACCGTTTTTCTGTCAAATTATTGATTTCTTAAGTAAGTGGCCGTGTAATAAGCGGGATAATCTATAGCTAGCGGGTCATTGTTGTGAAATAAACCCCTTCAGGCATCCGCCTTGGGGATTCACTGCTGCATCGCCCTGTCAGGATTTATTTCACAACTATGACTGGCTCGCTATCCTTTACTTAAGTGTTGCCTTTAGCTGTCTATCTATCCAGCACAACGGAACAGTTAGTCTTCTCCCTCAAGGTCTTTGTATTGACGCCTCTGACATAGCTATGAATCAACTGGAATTTGATATCGTATTATCATTTTTATTAGGCTTCATTGCGCAAGATGAAATCTTAGCACATGGTCTGGTAATACTGTAACTTCTCATTATCAACTTTATATTGGCCGTGAATCACCTGTGCAAGCTTCCGACACACACACTGGGCACAAACTCTTCTATGTGTTACATAATATTTATAGCAGTCATCTGGGTTATGTTAATCAGAAATCTGTCATGTATTATCAAAGATTATTGTTGGTCAGGAGTCCACTACTCTGTAAAATAAGAGACACTACTGTATCATGAGAAAGTAAAAGTAAACTTATTAAAAAGAGGGAATCACCATTTTACAATGTAAGGGCTTTCCCCTTCAAACAGCGAGCTAATAGTAACAGAGTGCTGTCCAAAAAAATCACGACACAGAGCTAAGAAACAACGTTGGCTCTTGGATCCAGGGCACCTTTTATCTGTCTGGCAATGCAACAGCTGTTTGGGGGAAGCACTCTTCATGGCTACTGCTGTTGCTGTGAGACAACTGACAACCCATTTGATGGGCGGCGTTCTTTAGCTAAAAGCTGAGATATTTCAACTTTACAACAGCGCTGCGTGCAAGAAATGTTCTCCGCTCGGAGCAGCAACAGGATGCACATTGTGTTTTTCCTTTTGAAAGTACAAGATGAAGGAGTCAGTGGTCTGAACACAATCCAATAAAGCTTTACCCAGTCTGGTGTCACTTTTCTCACTTTAGGTAACCTAGCAACGTACATCCATCCACGGGTTTCTGCATGTCTGTACAAGGTCGATTTAGTTGCTCTTTTTCAGCTCGTACGGATTAAGATATGTAGAATCATATTACTATATATCCTGAGTGTAATTCTCTTACATTGTGCTACCATCATTGGATGTTGCTTAAAGAATAGACTCCTGAGCCACAGTAGTTTATAATATTTCATAACATCAGTTCTTAGTAATGTGATTGGTCCTCCTTTACATAGGAGCTGCTGCCATGAGGCCAAAGGTTTAAGGAACCAACTTTTCGAACTAACGACTATAAATCTTTTAACGCCACAAGCATAGCAAACAAACAAATTGTGAAATATAATAAAGTGTGATTATTGTACACGAACTGAACTTTTTTTTCAGTCCATCTGTAAAGTAAGGTGACAGAGAAATTGTATTTGTTTTATTACCTGTGATGTTAAAGGTACAGTGTGTAGGATTTGGTGGCATCTAGTGGTGTGGTTGCAGATTGCAACCAACTGAGTACCCCTTCGCTCACTCCTCCCTTTCCAAGACTGCGGTAACGTGAGCCGCCGAGTGCAAAACTGTGGTAACACCATTCGCCTCGCTCTGAGGCCATCCTTACCATAATAACACTACTTAAGGAGCAATGGAAGTCCCTATGCTCCCTATGTCGATATGAAGGGCTCATTCTAAACTAACGAAAACACAATTCTTGGTTTCAGGTGATTATACAGTAATGAAAACATAGTTATGAATATTATTATTATTATAAATTTTATTCCATTTCTGCTAATAGATCCCCCGAAATGTTAGACACTGTACCTTTAATATCTTTTTTGCTGTAAACTGTTGTATTTGTGTGATAATACAACACTGAGCAATGAAACATGAATGTGTTCATATGATAAAATGTACTTCTAATTTCTTCTATGTGGTAGGGGCCCGTTTCTGAGCATGTAGCATAATCACGGGACACTCACCACAGTTACTGAGACACACAGTTTAGCATGACTACGTGACCCAGTGACCTATAAACCACATAGGGCCACCAACATAAACTTTAAGTAAACTAGATACAAAGGTTGAACTGTTCTCTTAAGTTTATGTGAATCAGCTACAGCGAAAACAATCATTGATCCCTCAGCATCACCAGCGGAAAGGAAGAAAATTGTTTGTGCTGGACGAAGAGATCGATTTCAATTTCTTCAGTGTGTGTGTAGAACAGGGTCAGCTCCAGGACATGATTAGCCTAGCTTAGCATAAAGAGTAGCGGCAAGGGAAAACTGAGAGCCTAGATTCATCAAAATTGAAAAACACACTGCTAAAAAATACTCCTAACAACTCCAAATCTTCAATACACTTTATTCTTTACCTTGGGTATTTAATGTGTTTAATTGCTTTTTTACTGATGAGTCTGGGTGGATGATTTAACATGCAAATTAAACAATTCAAATGTTTATGGGGGGAACTCACTTGTCAGCTTTTTCTATTTTTGTGCCACGCACACATATCTTTCGTAAAGTACATAGGATGCTCTCTTCCTATCAACTCATCTGTGTGATTCAATCGTGGGAGCTGTTCTACGGGCCTCCTGTTTTCAACAGAGGAGATAAACTAATAAAAAGGAGAGAAAAGCATCACTGCAGAGTGTGTTTTTTGTGTACTTCATTTTAGGGCTGTCCTCGACCAAAGAAATTCTTAGTCGACTAACACTTATACGATTTTGTCGACTGATTGGGTGGGTGATTTAATCGACAGATCTGAAAAACTGTGTTTCCTCACAAAGAATCACATAAAAGCATCACTTTAAATCTTGTGTTTACCAGAGATGCGCTCATAAGGTGCTAGGAAATAAGTCATTGAGCATGAAAAAAGCATAAAAATGACTAATTGACTAAAGATTTCTTAGTAGACTAAGACCAAAATGATTAGTCGACTAATCGCCTAAGAGGGGGCAGCCACTTAATCTCATTGCAAATATTATCGTTGTTACTAAGACTTACAACGCATTAAAGAATTTATTTTTTCAATTTTCTCACACACCTTCTCTAACTTTAGGCTCGTAAACAACTCGTACACTATTCCACGTAAAACCGTTGAGGCGAAACGACCTGCAGTGCAGCTACATACCCCGTCTATAATGATTCACTGCAAAGTGACGTCCTCTACTCTTTTTATTCTGGCACACTCTACAATGGGTGCCCTTACTACATAACAGTCATCCATCTCACAAGCACATCACATTAAAGCACATTAATAACGTTTTGTCGCGATCAAGTCTTGAGGTGAGTTGCCATGAATGTACACAGGTCTGAGTTTTAGTCTTCAGAGCAGCAACTGATCATATCAATTCAGAAGAAAGTAGCATAGTAACCATAATGAAGATTAAACCAGGATTACAAATCTCTGACAACAGTCTCAACATTTCTTTTCTTGTTCTAAGTGACTTCAGCAGTCTGTATGACAGAGGACGGGGAAGGAGTGTGAGGTTGGACCGGACTGCTGCAGTACCGGCCAACAGAGCGAGCTACAGTAGATGTCTGGGCACGGCGCCCAGCAGAGGGTGAGGGGAAGTAGGGGCAATGTGAATTAGATAGAGAGACGGAGATAAAGTGATGGATAAGTAGAGGCAGAATGACAGATAAACAGAGGATGTACAGTAGGAGGGTAATAGATCCATGACTGTAACTTCAGAGATAAAAACTGAAAAGAGGATTGTGTTTTTGAGAAAGAAACAGCACTTTAAACACAGGTGAAGATGGATTTTACAGGAAATCATAACACCACAAAAAAAAAAAAACACTGTGAAGACAACTAAAGGGATTGGTGCCAGATAATAAAACAATATCTTCAAAAAAATGATTCACAATACTTATATTACCTTCAGCCCTGCGCACTTCACAAATATAAAAAGTCACAGCTTTGAAATCATGAAAGCACACAAGTACATATCCAATGTTGACTTTCATAGTGATATATAAGGAGAACATATGGGTTATATAAAGTTTTCAGCATATGAGACTCGTGTGATGCAAAAAAAAAAAAAACTAACTTGCCTGGATAATTGGAACCAGCAATGTTACAGCTGTGGGACAGTCAAGGAGAAAAAATATGCCCTCTGCTGTTCAACACTCCCTCTAACATCCTTAGAAATTCATATCACAGATTAATTTATCGCTGCAGGTCATGGTGTCTCTGATAAGTAAGTATGAATCACTTTTAATGCTTCTTGTATGAATCTTAAAAAAAAAAAAAAATCAGCTCAAGTAAGTCACTGTGACCTTTTTCCCTTTGTGTCACCGAAGTGTTTCAGAACACGACTAAGCTGAATAATTTATTTAATGCACATTCACACCTAGCGAGATAGGAAATGAAATGAGTAAAAAAGAAAGCTCAGCATACGAATTTAGACCATGACATTTAGGTAATGTCTGACTTCCCCAGTATATGTGGGTTGAGGATACATGTCAAAATGTTACAAAGTTTTGACCTACAAATACAATTGCTCAATATTTCACATATTGTGAAAGAACTGAAAATGCGAGAGGCCACATTCAGACCTGCACGGCTACTTTGGGTTGCTGGCGGTCTCCAAGGTTACGACATGCAAAACCGCTGTAAGAATATTCACAGCGATACACACACTAATTGTAGACATTTAGTAAAGAGTAATCCTGTGTGCACACAATGCATGTTCATCGAGCTTTCAAACACAAACAGAGAAAAGACAATGTTTGTGGAAAATTGTTGGCTAGCTTCACTCTTCTGAGTTGCAGATGGTTTGCTTATTTACTTAATTACATTTATTGATGTACTTGAATATTATAAGCTAAAGATTGAAGTAAACGATGCACGATCCTGGCTTCATTAGGGTTTACAACATGGCTACGACAGCAGGTTTCTGATCTATCACAGGCCAAGTAATTATTTTACTTACTTTATGAGAATAAGAAACATCAGCCTGATAATTGTTGGTCGACTGTGTAGCAGTGCTTACAGCTTACAGCTCTGTCAGTGCGTTTACATGCACTTAAGTAACCAGGTTTCCAGGTAGGGGATTGAGAAATCTGTTTACCTCAGCCCTGTTTCTTGGCCATACATGAAACCAGCTTTCTCATCAGCTTTTCACATGTGCATTTCAGACAAAAACTTGCTGTTTCGACAGTGCAGTGGGATGAAAGGAGTGTCTTGCATCACTGCAACTGTTAAAATAAGCAAGTTATGCTTTCGAAATAAGGTCGGGGGGGTAGAGGACAACTGTGATTACTAAACTTCTGCATATAACGTGGATTTATACGGAAGCGTATTGCTGCCACACCAGGAAAAAAAACAGATCAGTATCACATCACATAACGTGAAAAGTTCATTGTTATAATAACATGTTTTTCACATTATAACAAGATATTTTCATGTTAATAAGTTATCACGTTTTAACATGAAAAGTTGTATTATACTTGATAAGTTTGTGTGTCGTAATAATGTGAAAATATCTTGTTATAACATGAAAAACATCTTACACCTAACAATTAACGTTTCACGTTATAACCTGATACAGATTTTTTTTCCTGGTGTGGCAACACTACGCCGCCGTAGATTTACAGTCACCACGTTACAATGCAAGCCAATGCGATCTCCGTTTATCTGCGAAACACGGAGTAACCTGGTTTCTTGTGAACGCACTGAATGAAAAAATGGAAACGTGAACGAGCAATGCCACTTAGCGAGGAGAGTAAGAAGAGTGTGCTGAGATGCCTTTGAGCGAGGCACTCTACCTTAAACGGCTCCAGTGGAGCAGCTCAGCGGCAAACAGCAGAGGACTATCCATGTGTGAAGGTGGGAAACTGAGTGGAAATTGCTGAAAAAAGAGCAAGCGTGCTCTGTCAACTTTTCACGATTAAAAGGGTTAAAAGAAGATTTTCCAAGGACATAAACAAAACCCATTAGATCACGTCTCTGCTCTGGTCAGGATTCCTGAGCGCCGAGACAAACCCTGTTCACCTGACAGAAGTCATGACATCACCCTCACAAGATGTGCTAACAGGAAACGTTAAAGAAGTGTTGTCGTGGAAACGGTGCAACTCGTCCTCAACAGCAACAGATGGATACAATTGAAAGCGAGTTCATAGACAGGCTTCAGTTCCTCTTTATGTGCCGCAAGAGAGACAACAGTTGGAAAACGGTCAACTCAAACAGAGGGCTGGTGTTGTTGGCTGACTACAAGCTCCCAGTGCCCACAGGTAGCTTTAACTGAACTCTTTGTTTGTAGTGCAACAACTCAGTGCTCATTGACAAAACTGAAAACTCACATCTGATTCAACAGAGCAACAAAAAGAAGAAGTGAAGCGAATGACGTCCGAGAGTTTCCTTCACCAGGCAGAAGAATGGCTGAGAGAGAAAGAGAGCCGGCCGAGAGAGCTTTAAATAGAGCTAAATCCATGAGAGCACACAAAGGAATTCAGCCTGTCTGTAAATTGGTAATGTCAGGAGGCCAAATTGAAGTGTTGATTAGAGGCCGATCCCACAGCTTCCTGAGCAAAGAGCCAAGGAGACAAAGATTGGGGATGATTATCTTGCTCTCATTCATTACTGCTCTCAGTCATTACAGGGACGGAGAGTGATTGGATCGCCCCGTTAATAATACTGGACCTGTGTGTGTGTGTGTGTGTGTGTGTGTGTGTTGTAGCGGATGTAATAAATGAAAACAACGACCTTATGAATCAGTGGGAACCAATGACAAACATTAAATGCTACCACGTTTTTTTTTCAATGCATATCAAACAGGTAACAGTCTTTTCCTTCTTCCATCTTTATAAAATCCCTCATCCAAAGAAGGCACTTTGTGTCTGTGAAAAGCGTGGCTCGCAGTCATAGTCTAGTCTGTGGCAGCGTTAAACGTGGGATTTATGGGTTTGTAAAAAGCGACTGCTGAGCTTTCAAAACTGATTTCAGCTCCTCAGCTTTCCTCGCTCGCATGGATTTCTTTGAATCTCTGGTTGCTGGCGTTGTGGTGCATCAAAAAAGGGTTTTATTGTTGTTTAAAGTGTATTTTTGGAAGTTAATTGCATTCAAATGAGTCTCCCACAGTCTGACCTGCTCCTAAAAATGACACAAGTCCTAATACAGTAAATGCAATATCTTTCCACCAACACCTACGTCTGGATAGATTCTCCCTCTCTCTCTCTCTCTGTACGACACACACATGCACACGGGGTGGAACAGATGAGGGGAAATGCGTCGGTCCTGACAGAGAACTGGGATAAATGGGGAGATAATCAGGTGTGAAATCACTCTGGTTTTCTTTCTGCAGTAATTCAGTCGGTCTCTCATCTTCTCACAGTGTCTCTCAACGCGCAGGGCCATTTCTGTTTTACACAAAACTAATAGCACTAATCGCAGGGCTTTTAACACACTCACTGATGGTACAGTAGGGAAATGTTAGCCGGTCGGCTCCCGCAGGATGTGATTCCTGGGGAAGCACCGGAGTTAAGGATTTCATGCTTTTTCTCTGCCTTCTTTTCCTTCATCCTTTCCCCATGGGTTTCGTATTATCCCCTCCATTGCCTAACCATCCTTCTGACTCTACTCCTCCATCTCCATCTCCATCCCTCCTTTTCAGTCTCTCTCCGTGGCTCAGGTTTTATACAAGTACGTTAATGTGAATCATAATATGTTAAGATAAAGAGGCTAAAAGAGAATTATGCAATAAATGGCAACGCCGGCTAAAAATGATGCAATGTAGAAATACTTCCCCTGTGGGTGTATTTCTGAAGTTTTCATATTATATTCAACAATACTAAATTTGGGTTAAAAATATTCACTTGACAGTTGGTAACTGAGCTATCCTTCCTGCCTCTATCTAGCCGTTATCTGGCAGCAGACTGGCAGAAAGCAAACAGTAGATTTGGTGTTGCACATGGACTCCTCGGAGAATTATAGCATGTTTGCATGGAGAAACAAACACACAAAAACACACAAAGTCCATCTATCGAGCTCTGCTGTTGCAATGTAATGTGTCAATGTTGTTTAAAGTTCGATTTCTAAAAATGTGTGCCATGTGCAAGCATGATCAATCCGCACAAGAACGCTGGTTATCTGCTCGTCAAACTTCGTCTGCTATCATTCCATAACTTACATTGGAATATAGGCTGCCAAGTTCATTACTCAAGCAGAGGGAACCAAGATGTAATATCTTCAAGGCACTCAGGTGAAGGTGTTGGCAGGCGGGTTGCTATAGAAACAGCTATATCTGTGAGTCACCATCATAATAACGCCATTGGTTTCCTGTACAGGGGCAGGGAGTCAATCTAGAGTAGTTCATTCAGGTTTCAAAAGTGGCTTTCTGAAACAGTTTTTTTTTTCTCCAAATGTTATTCATTATTTATGTTAAACAAGATTAATGTCAAGCACCTCTGTTAAGGCTGCTCATTACTGAGAGCAGGTGCTCATGGCTATGGCCTCGCGTTGCTCGTAAAAGCTGGAATGGATCAATAAAAGCCCATTAATGTGGTGGGATCAATGAGAAGAAGCAGATAAAACAATAGAAGTACAAAAAAAAGAGTGTAAACCGAAATAAAACATTAGTGTCTCGCCACTATGTCGTTGAGGATAAACAGCACATTTATCCCTGGAGTAATTCTAATCTTCCTTTAGGACGCTGGTTTAGTTAATCCAAGACTAGTAGGCGGAATCAAGGATTAACAGAAATAATTTGAGAAAACCAATTGAACTTAATGTGGGTTTACAAGTATACAAATGATCTATAAAGAGAACTTGGCTTATTCGCAGTCTGGGAATCTGTCTAAAGTTCAAGAACTAAACCAGGTCAGTGCTGTACCAGTAATACCGACACAGAGCTTTAGACGGTCAATTAAAATTGCATGATCGACTGAAGCAAAGGCACCACTTAACAGAAGGTCTAAAACAATATAAGAGCTGGTTGTCGTGTAGTCAGTTTTTCTGCTGGAGATTGTGGGTGATTGGATTTTTAGCCATTCCCATCAGCCTCAACTTTAGTATGCTAACACGCTTAACTAATTTGGGGAAAGTGGTATACATTATACTTGCTAGACATCAGCATGGTAACATTAGGAGGATGTTAGCATGATGACGTTAGCAAAGAGTGGCTGTGCCAAAGTAACGACCTCACAGAGCTGCGAGCATGGCCGTCTTTAGGGTGCTTTCACATCTGTAGCTCGGTTCATTTGGACGGATTTGGCAATTGTCATCCTGCGTCATTAGCGCATCACCAGAAACCACATGGGGGAAATCAAAATCCGGGGACTGACAAATGTTCTTCGATTAATAACTGATTATAAGCATTATTAGTATTATTAGACTGCAAATCGACCGCATGAATAATGGGACAGGACTGTACAAAAGCCCCTTTGCACGCTCCCAGATGACTGGTGCGAACGCAAAGTGCGAACGCCGGGGATCGCAAGGACACGCGCATGAGGTGTATTACTGTGGGATCGCTGTCACTCAGTTTTTAATGGAGTTAATGAACTGACACAGTACAGAGTCGGATACAAGCACAGCAGTTTTAACAGCTTTTGACCTATTAATCAGGGAAAACATCCGCTCTGACGTGCTTCTATACATGGCCTTAAGTACAGATCAATAAGATCGCTTCCTGAACAGATTTCACGATCAGCAGATGGATTAATTAGTAGTTTAACGCACCTTTTCAGGCGATCTCGGTTCAGCTGTTTGGTCCGTACCAGAGTTCGAATGACAGCTTTCACACCAGCCCAAATAAACCGTACTAACCGGAAAAATGGAGCATAGTTTGTTTTAACCGGACTAAAGGGGGTTAGGTGTGAAAGCACAATCTGTTGAGATAGTGATACAGATATTGGTAAACAGAACGCAATATCTGGTTAGGATGATTTTGATTATTCCTTCATATTACATTCTTTAAATAAAGAGTTATGCTTCTTTCCTTGAATCAAGTGTTTGCTACGAGTCCTACAGTAGCACACGTCGTTGTAGGCGTTACACTCTGTGCTGTAAGTGTGTGAATATGCATCTAAAACATTAATTCATGTGTGATCCCTCTTATCTTCACTAATCAATCAAAGTTTTGCCCTGCAGCCGTTCGTGAGCAGCCGGTTTCTCCGCTGCCTCCCTCCTCTCTGAGCAGCTTCATTCCTCCATCGCTTATCGCTTCATGTGATCTCCACAGAACTGACACCAGTCACTTGACGTGACTTTCAATTTTGCCCCTCGCTCACTATTTACACATCTCGTCTTCTTCTCATCTGTGTCTCCTTTTTTCTTTCTTTGCCTTTTATCATCCTGTCTGTCACTCTCTTCCTTCTAGCTGCTACACTTTGATCTTGGATCAGTCGCACATCTCGCCTCTGCCTCTGTCTCACTGTTTGTATGTTGTGGTTTATTTATCTTTTCACATTCTCTCCATTTTGGCCTCTTTTTCCATTTACTCACTCGCGCTCTTGCTTTATTCATACCCTCTTGTTGTCAGTAGGCATCTCTCCTGAAGGCTACGACTCTAGCCAGCATACAAAAATCACTATCTTCACTTTTTAGGCTTCCTGTTTAATACATGTTTCTCTGTTTGTCCTCCCTTGCATGCTGCCAGTCCCCCTCCTACTCTTTTCTTTCTCTGTCTTGTTTTATGTGTTGTGTTTTTCTTTGCCACTTTTCCCCCTTTCCTCTATTCATCTCGGCTGTTAAATATTTGATTACGAGCACGCTGACATGACACCACTGTTCCCCGCTGGAGCTGGGGGTGTTTAGATCTCCAAGCAGAGGATGAAGAAGAAAACATAAGGCACTTTCAAACACACATCTGAGCCTTTTCTGTATGTCATATGATCGTGTATTGTCGTTTCAGAACAGCCAATCACAGGCATTTTGTTAGATTATGTCAAGAGGAGCGAGGTCACAGAAACATGGAGACAGAGGCATCCATCCAACAAGGACATTCAATTTGGGAACATAGATTGCTTCCACTCAGACGTTTTGCAGAAGCTATTAAGTAACTGCGTGGGCACCGTAAATTAGCCACTATAAAAATTTGCACACATCAGCCTGTAACGTGTTGTTGTGTAGTTAATAATGCAGGTGCAGACACAAACTGCTCTCTCAATTTTAGGAGAAAATTGTCCTGAGTTTGCATTTAAAATGATCAAACCAACTTGAACTTAACTGAAGTAAAAGTTTGTGTTAAGAGTCACTCAAAATCAGGGTTGGGTAGTATAAGGAAAACACACATCATATACTTTTGTGTGTGTCTGTACAATGCGTGGGCTCTAGCGAGAGCTGCTGGAGGCTTGTCTAAATGTGCAAGAGCCAACACTTCAGGGGAAACCAACAAGAAAGAGAAAAGAAAGCAGCCAAAGAGAGACGGGCACGCACATGTGACGGTAAAATCCAAAGGGAGACAAATCAGGGAGCCTGCAGCTAGCAGCTAAGTTAAGATAAAGGACTAACCCACTGACCCACATATCACACAGCCAGCAGTTAGTGAGAAACTCTGAGCGCTAGCTGGCTGACAACCAGGCTGCCTACTAGTAAGCTGAGTCACTCTGTCCAACAGGAAGATTTATAATTCAAACACGTCATGAACACTCCCGTAATGGAACAGACTGAAACGTAAGTGCACCGAACCAAGCAGAGCTGAGGTAAACCTAACCTTCAGGATCAGTTCACCCAAAGCAACACATTTTCTTGCTTACTGTAAGCGGTATCTAAACATTTAGACACAGACAGTTTTGATTTGTGAATACAGTGAAGGTGACTGGAATATCAAAACTGAAAAATTACTTTTGGCTTGGGAAAATGGCCGCAACTAACGGTTATTTTCACTCTCAATTAACCTGTCGATTAATCGATTTCGTTTTTGTTCTATAAAATGTCAGAAAATGTCGATCAGTGTTTCCCAAAGCCCAAGATGACGTCCTCAAATGTCTTGTTTTGTTCACAACTCAAAAAATATTCAGTTTACTGTCATAGAGGAGTAAAGAAACCAGAAAATATTCACATTTAAGAAGCTGGAATAAGAGATTATTTTTTTTTTCCCTTAAAAAAATTGTCAAACTGATTCATCGGTTATCGAAATAGCTGCAGATTTATTTAATAGTTGACAACTAATCGATTAATCGTTGCAGCTCTAAAAAAGTTACACAGGATTATCTACAGACTTCCCTAGACATTGTATTTGGGACTATTTCTTCAGTAGAAATTAGTAACAGAGAAAGGACATGTTGCTGTTGAGTTTCCCTTTTTTTTTTGAGCAGCACAAATTTAACTTCACCTTCATTGTTTTGCAGTGGCGGCAGAAAGATGAATATCTCAAAACTTCAGTAGATAAAACCCAAAAATATCTGCCCTTAACATCACGAGGGGCCACTGTGAAAATGTTTTCTTGTGATTCGGGTGAAGCGGCACTTTAACCCAAATTCCTATCTTGAACAAACACGACAGTGATCATGATGTAAATCATTGAAAAAATGAATATTTGACGTCAACTAAACCAAGCTGTTATTCTGACAAGTCTGTAAGAAGCATGCGAGGGAAATCACAATAATGAATAGAGAACAGCTTAATACTTTTATTGTGTCACTATTGTATGTGCTCTAAAAAATGATCATAACTGTGCAATGCTAGTTATAAATGGGTCTCATGGTATATGTCCCCACAGCCTCCGTCCTTTCCACGCTTCCCATTCATTGTCTATGTAAGCAGCCGTGCAATGCTGTCTGGTAGCGTAGCGGCGTGATTCAAGACACAAACAGGCACGACGCCCGCTCCTCATTTGCGTAAATTTGAGGTCTAGGCTACTTTATGCAAATCAGGGGCCTCACCGCCTCTGGAAACTCCCTAGAAACTTTTAGACGAAACGTTGTTGATCGAAAATAAAGACAGATTCAGCAACTGCGTGGCTGATTTCTCGCATAAAATGTTTTCAGAAACACATTTCGGTGAACTATTCGCATAATATAAGAGAAGAAAGTTTTCAAACGAGCCGCCATGTCGGTTCTGGTTTGAAAGCTGGGAACAGCTGCCCACGAGCGGAAAGCGTTCGTCCAATCAGGTGTCTAGTGCCTTTTGTAGGTGGCAGCCCATCAAGCGCCCGATGCTGGGAAGCGAGGCGATCCCTCGCGATAAAAAACGCCTCGTGGACATGTACCATCAGTGTTCTGTAGTTTGGGTGAACAGCAGCGGCAGCAGCTGGTTTAGGTCTAACCTGGAGTGTGTTAGCTTATGTGGTGCAGACTAAATAGTAGAGAAGAGGGAGGGAGGGAGGTCAGGCCAGCTTACAGGGGAAAAAAAAAAGTGGGTCACTTCTCGTTGACAGATCTGCTGGAATGTGACGCCTGAATAAGCCTGCGATTGTGATTTTAACTATGAAGTATGAATTAATCCCTGCCAACAAAAACCCAGCGTTAGTATTTGTGTCTGCATGCTGCAAATGCCACGTTTCTTTCAGCGGAGTTGGAAGTCCAGCGGCTTTTATGATGTGTGTTTGACATTTTTCACACAGTGCAGTTAAAATAGACAAAGTGATGGTGCAGAGACGTGGGTGTGTTTTGAAACTTCTTTGAAAATATGACAATTTTCTATCCGAGTGTCAGTGTCACCCTGCCTCATTCACATCATCTCACGGCTCTGCTAGCTCTCTAGTTTCCCTCTCGCTGCCTTTGTATTCTGGCTCCATCCTTCTCCTGATAAAACGTCAGTATGGTCCTTTTGCTACTTCTAGGATCTAATCCTGGTTTTAACTTATCCTCACTCTTTTTTTCTTCCATTCTGTCACCTTCTCCCTCCTCTTTTTTTTACTCTCTTTCCCTCTTTTTCAACTCAACTTCCCTGTTCCACACCGTTTTCTCCTCTTTGCTTCCCTCACAGTCTCTGAGGCAGTAATGATTGGTCCTGTCATCCGGTCAGCTCAACTGTCTGAAGCTGAAACCGGTTTTGAACTGGTGAATCATATCACAGCTGTTGGATAATAAACCTTTTAATGTCAACTTTTCAGCAACTGGGGAAAAAAAAAGAAACATACTGACTTAACGCTTCGCTGCCAGGAAAGAAATGTAATCCTTCAATTGAAGTTGAAACCAATCTCCCAAATTGGATTTACAAGGTCTTCACCTGATAACAGTCATACATGCCCAGCGGTGGCCTCTAAAGGTTCAGAAAAGGTCTATTTCTGGGTGGTTTGTGCATTAGCTGATAAGAAAGGCAGCATTAAACTGCCAGATTTCACATTGGAGTTTGCTGCGATGTACGCACGAGTACAAAGAGAGGAGAGGAGGAGAAAGAGAGGAAGTGGCACATATCAGGGCCGAAGCTAAGACAGCTCCCATTGTAGTGAATCAAAGCGCCGCTAATTGGTACAATTATAGAGACAGGACGAGGGAGAATACAGAGCTGTGTGTGTGTGTGTGTGACAGAGCGAGATATGCACACACACACACATTAGACAGAAGCAGATGAGAGAGTGCTTCAAGGTAGCAAAATAAATTAGTTACACATGTTTATGTAATTTAGCAACAATTAAGTGAAATACGCACTATCTGGCTAACAGGCATCCGTTCACCTCTCGATGAAAGAGGAGAAATTCTTCAGTCACAGCGCTGGGAGGATGAATAATTTACATCACATTTACAAGGTAATGCAGTTTCGACCTCGCTCAGCATTTATTTGCATTAGTGCACAAGACTTCCCTGACCCTGATTGCTTTGTGTGATCTTCCCGAAACTAGCATAGTGCTGCTGGTTATATAGGTCTCACCGGTGTGTGTCCTGTTACTGCGGGAACGGGGGCAATGATCTGAGGTGGAGCCAAGTGATGATCAAGTGCTCGTGGCGTTGCAGCGGGGCCTGAGCCGGAGTGATGAGAAAAGCAAACAGTTTGTGGCGAGGAGACGCTGCGTCTATAAATCTCCTTTTTAATACCCTGCAGTCATGTTGGTTCCCCCTCACAACGATAATTCAAAAACAATCCAATAGTCGCTTCTCACGGGAAGGCCTGTTAGATAGAGTCATTACCGAGCTACCCGGAGGATTTTTCATGACCGTACGCTCATAAACACACAGAACACATTTATACGTCACACTCATTGAGGTATAAACTCAACACATTTCGCAAATGATAATACACCAAGCAAATTACCAGGGAAGAAAGCGGTAAAAGATATCACACAATGACTATTAGCTGACCGCATACTGTTACATTGCCATTCACAGACTCTCCTACAGACAGCGATTATGACTTCATTCTCGCTATCCGAGTCATCTGCGGGGCATACAAGCCGATTCAGTTCAAAACTGATATTGAATGAAACCGCTACACAGACTGTAATCATAGCCTGTTTGCCGACTCTGCGACAAAGAGAGCGCCCCGAGGCTATTTACTTCACCTCTGAATCTGGAAATATTACTCTCGTCACAGTCTTTGTTTCAGATTCAGAGCACTAATAACCCAAAAAGCCCTCTCAGCTATGAATGTGGTTATGTGTGAATGGAATGAGAAACCAAAAGCTTTGTTTCAACTTTGGTGGTCCAAGTGGATTTCCCCTACCTGAGGTCTGTTTCTCAAGTAAAGCTTTGTTTTTGTCTGTCTGGTGTCTGCACACACACACACACACACACACACATATGATTTCATTTACTTTGTTTAAGATTCTTGGCACGCATAGTTATAAAGCATCTTTTTAGACTGATTTCTAACAGGAGACAACAGTTAAGACCTGGTCAAACCATGAAATATTGTTGACATGACAAACTCAATTAATTCTGCGATCAGTGCTCGTTTTTTAAAGTTTAAACTGTTCCCCAACAGAAGAATGGTTTGTAGACAGTTATGAGACAGGAGTCGATAGTACAATGAACTGCGCGAACTTATTGACCTGCTAGCGACAGGCTTGCTAACGGAGAGTTAACAAGTTTACCGTTATAGATTAGAATTTTACAGTCTTTAATGCACAATTCTTTTAATATGTACATATCATATGTTACTGTAAATATAAATCCTACACGCTGTACATACAGTATATAGACATCTTTACATGTACATATGTACATAATCATCCAGTCCATGTATCATGTATCATTCAGTATCTAATTCTTTGCACTATTTGTATTGTTTACAACTTACAAAATACTTGACTTGTATATAGACATTTTTATTTCTTATTTTAGTGCTGGGCATTAGTTCTTTTTATATATATATTTATATATACACCTATTTTTTCACATACACGTGTACATAACAGCCCTGTCTATGTACTTTTTACTTCTAAGTACTTTTTCCTCTTCAATATAACTATTGAATATATTGAATGAAACTATGTAGGCTACAATCCCAAGAAAGAAGCTCAGGGAGATATTGTGAATGTCTAACACTAGCATATTGCTAGCTTCCTAGCGTGCTAGCACTTAGCTCTCCAGCAACAGTAGCTCACCTCGGGACGGCCCATTATTCCGAAACCCCAATAGTCCGAAAAACGTCCCATTGGATCGAAATCCCATTTGTCCTACAGCCTGTAGGGCACATGGCTATCATTTTTTTTTTTTTTTTTTTTTTTGCAGAATGGCGTCATCAGACGTTCCCGGGCGCGATATTTTTGTACATCGGAGAAGTTAACATTCAGGGCTTCATGCCAGAAATGTCCTTAGGTTTAGGCAACAAAAGTACTTGGTTAGGTCTGTCTGTTTCTCACACACATCCCTGCTTGCCTCCTTTCTCCACCTACTCCCTCTTTTCATATTCCTTAAGACACACCTATCAGGATGAGCCTTTCAACCTTCACTCTCCCGCATGCATTAAGCTGTGCACATTTTCAACGGTCAAACCTCATTTCACAGCATGAAGTATATACGCTTGTAGAAGCGAGGGCTTTGAACACACTCAATATTCTCCATATTCTCCGAGGTGGCCCATCACACAGACTCGCCGTGAAATCCAGCAGATGGCTCCATAAATGGGAAGTGGCTGAGGTGATGTGCTCGCTTTCAACAGCCAAAGTATGTACTTTGAACTAAGCCCGAGTGTAGGAGATTACCAGACATCACACATACAGTCAGGCGGACCTTAAACCAGAGGTTAAGAATTTCAAACCTTGAAATTCAGCCAACTCTTTTGTGTTTCATTCCGACTCATATTCTAGTTGGCCAGCTGCAGTTTTAACACCAAAAACATCCAATTTAAAGCTAGAATGAGGCCGCTGACCTCTTTTTTAAGAGAGTAGAAAACAGGCTCTTGATGTCGTGGCGACTCTTAAGAGCAAAGAACTTCTAAAACAAAATTTCAAAGAGGAATTTAAGGTGATTGGGCTAAAGGAAAATCAGATGTAACAAACTACAGAGAGAGATGGGTTTCCTCTCAGCTTTCTGCCGGGGTAACGCACAAAAACACACCCTGTTGTGATATCAAATAAGACCCATGGGGTTCTGCAAACACAGGGGGGGGGAGACGGCCAGCGTCAGATCATAAGCGTGTTTTCATAACACACACTTTCCCTTCGTGGCAGGTGTGTGTCTATGTGTGTAGGTGTCCACGATGTGTGTCTAAGAGCTTTTCTAACAAGCTGTTCAAAGAATCACTGTTTAGACTGCGATGGGAGGAAAGCCTGTCTCTTCTCTCATAACACACACATGTAGACAGACAGTGGGAGTCAAACAGAATGTAGCGTCTCCTGGGAACAAAACAACCCATATTCAAATACCTCTACCCAACATCCAAACTGCTCTTTATGAACTCATCTCCCTCGACTCGTACCGCTGAGAACACAGCTGTTTTACACAGACACAACAGCCTCTTGATACATTTAGAAAGCTAGATGTAGTGTTGCTATAATCCGGAAATATTTAGTGCAGAAAAAAACCCTTCTAGCCACGGTAGTGACCCAAAAGACTATCACTGAAACAGCCAAAATGAGCACGGTAATATGGTGTTGATACCTGCAGGTACCATTTTTAAGACTACATATGAGAAAATTATCTGTTAATGCTTCCTCAGGTACCTAGCACAAGAACTCCTGCTCAGTAATATCTGGAGAAAAGAGTCTGAGAGAAGCTCGAACAGGGACAAGAGAAAATGAGAAAACTTCACATCCAGGAGGTCAGCTCCTGTACCTCTAAAGCTGGGCATACACTGTACGATTTTGGCCCGTTTTTGGCCCGAATTTTGAGCCGCACGACTAATTTTAGAGTCAGACCGAATTTTAGCTTCATCAGGCGTCGTTTGCCGTGCAGCGTACAGCGGGGGCCGAGGACCGATCAACTCCTCACGACCGGCCGTCGGACAGTCAGATGAATTTCTGACATGTCAGAAATTTTACAGAAATCAGAGCATAGCTATCAAGATAAAAAATAGATATAGTAAAACGTAACTAGCTTACCTCCAATTTTCTCTGCAGAATGGACAAGCCATACTGTCCACGTCCATATACGCTGGCGCCTCTTTTTTTAGACGTTTAAGCAGACAGGATGGCACAGATGATCAAGGCAGCACTTGTTAGCATTGTGACCCGTACAGACCTCTGCTAACAAACAAACTTTACCTGCCTCGGAGCTTTCAAACAAATCTTTATTGACAACTATCAACAGCCGGAACGGTCCGCTGGGGCCAGAGGGCCGCGTTTTTTTTCTTCTATTTTACACGTACAGTGTGAGCACTCAGGTCGTGGCCGACGATCAGACTGTTTAGTGCAAGCACATAAATCGTGAGCTTTGGCTTTACATCGCAAACGATCTACTCGTACAGTAGGAGTGGGAGTTACACAACAACACAACCCAGCTTAACAAGTATTCTAATGAACTCAAAACAGAGGTCAGCCAAACGTCCATCACCAATACTTAAATGTTCAGTAGGAAACAAATTCCTATGTCTGCCTTTAAATAGTTCACTAAGCAGAGAACCCAAATCCACGAAAAATAACTTTTTCACATTGTTACTGTTTCAGCTTTAAAGAAAGCAATGGCATAGAGAAGATAAAATGATAAGCAGTTAAACTACCACCTCTACATTTCCTGTAGAGAAACCGGTGTCATCACTCCCTTGACTATTGCAGAACATGTGGATTTTCTGTCAAACTTTCACCGAGTTTGCTTGGAAAAGAAAGAGCATCGAATGTACAAACCTCTGACTTCACAGAGTTACACAACAAACTGAAAGTGTTACAACAACCTGGAACATGTGGAGACACGTCACGGCTGGCCTGCCTCTGTTGGTTTCCTATTCTTCTATTCCACCAACCATGACTTTAAAGACTATGGTATAGACAAACATCATTAAATATCAGCATCGAGTATGTATGTGTTAATGTAGTGTAATATGTGGTACTCACGATCCAAGCCGTTGATGTACTTCATGGCTATCTCACAATGACCCCACACGGCGCTGACGACAGGATACAGCTTCTTGCCTTTCAGTCCTCTGAACGCGACTCCTAGATACTGTCCGTCCACCATGAAGCTCAGCGTCCCTTCGTCCATGTCCAGAATCACTAGCAGAGAGTCCGGCAGGGTGAACGACTCCTCCGGCTCCAGGAAACAAGGGTAAGAGGGCAGCGTGCTGTGAGCCCTGTTCTTGCTGTCGTGGTAGAGCCTGTTGCGTCCCAGATCCCAGCCCCAGGATTCGCAGTCCGACCCCACCAGCGCCGTGTAGCCAACAGAATGTAAAGCAGCTTCTGAGGTCGCCACCCCGACCACGGCGTGGGTGCCGCGCTGCCGGGAGGGCCAGTGGATCCTCCACACGTGGAGACCTCTCGTGTATCCGACGCGCCCCCGGATGCAGTCCGTGCTCTGAGCAACCGGGTGGCGGTGAAATGTCATTTTGTCGTCGTCTTTTATGAAGATGTTGAGCGAGCGGTCGTCGGGGTTC
This sequence comes from Sebastolobus alascanus, assembly GCA_916701645.2. Classification (NCBI taxonomy): domain Eukaryota; kingdom Metazoa; phylum Chordata; class Actinopteri; order Perciformes; family Sebastidae; genus Sebastolobus; species Sebastolobus alascanus. Next base: position 1,864,303 of record CAKAOJ020000195.1, read on the forward strand.
CACGCGTGACGGTGCTGCGTCTCCAGTCCGGCACACGGCATGTCCAGCAGGAGATCCAGTCTGGGAGGTTTGGAGAAATCCGGGCCCCTCAGTTCTGGGTGCTGCCGGCGGTGCGCCGAAGGCCGGTAGGACGGGGAGCCGCCGCTTTCCCCGCGACCATCTACCGATTTGATACCGCCAGAGATCTTCTGCCCCATGGCTGCGATGGAAAGGCTTGACGGAAGGAGGGGGAAGGGGAGGGTGGTGTTTGTGCAGGTGGGTGCTGCGCTGCGTAGAGCTCGACGTTACCTCATCAATGCGGTGGAGCAGAAGTTCCTAACTGGAGAGTGGTGGAGGGAGATGAAGGAGGAGGAGGTGATGAATGAAAGACGTATGCGATCTGGTTTCATGCCACAAATGTCTTCAGAAAGACAGAGCTGCTGCTGCTGCCACTCCTGTTGAGAGAAGGACAAGAGAAAGAACTATTAAAAAATAGGTATTAACTCCTCTAATTATTAACCACTGCTAGTTTTAGCAAACTATAGTCTGAGCAATGAGCCAGAAAAACAAGGACTAAGAAGAGAGATGATGATTGAGAAAGAGAAAGGCAAAGAGTAACTGAAAGAGAATTACGCCAGTGGCAAGTGTTGGCAAAACTCCTTGTTTCACAGATTTCGTGCGGCTTTGTTTTGATGGGAATAAACAATGAACAGGATGAACAAGCACATACATACACACATACACACACACACACACACACACACACTCACACTTCCTCTGACTCATCCTGCATCCTCCTCACAAAGTCATACGCCAATACCAATACATGCAGGCAAACATTCCCCAGTTGTGCAACATTACCCAGATCTGAACCTGGCATGCTCTCATTTAGGTAATGTAATTTTAATGAGTATTGCCTGAGTCTGCAAAAATATCAGCACAACAGGAGGAAAACAAAAACACCAGGTAATAATTTATCACTATTCCTCAGTGAAACAAAGTTGAAAAAGTCAGCAGTACTAACGCTTGCCTTCACACTTTATATGGTACAGTATGATACACATGGTAATATGTAACAGTAGCAGACAGTCTACGTTCTACATGTCAGTGTACACGATGAACCCAAATCCTAGTGAGTAATAACCACTGTTCATATTGTGGTTTCATTTTTAGAATGTTATTTCCACTTTTATGTCATTTTCAGTGTGATGTGTTAGTTTCCAGCGTGGGCGAGACAGTTTTAGTTTAGTTTTTAATTCAGTTTCAGTTATGTTCACTTCAGAGATTTGGTTTATTTGGGGTAAAGGTGACACTGTGTTTAAAAGAACACATCATAAACTCATAGATCTACGTTCAAATGAATGTTATTTTTTTTTTTTTTAAAAGATCTATTATTTCTTTGGATATTTCTTTTTATCTCTTATCTCTGGTTTACACATATGCTAAGAAAATGATAAATATACAAATTTGACCTAAATTTTTTTATATATATATATATATATAAATATATACTTTTTACTTCAATTGGTTCACATAGTCTAATATTTCTTGTTTTTTTAGTTAACAATAATTAGTCTTGAACACCATATTTTAGCATATAAAGCTACTGAAAAGATGATCTCACAGACAGCCCTGTGTGGTTAAACTGACGTAGGGGTCTCTTCCAGGAACGGCAGCTGGTGCTTCCTGTTCAGAGGAAAAGAGTCAGTCACACCTCGGGCAGACAGGGAAGTGGATGACACAACTCTCTATGTGCCTCGTGTATCTATCTGCTGCTTGTCTTTACCTCATCCGCCACAAACCCCCATTTATTTTTATGTGTGCGCTGAACTGACGCATCTTCTGGTAAGAGTGTCTCACACCTCGATAGGAGAAGTGATGCAAAGCTTATTCATGTGTCAACACTGCACACAAGGTTTTAACGGTCATCTACTGCTGACAATAAAGTATCACTATGTGAAATTCTGGATAATGCTTTGTTGGTGTATCTCTATTCAGTTTATTGTTTCACTCTACATACATGAACCATGTAATTACTTAAGCCTGGAAAGCCAATAATATTGAGCTGAAAATACACTTCAAAAAGTACAATTTTACAAAAGGCCATTGTCTGTATTTTTTTATAGACTGTATATACAGTAAGAAGTGGAAGTAGTCACCTCGATGTCACCCATTGGTTCGTGGACTGCCGTTTTGAAGTCTTGAGTTCAGCATTTTGGCTGTCGCCATCTTGGTTTTTGCAACCAGAAGTGACACTAGAGGGTGGAGCTAAGTACAACTGAACACTGGATAAGACATTTTCAGGCGATCAAAAAGGTTTTAATTAACTTAAATGAACTGAAAACACACTGTGAAAGGGATAAAGTTGTAAGATGAAAACACGGACAACTCCCAGACGGGACAACGCCGTGGTAGCGACCTGTCAATCACAAGGTAGCCACGCCCTAAAGCATACCCTGCTTTATGGTCTATTTGACTTTAAATAGGACCGTTATTTACTAAATGAACATCATGCTGTATTGAAGAAGACTTGAAACTAGCGATTGAGACCATAAACTCTCGCTGGCTATTAGAAGAAGAATACAAGTTTAAGGCATTTTCTCTTTGGCTTCACTTTTCCGACTCGGAGGTTGCTCTCGGGTATTTTTCTCTAAAATGTAAGGTGAATTAAAGTTAATATGACACTTTGTACAGTGTTTTTATTTTTAACCAAAGACTGATGACACCAGCACAAAATATTCCCATCAAACCAGTCGGTCACCACACCACAGAGTGAGGTCATGGTGTAATTCTGTGTGAAATTTCTATGCCCTCCACACGCACACACATACACCTTCGTCTCATTCTGGCCGCTCGCATTTTCCCATTCTCTGTCTCTCTGTCTCTCTCGCTGTGAATGAGGTCATGGCAGCTGGCAGCCAGTGTGTGCCACCACTCAGTTCACTCCTCAGCATGAGAGGGTTCAGTGCTCGGACACATACGCACACACACGGATACAGCTGCCTGAGTGTGTGTCATCACGGCTGGCAGGTGGGTTAAGGGTGGACCCTGCATGGAAGATTCCAGAGTCATCGCTGCCAAACTTCAGCCTAAGAAAAAACACTATTTAACACTGTACAAACTCTCAGTGTGTGCGTCTCAGCTGGCACAGCATGTGGATGACAATCTGGCATTTTGGGCTGTCGTCAAGGAGTCACTTGACCCCTGACCCCGTGTCGTCACGGTCACCGTTGCGTAGTAACCTCTGAAGAGGCTGGTGGTGGGCTGACGCAGCGTCTGCTGCTGCGAATAGCGGCAACATGCTTCAGCCATCTGTTGTTTACTTTCCCTCCATCTCTCTCTGCTTCTGCAGCCAACTCATTGAGGACCGACCACACTCGTCCCACCTCCCTTCATCTGCACTCTCAGCTGGGTTCGACAAGGCAGAAGATCACGGTGCCACACATATGTGCGATGCAGGTGGTGCTACGACTTATGGCTGCAATTTGGGATTGTTTTCATCATCTATAAATATGATGATTATTTTTATTTTTTTTCATGAACTAATTCATCATTTGGACTGAAAGAAACTGTCAGAAAGTAGTGAAAAATCACTTCCTTTGTCCATCAACAGTCTAAAATCCAAAGATATTAAGCTTACTATCACTGGAGATGAAGGAAAGTTCCCCAACTTTTAGACGCTGAAACTAGAAAATGTTAAGAGTTATTTCATTATCATAATAGCTGAAGATTAATGTAATCAATTAATTGATTAATAAACTATTTTTATTCAGCTCTACTATGATTTTGAGCTCGGTTATTGCTTTGTAAATATCAAATAACACAAATGGGTTCAACAGGGGATGGATGTTAGGGCAGATATTAGAAGGAATCTGGAAGAATGAGAGACAGGAAGGGCAAGGAGAGTGTTGAGGTAATCTTTAAAGTTATCTGACCAATAAAAAAATGGTTTCTTTGACTTGGAGAAAAGTATATAATCTGTGTATTATCTTTCTTCCTTTGGGGAGACATTCCCCTTTGACTCCCCCGGTGTCTTCTTGTGTTAAGGTATTATGTCTCCTAATTGCAATTATATTCTTTAACTTCAACATCGGTGTTTTCTGTGTTTATTCAAAATGTTTTTAAGTGTTACTGATACAATTCTCTATGGCGAGAGAGAAAACGGGTGAACTCGGAGAAGTTCAGCAAAAACGTTGTGAATGTACGACAAAAAGGAGCCTTCAAGCTACTTTAGAGTAAAAAAAAAAAACTATTCTAAAAGCCCTGTCAAAAAATTGGAAAAAGAATGAGATAAGGAAGGAGAGGACACATAAGAGACAGACAGCAGTGTGCACCTGCTGTGTGGGCTAGCTTCATCTGGCTTCTCCTGCTGTACTACTAACAAGCTCCAGTCACTAAAAAGCCTGTGAGGGCGGTGTGTATCTGAGTGTGTGTGTGTGTGTGTGTGTGTGTGTGTGTGTGTGTGTGTGTGTGCCTCAGACTGTGTTTCATTTACTGGCCAACAAGCTCTGACTGGGCAGACAGGCTTTGAAGTCACACACACAAATACACACACTGAGATAGGAAGCTGCTGAGGAATCGCTCACTCATACTGCACCACCCTCGGAGAACAGTCCCGATACGTCTGCGGACTTTTCCACAGGAATCCTGTCAACCACTCCAGAGGATCCCAAACACTTGTGACTCACAGCAACCAAGTTCGTACAGTAGTATTCACTGTACACGTGTGATTCTTTGTTTGTGTCTGAGAGGGTCATTCAAGGCCACACGGGATCACAATGAGTAGCTTCAGTAGTCATTCAGCCTTCCGGTTTCTGTGTTAATGCATGAATGTCTGGCCTGAGAGCGTGCTCGTGTGCATGCGTGTCCTTCATCCTAGATCAGCTGGTCCACGAGTTATCATCCCAGCAGACAGCAGCAGAGACAGCTGTTGTCTCGCACCACGAACACGCCGCATTGAAACAGTGGGCTTAGTTTAGCAAGTCACATGCGGTCAAATGATATGATGAGTATTTTATAGACATCTTAAAGGAATAGTTTGACATTTTGGGAAGTGTATTCCCTTTCTTGCTGAGAGTTACATGAGAAGTGATACCACTCTGTTCAATTTAAGGCTCCAGCCAGCAGCTAGTCAGCTTAGGGCCCAGACACACCAACCCAACATCAGAGAACTAGAGCGATGAAGGCCGCCAGTTGAGTCGCCTTTGTCTCCGCCAAAAAGTTTAATTTGAACACACCGCGAAGACTACAGCCGACGGTCAAGTACCACGTACGTTCTGCGCCTGCGTGAGAGGAAATAACTCTCCCTACCAGCAGGCGGCGGTAGTCTGTATTCGTCATTCAAAAAGGGAAAACTGGAAGAACGAGGACTGCGGATATACAAGCCGTGGTTATGATACGTACATGAAATAATGCGGCGTCTGCCGACCATTTTCACACCACTCTCACTCACCACTTAGCTTCATTCCAGATGGCCATGTTGCTGTGAAAATGTCTGTGTATTGGAAATGATAAGAGCCTTCTGTGATTTTCTCTTGACTTTACTCGTTGGCTTGCTTTCCTGACGTCCGTTTCTCTTCTCGTGCACTGATTCGTTCAAGCTGAACCACCAATCAGAGTAATTTCTCTCACCGACGGGCACCGCCGACTCAACATGCTGAATCGCCCGAAAAACTCAGACATGGGCAGACTAGAACCGACAGTGCAGGACACACTGAAAAAACTAGGCCTAGGCTTAGTGTGTCAGGAACTTTAGATTAGCATAAAGACTGGAAACAGAGGGAACAGCTAGCCAGGCTCTGTCCAAAGATACTATTAATCAATTCAATCTAACTCTCAGCAAGAATAGTGAATAAGCATATTTCCCAAAATGTCAAACTATTCTTTTTATGAAATGTTCACATGACTTGCCCCCAAGACAGCTGAGACACCAGGGACATTCATTTGGAAAGACAGTCCTGAAGTGCAATTAAACATTTAATGAACTGCAACTAAAACATTTCATGTGTCTGTTTCTGTTATCACATGAGAAATTCAGCAGCTTGCTCCTGAAATATTGAGGCGTCTGTCTTTTTCTGGGGGAATAGCTCTGAGTCGGCATTAAAATATGTCAGCAGTGTGCAGAATGAACCGTTTGACTCGCCTTTCATGGGTCGGTGAGCTCGAATTATTCGGGTCGTAGTGAATTCGGATTTAAGGGCAGAATTAGGGAGTGCGTTAATTTAAAAAAAAAAAAAAAACGCTCGCTCACTGATATGTTGGTCAAGCTTGAAATTCATCGTGGAGAGCAGCAGGAGAAAACATTTCGAAGTTTTTAGAACAGGCAAAGGCCAAACTCCTTTTCTGTGTCTCATTATAACGGGTGTATTGAAGTTTAGTTTTGTTTTAGTTGTTTTAGTTTTAGTTCTCACCCTCGTGTTCTTGTTTCGCCTTTCTTACTCATGACCTTTCATTCACCGCCTGATCTCAGACCACATCACTCTTCACCGCCATTACATAACAAACCACTCCGACCTTGTTTGAACCTTAACTGTCATGCTGGAGCACAGCGACTTTGCCTCGATCCTATGACGTCCGAAAAATGAATCACAAGGTGGTCACTTCTTCCACTTTCCTCTCCTGGGGGGACATTTGGGGCACCACACACAGTGTATAAAAAACACAGCTCACAAACACACATTTATATTACATCTTGTCATGGCAACAGCTGTACCCACTAGATTAAACAAACTACCATCCTCTCTGCATTGCTGACATTCATTCCTACTGAGGGAATCCCTGGGTAGCTGGAGATGCCAGAGCTAGACATAAACTGTACCGTCTGGCTCCTAACATGATGTCAAAATACAGAGAGAGAGAGACTCCAGACTTGGGGTTTAAATTTATCTTCAGCTGATGAGAATAAGTGGTGCACTCATATAGACACCTCTGGACTTATTAGGCAGTCGTAGAAGAAGATATCAGTACTCTTTTATCACAGTCTCTCTTTGTGGGTTTGACATTTTAACTTTGTTTCTCTGTTTTCATCAACTTTCTTCCCTATCCATTTGTCTCTGTCCCTGTCTCGCTGCCCGTCTCTCTGTCTTACTGTACCAGTAAATCCATGGGGGCTACAGCAGAGCTGACACTCTATCAATTGGTACAAATTATCTCAGGCCAGCCACCGAAAATGCCCCAGCGTCTACCATGCGGCAATCAATGCGGGCCCAGCATGCGGGAAAAGCACTGTCTGCAAAACACTGCACACAAGCAAATTCACACACAGCTGCGTACAAGTAAACATGCTCACCGACAAGCACAACTCAAAATGAAGATGAAATTGACTATTGTGGAAGAAATGACCTTTATACGCGAGTTGAGGAAAAGTGTGAGAGTCTCTCCCTTTCTTTCATCACAGTCTGAACTCTTTTCCGAGTAACTCCAGTCACCGTCTCCCTAATGAATCATGTTCCCTCTCCCACATCTTCCTCCTCCTCCTCTCACATTAATCTGCTCTTCTATTGAAATGAAAAAATTCCCTCCTAAAACTCCCTCGCTCTTTCTCTTAAATACCGCACTTGCATCGTTTGCGATCTAGGAACTGAAACTAAATAGTTGCCTGAAAAATAAAATGCAGTGTATTTATAGACAGATTGAAATACAGAAGATGTATGAACACACACAAACACACACACACACACACACACACACACACACACACACACACAGTCTGCTCCCAAGTTCTTATATTCCTCTCATGCCTGCTGTGACACCTTAAAATCCATGGTGCCCTGAGGGAAGACCATTAGTGCTACAGTGATAGAGCACTCCTTTACGGACACCTACGCAAAACCTATTCATCTTTCTCTCTCACACACACACACACACATCACATACATAGAAGGCCTTGGCGGTGCCATCCATAAAGCTCTCTCTGGGGTAGCAGTGGATTCAGGTGGCAGATTCACAACCCCAGCAGTAATGAAACTGAATCAAAGTCTGCCTGAATATGACGCACTGCTGCTGCCTCGCTCATTTAACATCCGACCCGCTTGCACAAGAGTGTGATGAAAGGCGTCACACCCACACGAGTCAAACGCAACACATGAATTATTCTTTTTTTTAAGCTGTTGTGATGGAATGACGTCAAAAACAACATTTGGTCCACTAATTTTCCTTGGTTACACTGGATGGTTTTAAACACTTAAGAGAGGGAGACTGATGAGCCAAGAGTTTATTATTATAATATACTTTATAGAGCTGAAACTACAAGTGACTTTATTAAATAGTCAATTGACAGAATTTGAACAACTCTAATAATCCATTAATTGTTTAGGTTACTGTAAGTGATGCTTTGAGCCAATTGCTAACATCAGCGTGCTCACTGTGACAATGCTAACATCCTGATGTTTAGCAGGTAATGTTACCTTATATGTTACCTTACTTTTATTATCTTATCATACACCCATGGGGTGTATGCGGTAAGTCTGTACCATGGTGGATGTGTTAACGTCTCTGTTCCCAAACAACCGGCTATCGGCCAGTAGCTAGTAGTGCTAGTAGCATTACATTAACAGAATTTAATGTAGTTGTAGGCTGTTTACTAACACGCAGGGCAAAAGCACAGTGCACAACCTCTGATACATCAATGGTCTGTGGTCTATTGTGCATCTATTTTGGAGGTCCTTGATATGAAAAAGTTTGAGATTGCTCACAAAATCTGTGTGCTGGATTTTTTTAACTTCCATTTATGTCCATCGCTCACTTTATGCTCCTCTGGGAAGCGGCCGGCCAAAAAAGCTAGATAAATAAATAAGTAAGTAAGTAAATAGTTATAATAGTATGCATATTTATAATATTTTTATTGTTAAACACAGGCCATTCATTCAATGGTTGTTGAGATGTTTCACACAGTGATTTACCGACAGACTGACATTTCCATCTCTAGAGGCGTGCTTGCTAGCATGGCAAAAAAAATACAAAACACTTGACGTTTCCAGCTCTAAAATGTGAGGATTTGCTGCTTTTCTCTGTTTAATATCATTGTAAACTGAATAAATCTGGGTTTTGGACCGGTGGTTGAACAAAACAAGCAATTTGTAGGTGTCACTTTGGGCTCTGGAAACTCGAGAAGAGCATTTTTCGCTATTTCCTGACCTTTTATAGAGTAAGCAATTCAAATCAAACAATAATAGACAGTTAATGGAAATAATTGCAGCCTTAACTCTGTGACACACACACAAACACACACACACTGATGCACACGTTTTATGATTGGGGCACTTGTCTGTCTCACCACGGTGTTCTCCAAAATTGCTCAGCGCAAAGTGGAACATAGGGTTCTGTGCCAGGAGGACATTTGACAGGGAAAAGTACATCAACACATAAACAGCGTGACACAGAGAGACCTCCCCACTGTTCTCGCATTGCAACCGGAGAAAGACAGAAAACAAAGAGAAAGACGGGCGGGAAATTAAAAACAATGCCTAAAAAAGGTGGTTATTTAAATAGAGGGACCAACTATAAAAAGCAGGCAGAGGCTGTGGCTGGTGGAGGAAGGCTGTATGGATTTGACAGAAATAAAGAGAACACAAACAATGGAAGAGATGGAGGGAGAGAGAGAGAGAGAGAGAGAGAGAGAGAGAGAGAGAGAGAGAGAGAGAGAGAGAGAGAGAGAGAGAGAGAGAGAGAGAGAGAGAGAGAGAGAGAAACTGAGGTCAGCAGCTGACAAAACAAAAAAGGATAAAGTCAGAAAGGAGGGCTGCTATCTCTCTATCCCAGGATGGACCACACAAAGTACACCCTCCCACCCCAATCCATAGACTAAACACACACACAAACACTGTGAGAAAACGCTACTGCAGGCAGTGTGGGGCAAGGCATCAGATTAGGGGTGTTTGTAACGTATAGACAAACAGTGTGTTTAAAAATAGAAAGCAGCATCTATCCTATCATTGTATGTGAGCGGGGGAAATCCTCAGGGTAGCTTATCCCAGAACTCTCAACTCTATCTCTCACAAACAAAAGCACACACACACACACACACACACACACACACACACACACACACACACACACACACACACACACACACACACACACACACACACACACACACACAGGGGTATCCCAGTTGGCCAGCTGGGGCCTCGAGACCATTAAGAGAATTAAAGTCGACAGGAGATGAGCAAGGGGGGGGGGGGGGGAGAGGGAGAGAGAGAGAGAGGATGGGAGGGAGGAGGAGAGGCTGAGTGCATGGTAGCATCCAGAGAAAAGAAAATGTTGAGTATATCCTCTAAAAGGTAAAAAAAAAAAAAAGCTGATCTTGTCTAATAAAACAATGAAAACTGATTGTACTCCCAGCTAGTTTTAACCATCATATAAATAAGCACATTGCATCCCACACAGCTGTAGCAGCTACTCTATTTCTCCCACAAATACACACACACACACTCCTGAAATAGAAACAATCTCTTTCAGTGAGCCATATTTCAGCGATGAAACACTACACCTTGTAGCCAACACAACAGATCAAGCCACTTACAGTGAATCTCCAGTGACTCTTCTCATGTCTCGCTGCGTGTAGCTGTTCGGTCCATGTTCAAATCCAGCCAAAAATAAAACTCCTCCGGCCAGCCACCGGCAAAAAGAGAAGACAGGAGGAGAGGAAACCAGCAGCCGGCAAGTCTGACTGAGAGAGAGAGAGAGAAAGAGAGAAAGAGAGAAAGAGAGAGCTGCCCACCTCTGCCTCCTGCTCCCTCCCTTGTTCCCTCCCCCTTTCCCTTCCCTGGAGCTTATCTGTCCCAAGGCTATCACTTCTTCATCGCCACCTCCCCCCCCCTCCCCCTCCCCCCCCCCCCAACACACTCACGCTCCAACTCTGAAGAGGGTTTCCAAGGCAGCGCCGTCACGACATTCTCCGCTGACAACTACAGCGCCGAACAGACTTTCAGACCCACTCCAGTTTCAGTTCCACTTCAGTCTTTCCGAGAGAGAGAGAGAGAGAGAGAGAGAGAGAGAGAGAGAGAGAGAGACAGAGAGAGACAGAGAGAGAGAGAGAGGGAGCGGAGAGGAGAGGAGAGGAGAGAGATGAAGGGCTGAAAGCCGATCCCCTCTGATCTCATCAAGCAAAGTTACCAACAGCAACCAGACCGGCAGGCAGCTGAGAGAAACACCCGGTTCACCTCGCTCCCTCCCTCCCCCTCCTCACTCCCCCTTTCTTACAAAGAGCTCACACCGAGCCAACCAACCAAACCAACACCCTCGCCCCCCCCTCCCCCTCTGGAGACACACACATGTTCACAATACACACACACACACATACACATACACACAAACACACAAACACACTGCACGCTTTAGGCATCAAGGTGAAAATGTCATGTCATGTCATGCTGACCGCAATTAGGCTAAAAACTCAAATACCACTGAGGAACAACGCTATTAAAAGTCATGAATTCCAAGTATTTGCAGCAAAATGTAGAAACCAAGCCCCCAGGAAGAGCGCCGGTCGTTGATCCCAATTTTCGTAGAGGACAAACGGCGGTACTACAACTTCCGTGTCCACCACGTGATGCCATCGGGCCCAAAAAGACTTTTTCCCATAGACTTACATTGGGAAAGAGACGTCTGTAAATCAGTGGATAATCCTTTTGAGGTGAATCAACTTCCCAGTACGAACACTCTAATAGCCCTTAGAAAAATGTATTATTTTATTTAAATTATTAGGTGCTAAAAGTTTTAAAATGTACTAATAGCTGAATCCAGAGCTATTTTCCTTCCTCCGTTCATGTGAATGAGACCCAGACCGAGGCTGGAGAGAGGGCTGGGAGGCGGAGTTAGCAAGCCGTGACGACAGCGTGACGGTTGTGACCCCGTGACCGAGCCATGTGACCGAGCGGCCGCTACTGCGCCTGCTCCACGGGCCCAATGGATGCGGAAGTTCGCCGGAAGATCCGGGTACTTTTCCAGTCGGAACTCGAGCCATTTTGGCATCATGGGCCACCGAGCAACTTTCATAGGAATAAACGGGGCCTCGCCTCCAACGCTGTATCCAGTTCTCTTAATACATCCCTGGTAGAAATCAATCAATCTTATTGTTGTTGAGTTGTTGAGTTTTTCCTACTTTTTTCCTACATTTCTGCCATTAACACACTACGTCCAGTGCTGTCTGGGAGATGACCTGCTCTGTTTCGTTCTGCTCCGTTGCTCTCTGTTCTTTCCTGTCGTCACATCTGCACATTACTGCATAACTTGGCTCTGAGGTGATGTGATGACTAAGTTCATTTATCAGCCTTTAGTTGTCGGAGCCTTTTCCTGCAGCTACATCAGTCATTCGTAGAGTCGAGGAAGTGAGGACAGGGTGTGGGATAGCACATGCACACGTTCCAAAAAAAAAAAACCCTGCTCACACACTGCACACTTTTCACCTCCATGTGGCGTTAAAAACGAATTGCACCAATATGCCCTCTCTTGTGGGGGAGCACTCATGTGCGTGTCTATGTACAAGCATGTGCACACTTAATTTTTCCATACACACATACAGTATATGTACAGCGGTGAAGCAGACTACAGTGTTCGCAGCATAGGAATATGGTTCGCAGTCATGCAGGACTGAGGCCCAGCCAGCTCACTTCCTGTATGGACTTCCTTTTCCCAGGGCTGCAGCGACCACCGGGGAGCCAAACTCCCCACAGCACCACCGCTTCCACTATATCACTATCATTACATCACATGTCTGCAGAGCCATTCAAATGTAACATGCAGTACGAGAGAGTTGTGGGACGGTTAATCATGGTTTCGTCTGACTTTTGTTCTCAGACATCTACAATTAACAATAAGAGGATGCATTTAATTACCGTGGTGTCGAAAACTAACACAAATGCATACACAAATGCAAATCACACTTTTAAAGGAATAGTTCATCACTTTGGGAACATTTTTCTTGTTTGCCTTCTGGGAGAGAGTTACATGAGAGTAATTGAGAGATTGAGAGATTGATACTATTCCCATATCATGAAGCTACAGACAGGTTAGTTTAGCTTAGGTTTAATACATACAAAAACCAGTGGGCAACCTCCGGGTCTGAAAAGTGAAGCCAATGAGGAAGTGCCTTAAACTTGCATTCTTTCTAACAGCCAGCAGGAAGCGACTCCTCTGGTTGCAGAAAGAAGTCTGATTGTATAGAAGTCTATGAGAAAATGACCCTACTTTTCACTTGATTTTACCTCAGTAAACATTGTAAACATGAGTTTATGATCTCAATCGCTAGTTTCAAGTCTTCTTCCATACAGCATGATGTTCATTTAGTAAATCATGGTCCCATTTAGAGTCAAATAGACCATAAAGCAGGGTATGCTTTAGGGCGTGGCTACCTTGTAAATGACAGGTCGCTACCACGGTGTTGTCCATTCTGGGAGTTGTCCGTGTTTTCGTCTTACAACTTTAACCCTTTCACAGTGTGTTTTAGTTCATAAAAGTTAATTGTAACAGTTTTGTCAACTAAAAATGTTTGGCATTCGGTTGTACTAAGCTCCACCCTCTCTTGTCACATCTGGTTGCAAAAAAACAAGATGGCGACGGCCAAAATGGCAAACTCAAGACTTCAAAATGGCAGTCCACTGACCAATGAGTGACGTGACTACGTCCACTTCTTTTATACAGACTCTGACAAAAAACAAACTGAAAAACAGCTTCCCGCCTCCGCAGGTTGCTTGGCAACTGCTCAAGAAATAGTCCAGCACATAAACCCCAATAAATCGATAAGATATCTTGTGTTAATTGGAGAGCTTAAGAGGTACTGGTAGGTGGACAGAGCCAGGCTAGCTGCTTCCAGCCTTTGTGCTAAGCTAACCAGCTGCTGGCTGTAACCTTAGCGAGCCTTCAGACCAAAATCAGCCCTGTGTTACAACTACACAAGGGGCTGCGTTGGGGACGTGTTGCTTCAGGTACAGGTCAGATACAATGCAGGAAGTCCTGGTTGGACGACCCTGCGTTATTTCACAGGCTGCATTATTTCACAAAGGGAAAATTTCCCAATATGTTTAACTTTTGCTTTAATGTAAGTTGATTCGTACAGTCTGTGGTACTGGCCAACACTTCTACACTACTACACTAAGACTTACTAAGATGTTACTTTAAGATGTTAAAAAGAAAAATAGCCATGTAAAAAAACTACTCAACACAAATGCACACGCACAGGCACACACAGGCACACACACACACAAAGTGTGTCCACGTCAAATCCAGTCAATTGGCCTCATTCAGACTGAGTTGGAAAAGAGGAAATGTGCAGATCTGTACAAACACACACAGGCGGCCATGGATCACCTGAAGCAGACATATAGGTTAGACACGTTACCTTTGCCCCCCACACACACACGTTATTCATACATGTGCACACACACACACACACCTGAACCTTCTAACTGACTCTCCGTTATTCTAGACACCAGCCGATGTAGGTCAATGGTTTTGAATGTAAGCAGTCACTGTAGGCTTAACATAATACACACACAGGTAGGGAGGAGGGGGCTTTGAAGCTAGGTTAAAAATCTGGCAAAGAATCTGAGGCTCTGTTTCCACTAAAGTCACGCTGCTGTGAGGCCAACTTCAGGTTTTATGGCTTGGGGAAATATTTCGCTGATGATTTCCACAGTAAAACAAGGATTTGCTTAAAAAGTTATGCCTTATTTGTATTTTTAGGCAGCCGTGTGCACATGAAATAAGTTTACATTCTCGGTTGTTTACTGTATGTATACACTATCCTAATTGCTGTAATCCTATCACTTCTATTTTATAATCCTGTTTACTGCAGAAATTCATCAATTCTCCCACAAAAAAAGGCAATTAAGTGTCGTTCCTTCCCAGTCCTAGAGGAGGACTGTGGAAGTCTGGATTTGCAATATCACAAAGGGACACGACCTGGCGATGCCGCACTGATAGTAAAGCTTTAAAGACACATAGACACATTGAATTTCAGAGTATATGAGCGCTCATTATTTTACTTCTGCCTATTTACAGTTTAATTTGCATGTAAAATAAAACCCTTCCCCCCTAATTCTGCTGGATTAGAGGCTTTTCCGGGTTTTAGTTTTGGGAGGCTTTGCTTCAAACCAGTGATCACCAAAATTGATTGTGTTGTCCAGCATCACAGCAATAACACACTGTATGTAAAGTTCCTTTGAGGGCACATTTACTCTGATTAAGTAACATTAGGTGTTGAAATTGATTTGATTGTTTCATTATAAAGCTCAGATCTAAATGTGAGAATTGTTTTGAGTTTGATAACTTTGTTGTAGCTTACAGTGTGCATACACAGAGAAATTCAGAAGGCAGGGGGTTTTAAATATACAGAAAAATATGTACCAATATGTACCATTTGAGTGTCCATGTATATCACTGTGTGAATTGTCAGTACACTCCTGCATAAATCGCTTAAATAAATTCCTATACATTTTTTGAAGATGTTGAACTGTCTAATAAAAAGGGATTCAGACTCACTTCTATCATCCAGAATAAGAAACCAAAGATACAGTTTGACACTAAAGCTTCAAACGGAGGATTGAACCTGCGGTACATCCCCCATCTTCTCTGCTGGACCCTGCCGTAAATTGCCCCCTGATTTTCTGCCTCAAGGCACATTCACACTTAAGGGACCCCATGGGGTCTGGGGAGAGTTAGTGTGTGTGTGTGTGTGTGTGTGTGTGTGTGTGTGTGTGTGTGTGTGTGTGTGTGTGTGTGTGTGTGTGTGTGTGTGTGTGTGTGTGTGTTAATCTGCAGGACAATGGGGGCCCTGTCCTCATCCCACACACACACAGAATTAGGGCTAGGGGGCTCACAGCTGAGCAGCTTACTGACAATAGAAACTGGAAGTGTGTGTGCATGTGCATTTGTGGGTGTGTATGTGTGTGCGCACGTCGCTGCCTCCTGCCAACACACGTGTCAAACACAAAGCCATCCAACTGTCCACACGGCCCAGGGGGAGAAGGATCGACAGAGAGGGAGGGATAGATAGATGGATGGATGGATGGATGGGGAGAAGAGGAGTACAGAAGAAAGGAAGTGGGAGGATCAGGGGT
The DNA here is from genome assembly GCA_916701645.2 of Sebastolobus alascanus. Taxonomy (NCBI): domain Eukaryota; kingdom Metazoa; phylum Chordata; class Actinopteri; order Perciformes; family Sebastidae; genus Sebastolobus; species Sebastolobus alascanus. Next base: position 1,880,340 of record CAKAOJ020000195.1, read on the forward strand.
CGGAAACGTGCTGCCTCGGGGTGAGAACAGTTAGAGGGAGAGAAATGGGAGAAGAGTTAAAAAAAAAAAAAAAGAAACAGTAGATGGTAGGATGACTGTGTACAGATGGTCGAAAGAGAGAGAGCGCGACAGGGGCACGGCCAGTTTGGACCAGGTGATAGGGAAATAGGGATGATGAAGAACACAGGGGTGGATTTTGTAATCAAACAATCAGCTGTTGTTCTCACACGTGGAAACAAATACACTCAAACATCTATATTCCTGTATTTGCGAGGACCCTGATTATCTACTCTCACCTAATACTTCTTCAAATTTAAAAGGAATAGTTATTTTGGGGAATATGCTTAATCACTTTATTGAGGTAGATAAAAAAGATCAATAATTTGTGTTTTCACTAGGGGTTATTGTGCTGGACTATTTCTTTGTTCAGACTTTTCTTCATTGTGAGGTTGCCAGGCACATCGGAGACTCCAGGAAGTCTCTGCTCCCGGCCAAGAAATAGCACCTCACATAACCCCTCGTAAAACCACAGCGTGTGCTTTTTACATTCGGGTTTTTGTGCGGATTAAACAAGAGATATGATGTGTAATGCCTAGCCACATGCTCCAAAGAAATAGGGGGCAGCATTTCACCTCTACTACTGGGTCCATACAATCTAAATTAACAGTCATCAGTTAAAAGAAAAGCCAAATACTAACTAACTAACTAACTAACTAACTAACAGCATGGCAATAATACACACAATTCTGACTGTGTAAAAAGCTACTCTATGGTATCAATATACAGTAGCATGTAGACATTTTATTTTCATAAAATTTACTTAGGGCACTTTCATATTAGGTACGATTGAACCATACCGTGCCCGAGTACCATTGCCCCCCCCCCCTCTCTGCTCAGCTTTCACATTAGTTAAGTTGTTCCGTACCCGAGTACACTTGCGGCATCATCCATGTGTATTTGTTTATGTTGAGATCACTTCATTCAAACTTGACAGAAACACAAAAAAAATTCACCAAAACCGTCGTCGTTAGTCTTTCCAACAATCACCAACTCTGGTTTAGTTTGTTCACCGAGTTTGATGTGAAAATATGTCGGCTCTACACTGAGCAGCTGAGCGGCTCTCATTCCTTGGAAACAGACCATTAAATTAGCTAAATAAAATTACAAACATCACCCAACCCCATCGCCTACTATTGTCTGTATTTTAAGGAACCTCTCGCCTGCTTTCCTGCTTTATCACCCATGGTCGTGCAGTTCAGAGGATGAGATTGGCGCATGCTGCGCGCAGATATACACATGGATATGAAACCGTTTTATATGTATAAAGATTTCGAAGGAGACCGGCGGCGTTGAAAAACACCTTCCCTTTCAAAGCTACTCGCTGACTGCTAACGATACTCGCGTTTAATAGCAGTCCACTTCCGTGTTTCAGTACGGTTGGCTTTCACACTAATCAAACAAACTGGACTTTGGGGACAAGTGTACTCAGATCTGATGTGAAAGCACCCTTAATTCTAATCTTTACACAAAACCCCAGTCCTCGCCCTATAAGAGCCCCTTAAAGGAGCAATGTCCTCGTATCAGAGGGTTGCCCTCATCTTTCTCTGCCTGCAAAGAAAATCATGAGAGGACAAGAACACCAACGTTCAGCTTGTCATCGTGTGTGAACACAGAAGAAAGGCCGACTGAAACACAGAGGCACTCGACACTCCGTTCCCTCTCTTACACACACAAACATCGATACAGATGCTGCTGGCCATCTGAGTACAGCAGGTAGGCATTAAGTCAGCCTGGCTGCACGATCAATGATGGTAAATGGAGGCAGCAGGAGGGACGGACTGCGATCTGCTGCTTTCATTTCCCCTCTCTCTGCCTCTCACTCTCTCTCCATTAAAACACAACCTTTCCATGTCTTCTTTCATTATGGGAAAGCTCTCTTAAGTGAGTCACAGTCTCACTTTGTACAGCACACATGCAGTTATCTCTCTCTTTCAAGCTATTCAATTAATTCATGTCTGTCCCTCGTCCTCTGCACAATATACAGTACAGATCTCTCTTTATAAAGGCCACGTCCTCACCGCCGGAGAGTAGACACATCTGAAAACCTTGTTTGAAGCTGTTAAATTTTCTATCTGCACTATTTTATCTCCTCTTAATCAGCTTTTGTAAGCCACTTAAGCCAGCAGTTATACCAAATTTCCACCAAACTGTATTTCACAATCTTTGAAAGGTCGTTTGTTTTATAAAAGTCTGGAGAAGGGAGCGCGTCAGCAAATCAAAGTTCTCAAAAATACACCACATGACAGTAAGAGGCCTGAAATCATGTGACGTTCATATGTCAGCATTTCCTTTTAACACCACATCAGCATTTTCAAAAATATCTCTTTTCAACACCGGCTCCGTGTGTGTACATCTGATATTTTTATTTCAGTTGAATTTATGTCCCTCCTTCGCTCTTTTACAGCTGCCTGATGGCCTCTTTCTCATCATCCTCCGTCCCTGTCCCTCCCTTCAGCCCTTCATCTCTACCCTCGCCACATCTCCTCTATCTCTGCTCATCCATCCATCAATACAGCACCTCCCTCTTCACTCCTCTCCTCCCACAATTTTTTTTCCCTCCTCCTCTCGTCTCCCTCTCTGTGCCCTCCCTCCTCCTCCCCTTTTTCTCCAACATCTGCTGGTCTGCGTCTGTCACTGTTGACCCCTCGTTGCCACGTGCCAAGTCCTCGTCTTCGGTGTCCCACAGAGACCCTAAATCATTAACACACACACGAGCGAACACACACACATCGGCTTGTGATGGCTGTCCCCCCACCAACAGAGAGCGAGAAAAGCCCACAAAGTCAACCTCTGATTGCAGACTCTCATTACATCGCTGTATCATTTGTCAATTAAATGTCTTAGAAAGGCCAAATCCTTCCATTAAAAAAAGGGGCCCGGACGACATGTGCAGAGAATCTCAACAGATTTAAGATCGTCACTTTAAAGGGCTGATTAAATTACAGCTACAGACCATAGACTGTATATAAGAAGTGGACCCATTGGTTTGTGGACTGCGGTTTTTAAGCCTCGAGCTTGGCATTTTGGCCATCGCCATCTTGATTATTTGCTACAAGTGACACGAGAGGGTGGAGCTAAGTACAACCGAACGCTGAATAAGACATTTTAGGCGGACCAAAATGTTACAATTAACTATCATGAACTGAAAACACACTGTGAAAGGGTTAAAGTTGTGAGACGAAAACACGGACAACTCCCAGACCGGACAACACCGTGGTAGCGACCTGTCAATCACAAGGTAGCCACGCCCTAAAGCATACCCTGCTTTATGGTCTATTTGTCTCTAAATGGGACCATAATTTACTAAATGAACATCATGCTGTATTGAAGAAGACTTGGAACTAGCGATTGAGACCATAAACTCATGTTTACAATGTTTACTGAGGTAATAAATCAAGTGAGAAGTAGGGTCATTTTCTCATTGACTTCTGTACAATCAGACCCCCTGCTGGCCATTAGAAAGAATGCAGGTTTAAGGCACTTCCGCAGTGGTTTCACTTTTCAGACCCCAGAGTTGCCCACTGCTACAGACACGTCAGCGCCGATACTGGCATTTGGATTCTATTGCTAAAACAAACTAGCTTAAAGACTCCCCAGCTAATGAGTTTTTGCTCAAAGTCTGTGGTGTTCAGCAAAAGAAATGGGTCAAACACAGCTGAAAAGTTAAAGGACTCCGTGTCTGTATCAGTGGTAGTAAAGTAGTATTGGTAAATCTCTTTTACTGGCCAGGCAAGAAGTCCTAAGTGGCACCTAAAAGCCGCATTGTAAATTCAGCTTGTGCTCTGGCTGCAACAATAAGAACATTATAAGGCAATATACAGCATCTTACCACAGGGATGAAAAAAAAAAAAAAAAAAAAAAACAATGCGTCCACAACATCATATTGCTTCTAGCACTCCTAGATATGCTGTTTTACAGACTTTATGTGTGTGGCATCTCATGGCATTCTAGACTACATTTTATTATCAACATGACTCAAATGTATGAACATGTCATACTATGTGAAATCAGTTTATCTTCCATTTCACTTCAAGGTCTGAAAACTCTGAAGATGCTACAGGAAATGAGATCTTACAAACCACACAGACACACGTCCAGCACTGCGTCCTCACACCAGTCAGAGTAGACACATCTGCTAGTCTTTGTGTCTGCACCTCATACATTAGGTGTGTGTGTGTGCTTCAAGTCCACATTTCAACTATAACAATTGCACACGGATATGGCGATTGTGAAATTTGTGTACAATAGTCTTATTTTCTACTGAATCAACCATTGTTTGGAAATCTGAGTCAGGACTTTAAAACAAAGAAGCAGGTCAGAGTCAGGCAGACAGACAATCAGATACAGAGACAGAGGTAATCATTGGAGGCATAGATGTATTATCTCTACACACACACACACACACACACACACACACACACAAAAACAAGCTCCCAGACAGACGAGCAACAGGAAAGGCAAGCAGGCTTTAGGGTATCCTTCACTATCTTGCACTGAAACGGCAGAATAGATTTACTTTTATCTCTTGACAAACATCGTCAAATATTGTCATGAAAGATCAAACTGTGACCTCACAGTTATGGAAACACATTTCTGAGAAGCTGTTTCACACCAAACACAGATTTTCATCCAAAAAAATTCACACGGAAATTTCTAAAAACTGATTTTGTGAGTTCTTACGAATGCTCGCACACCCCTCGCAGAACATTCGTGCGGGGGGGGGGGGGGACTATCCGGATGGATCTCCACTTCAGCAGATTTCTAAGGAAATACGTGTTTGACCAATGAAATCCTTTGTTCCAACTGATGTCATAAAAAATATCACCGTCATTCTGCATAATAAGAAGCCATGAGCTTCTGTTTGTTGTATTGTGTATTGTGTGTATTTTTGGAGCAATGGGCCTTGGAATAATGGGTGTTTGTTTTCGGGGTAACGGACTATCGGACAAATGGGCTTTTTTCGGTCCAAAGGGACATTTTTCGGACTATTTCTGAATAACAACGGGCCGCACCCTTCTCAAAACCAAATAATGTACAACAAACACTGCTGCCACAACAACCAAATAAAAGACAATATATGGCTTGAGATCGCCCAGCAGCTGGGATACAACGAGGATGGTAATGTAGCTGATATGCACTTGCTAACATGGGCACAATTCAGAAGGAAACTTATTTGAGCCTCACTGATGAAAATGGAACACGGCAGCGCGGATAATACGCACCGGAACCGGTGTGCATAGCTGTCATGCGGAAAATTCGCACACAGATTTTCCGTATTCCTGCACTACACTGGTGAAAAAAGGCTTTTAATTTGTGAGCGTAAAATCAACACTACTATTGCATAGTGCCACCACTATTGCTCATGGGTTCAGCTATTGAACTTTGAACTTTTTTAAGTGATGTTTAGGAACTGAAATCATGCAGGAATCATGTTCACAGTCCACCTTAACCAGCGTTCAGTCTACATGGACACGTATTTATCCTGTATGTGTCTGTGCAAAAGTGAAAGGTCAGTCAAATACGTAGACTACAGGGTTGCCGGTCATCAATAAACCAGACACAGATACGGAGTTATCAGGACTACGCTCGGCACATTTACAAAAACATATATACACATGTAACAAGACTCCTTTCTGCCTTTTCCTTCATCTTTCAGGCGTCGTGCATTCAGAAACTGTGTCGCAGTGGGTCATAAAATCCGTCTGTTACAGCAGCGTTTAAAGTTCCCATCAACCCCCGCGTTTCATATTTATTTTCCTTTTACCGCATGTCACGCTGTGCAAAGAGAGCCACATTCACAAAATGTGATATTAGCCTTGTCACACGGGATGACATGCACTCTGTTGTGTTGTCATACTGTGTGATGACGGCGCCGCCGACGTCCACAGAGAGTTAACCCCCCCCCCCCCCCCCAAACTTTGACGTGTGTGTTGTTTTCATCCGTCTCGCTCGCTGAGTCAACATTTCTGCGCTTATGTGTAACTCAGCAAAACAGAGGTGTAACCAATGTCGCAACGAAACATCATTTGTACCGATAATTCAAGGCAGGAACACCTGCAGCATCCTGTGAAAGTGAAAAGCAGAACAACTATTGTTCATGGCCATGAGGTAAGTAAAATAAATACGGCTGTCAATCGATTAAAATAGTTAATCGCAATTAATCGCACATTTTTTATCTGTTCAAAATGTACCTTAAAAGGAGATTTGTCAAGTATTTAATACTCTTATCAACATGGGAGTGGGGAAATATGGTTGCTTTATGCAAATGTATGTATATATTTATTGTTGGAAATCAATTACTAACACAAAACAATGACAAATATTGTCCAGAAACCCTCACAGTTGCTGCATTTAGCATAAGTGAAGTATCTTCACTCTAACTTTAAAAATGAGCCCACTACAATCTCCGAAATATCAATTGCGTTAATGCGTTAGAAGAAATTAGTGGCGTTAAAACAAATTTGCGTTAACGAGTTATCACGTTAACTTGGACAGCCCTAAAATTAACAAATAATAATGATAACATTTTGATTGTCAACTGAAGATCACAAACAAATAAACAATCCAACAAACAAATTGCAAAATGTTTAGGGTTTGAAATTTAAAAATGATTGTGTTTTTTTTTTTTAAACCTACAGCAGACAAAATCCAAAAATTATAATGACAAACACCCGTTCATGCTTTTAAGAGGATTAAAAGGTGCCCTGTGGAGTTTTCCTCTCAACAAACAAAGACTCTGTTTACATACACCGATAACTCAAGGGCCCTTTGCGACTACACTTATGTGTACCATCAAACAGAGTACAGACCAGAGTGACAGCAGCCACACACACAGACCTCGTACGCCAGCAGGACTCTGCAGAGCAGGTAAAGTGTCACGTAGGAGATGACAGACGGGTTAAAGAAGAGTCGAGGACTTGAGAGTGGAGCCGAGTGATATCGAGCAGCGTTCTGGTCAACGCAGCAGCACAGCCAGCAGTTTCTCAGCCCCGCAGCATCTTAGCAGCTTATGGCAGCTCCATTTCCTCCAGACAGACTGGGAGGGAGCACCAGGCCGCTGCAGTAATCTACTTTACTTTGGGATTAGCAGCCCTCTGCAGGTGTCACTCACTGTCCGTCAGTCTTTCCTGACCTCTCCAACAACACTCTCCCTCGCTCTACGACTCATTCCCTCGGGTGTGTCTGTCCTGCTCAGTGGGCGACCTCCAGGTCTGAAAAGTGAAGCCAATGCTGAAGTGCATTAAACTTGCATATATAATAGCCAGCAGGGGGCGACTCCTCTAGTTGCAAAAAGAAGTCTGATTGTACAGAAGTCTATGAGAAAATGACCCTACTTCTCACTTGATATATTACCTCATTAAACATTGTAAACACGAGTTTATGTTCTCAATCTCTAGTTTCAAGTCTTCTTCAATACAGCATGATGTTCATTTAGTAAATTATGGTCCCATTTAGAGTCAAATAGACCATAAAGCCGGGGATGCTTTAGGGCGTGGCTACCTTGTGATTGACAGGTCGCTACCACGCCGTTGTCCGGTCTGGGAGTTGTCCGTGTTTTCGTCTTACAACTTAAACCCTTTCACTTTTTTCAGTTCATGAAAGATGTTTATAACCTTTTTAGTCGCCTAAAAATGTTCTGATATTAAGTTTCATTTTTATCCGTCTGCTTTTTATCAAAGAAGCAGATATCATCAGTCATTTTTTGTATGATCATAAATGGTAACTTTTTCTTCCAGAATCCTGGATGTCCAAAAATGACTCCTGGGCCTTATTAATGAAGCTCACATGGGGGTATAAACAAGAAGATGGGGTGATGATGCTACAGACAGCTGTGTTTAAAACCTGTCTGACTGCTTGTGTTTGTCATTCCTTGTGCAGCTGTAAAACTGTCTTGCAGTGTTTTGCTCTATGAAGAAAAAAGGTGCAACATATTTGAATTTTGCTTTAAGAGCTGTTTTCTCATGTAAACACCTTAATCTCACTGCGAGTCTCAGTGGGACTAGTCGCAAGCTCTTGTGAGATGTTCCGCAAAACAAGGATGTTAAAGGGACGCCACCGATTTCACACAGTTTACTATTCACCCTGTGAATAATGTATAATGTTGTATAATGCTTTTTGTGGCTCTAGAGGAGCTTTCTAACGTTCTGAGAAAAAAGAAACCCTGATATCTCTGTTGAGGCTTGAAGACTACAAATATTTAACAGACAGCCTGCCTTACAAACTGGGGCAAGGAGTTTCAAAGACGCTATTGAGCTGCACTACTGGAGAAGCAGGACCCAGTGTTTTTAGAGCTCAACTGATACAAGGGACTAAACGTCACGTCTCTGTTTCTTCAATTTTTTTGAACACTTTTTTATGTGTTTCTCACCCATTTAACCCACTTTCCAGCAAACAGGAAATTTGGCAAAATTGTTCACAAAGATGGAAGGACTAGTAGGAACGGCAGGAGGGATAAGGGTCCAGCGTTCACACCACTCTCACTCTTGACTTTACTCGTTGGCTTGCTTTCCTCACTTCCGTTTCTCTTCTCGTGCACTGATTCGCTTAAGCTGAACAGCCAATCGGAGTGATTTCTCTCACCGGAAAATATGTTTTCGCTCTTCTCCTGACTGGCTTTGGCAAGAGTTTGATTGACAGATTGTTCATCCAATCAGGTGGTTCTGTGTAACAAACCATCTGGCGGGTCAGGTTAGTGGTGAAAGGGAACGCCAGTAAACGCCAAATTAAGCCAGACCTGGCTGTAATGACACGGGAGCCGCTACAAACAAGAGAACTGAGTAAAACTCAATGCAGCAGAGTCTCATACATTCAAACGGCTTATCTCCTCTGGCGAGGGGAAAGGTCAAACTGATGAATATCTGCTTCTGAAAACAAAAGACCTCGGCTCATTATACATCAACCTCACCGAAAACACCCTCATATGTCAGACGATCTAATGTTGCCATGACAACTACAGAAGTACTGAGGAGGCGCGCACGCACACACACACACAAACACGCATAGACAGACAGGCGTGCAGGCGACAGATTTCAGTAGGAAGTAGGCCTATACAGAGGATGTCTCCACTGTACGCGTGAGAGTACGAGTGGAGGATATGGAGAGCCAAATATAGGAACAGAATAATGAGCTTCTTATCATCGGAGCCATCGGTTCCATATCTCCTCTGCTTTCCTCATCGCTCCATCTCCCTGTCATTTTCCCTCTCCTCCTTCCCCCTTGAATGGACCAAATATTTCCCTCGGGCCACTCTCCTGTATAAAAGAGATACAGTATATTGCGCCGGGAATTTTCGATTATGTGACACCGGCAAGATTTTCCTAAAAAAAAAATCTCTACATGTACCGGCAGGATATTGGACAATTTCCACACCTCAAGCACAGAATACTTCAGATCGTGGCAGTTCATGGATCCAGCTAACAATTAAAGATGTGGAGACAATCAATCAAAAACCCAAGGATATTCAGTTTACCATCCTATAAAACAGATAAAAGCAGCAAATCTTAACATATGAGAAGCTGGAACCAACAAATATTTGGCATTTCTGCTTGAAAATTGGCTCAAAGAATTAATCGATTATCAAAACTGTTGAACGGTTTAAGCTAATGGATTAATCCACTAATTGTTTTAGCACTAATCCGCACCCTTGCTATCTCTCGGTCTCTCTTTCCCACACAGACACAAACACACGTGTTGTAAGCCGGACGTACAGACTCTCCAGTTTCACAGCCACCTCCTGTTTCTTTGACTAATTCAAGGCGACCGGTCAGATCTGTTACAGACGCAGCTAAACCACCTCAGAGGCTGAAGCCCTGAAGCACACTGATGCTTTTCTTCTCTCTTTGCCACAAATTGTCGGCATCTGTCATTCGAATTCAAACACCTGTTGTTGTTTCCGACCAAGGGACCGTGGAAAGGAAGATGACAAACAGCTGGCTCACATGTGTCAGTCTGTTTTCATGTCACTGTACCTGTCTCATATCCTGCACCAGCCCACTGATCTGTCAACAGCTTCATCTGTTCGTCTAAACTGGCAGATTCCATTGTTCAGAAACATCTTTATTTCTTCTCCTCCCTCTTGCATACACACATGCTGCTGTGTCTGACCCAGATCCTCGCTTAATGAAAAACAAAAATGAATGAATGAATAAATCATAAGTGGGGGATGCTCTCCCTGTTATGTGAACCTCATGCCCTTTCCATCTCTTGCAATATTTACCTATCTCTCTTTCTCTCACGCACATACAACAATCTCTCAGTCATTCTTCTACTCGCTCACACACATTTGCTTCACTGCGTCCTCATCATCTCTTGTAATCCCCCACAAGTGGTAGTTTTCTCCTCTCCTCTCACTTTCTCTCTCTCTCTCTCTCTCTCTTTTGCACACACGCACAAACTGTGTTTCAGTATCCGGTAGTAAAGCACAAAGTGCTGACGGAGATGACATAGGGCTTCTGTTCTAAGTGTTCTCTGAGAGCTCCAGTACACTCATTTTTTTTTAAATTGAGTTTCGTGTGCGCTCAAAAGCTGTCGAAAGCGTAGCTGGGTGCACATGCCACGCTGGAGGTCTTTCCTCTGAGATGAGATGATGCTGGAAATAATTCTAGTGGTGGAAGCCAAAACAAAAGGCAAAGTCACAGCTAATAATACAGGAAGAAGAAGATCCTGTAAAAGTGATTCTAGTAGCATTTTTACCGCAACAAAAACAGCAGTCAAGGAAATTGTATGTTCATTCCCTAAACCGAACAAAGAGATGGCACGGAGAGAGATTTCTCTTCTATAGTGAGGATGAGGAGGTAAACGTATGGTTAGATCAACCAAAACGAGTGACCACTATCATTAATATTTACCATTCATCTATGCTGTTTACAAAGCAACCCATTACATTATATTAGTCACAAAATAATAAGTGTAGAGCTGCAACGAATAATCGATTAGTTGTCGATTATTAGTACTTTAAGTAATTTTTTAAGAAAAAAATTCTCTGATTCCAGCTTCTTAAATGTGAATATTTTCTGGTTTCTTTACTCCTCTATGACAGTAAACTGAATATCTTTGAGTTGTGGACAAAACAAGACATTTGATGACGTCATCTTGGGATTTGGGAAACACTGATCGATATTTTTCACCTTTTCTGACGTTTTATAGACCAAACAACTAATCGATTAATCGAGAAAATAATCGACAGATTAAACGACAATGAAAATAATCGTTAGTTACAGCCCTAATAAAAGTTTGCGTTCTTGCATGAGAAAGGTATTTCAAAAACTACGTTTTGGAGTATCCTGTATTGTGCGTATTGGCTATGATTCAGGCCTGAATATATGATAACTGCAGGTACATGCTAAACGCGATTAACAGCCCATTCATCAGGTGGACACAAATACGACTTCACGTGAATCATATTGTTGCATCATATCTGCTGGATGTATAAATAAGCAACTGTTTGCTAACAGGTTCACCATACATCATCTTAAAAGCTGATGAAATAATGAGATAATATATCAGTGATGGCCTCCAAGGGGCCAAAAAGACTGTTATTGCAGATTTAATGAGTCAGTGGATGAGTCATTGGACATGATAAATCAGGCCAATACATCTCATAATGATCCTTCCAGATTTACCTGAAGGCTGCATACAGGAAACGTTATCTGCAGTTAAGTTTAGCATGATTTCTAAAATGCTCTTTGGGCAGTGTGAAAGAAAATAAAGCTTTGTGATGTATCGAACAGCAACAGTCCTGGTAAGATTTTGTGCATTCAGGGAGCTCAGTTTAAAAGGTGCTAATTGGGAGCATTTCTATTGCCTCTGCACGGCTGTCAACATGGCGACGGCCGAGCTGGCCGCTCGTAGCCAACGGTGCTAACAGCGCTAACGGTGCTAACAGCGCTAAAGGTGAAAACTTAAGGGGGAACCGCAGGACGGGTGCTATACGCTTCCGCAATGATGCCATCGGTCAGGACGGCGTTATCGGCTGTAACCGCCGTATGAGAGCAGTGCAGAGCGGCGGCCGTGAGCTAGCCAGTGGGGCACGCTCACATGCACAAACATGCACTAAAAGCACGCGCGGCCGGCCCCGGCTATGTCAACAAAGCACAGAGAAGCTCGGATTACAACACACACAGAGGGAGAGTGACTTCATTCTCTCCTCAGGTAGACATTACTCCTCTATATCTTTAGATAGCGAATAGTTGTTTGCTGCTACATTAATGCTCTGGATATCGTATGGAGAACCTTTCAATTACATGAAACCGAATAATCTTATTCTCACAATTTGTCCATGTAGCTAAAAAAAAATATATAAACTGCAGGTAGAGAAACCAATCACTCACTGTCAGCATGAATCACATGAAGTTCTCAAAGGCCACTGCAGGGCTTGTTTTCCCACTATATTTATTTCCTGTGAGAACACGCCAATTTCCATTTGCTTTCAACTGCACTGACAGCTTAAATCGCTCTGTGTGTGACAGAGTAGTAGTTGACATTTTCATTATAACTACTATTTTTCCCTCTCTAGGTTCACAAATATATCCGGCAAATCAGGTTTAAAAATGGGGGGAAAAAAAGCCTTCCCATCGCATTTGAAATAACAAAACAAAATCTGAAACCTCATACAGTGCTGAAGATGCTGAGGACACGCTTAAACTATTTGAAGGCGCTCTGACAGACTGCAGGCTACGCTGGGATGGTTTATTCATTTCAATTCTCAGCTAATATAAAGCATGCATAAATAAACAAAGACGTATAAATAAATACATTATTTCTTCCCTCCGCTGGCAGCTAAACATATACGCGCACATAAATATTCATAAACACGCAGCTGCTGAATGACATTATAAGGCGGTCCAGTGCAGTGACGGTCTGGAGTTGGTTGATGAACGGTGATTGCTGTCATGTGATTAAGTGAATACTAACTGCTGATCAATCTCACACACACACACACACACACACATATGCAGAGTGGGCTCCACTCCTCCCAGACTGGTGACACACCTCATCAAACTGTGGTCTGTTATTAAGCGGCGCTGACACGTGTGTTTGTGTGTCTTTGAGCGTCTGCCTGTGTTCATAATCATACCAGTGTGTGTGTATCACCGTCTGTGCGGCGGCAGCAGCCGCAGCGTGCCTTCACAGCACGCGGTCGGTGGTGGTCTGGTTCCGTTCAGGGGGCTGTGAAGTGGCCTGATGAAAGCTCACACATGGTGGCGGCGAGACGAGCCTGATCTCCTGTCCCGACCGCAGCGCTCAAACGGCTGGACGGCACAACTTCCTGGTCTGTCGCAGATATTTAAAAGTGACAAGACGCTTAGCAAAGACTTCAGTCACGTTGTGGAAATGAGCTCATCTTTAATGTCTGGATGATGCCGTGAGCATTCCCACTTTATTCACACTGCCCACAGAACATGAGCTGAATTCACCTTCTGGATATTGTGATAATTAATGTAATTAATTATAAAGGGGGTACTCCAGTGAAATAATATTGCACTTCCATAAAGTTGGACGATTCACAAGAGACAGATTTTTTATAAAAGAAGGAAGCAGCAGATATCCTGACTTTAAGTACCTCGTATGGGTCAAGCTCCTAAAACAACCAGTCCTTAATTTCCCATGATGCAACTTGACCTGGTCTTTGCTGAAGTCTCGTTACCGCCATATGGGATGGAGGGTAGGGATGGGGAAAAATTCCTACGTTTACGACTTCCAAGCGTTGACGTCACAACTCTAGACAGATGTGTGATTACAGAGTTTGTCGAGTGAGGGTTATAAATAGTGTACTGACAATATAACACTTCATCCATTCAATTTGGGCTTAATTACCTTTAACAAGTGTCTTTGGCTGATGGGAGGCATCTCCATTTTCTCGCTTTTCAGGTACTTTTGTATTATGGAGGCGCCAACTTTGATTTATCTGAGCTTTCAGGAAAGTCCAATGCTGTGTCTCAAGTTGCGTACTTCCGTACTTACACTTGCTATTTTGAGTGTAAAAGTGCGTTCGCACTGAGAAGTATGGCAAAATGCAGTGAACTCTAAATACCCGCATGTTGTAATCATAAAGGTCAAAACGTTGAGTGTAGAACGCTGGACACTTCTCACCCTCAACGGTCGCCATCTTTGCTACGTAGCGGAAGGGGGGGGGGGGGGGGCCATTAACCTATTTCAAACTTGAGATAAAGGCGGGCGAGGAAGCTGCAGCGGTTGTGATTGAAACGGCGAATACCGAAACTAAATAAATTTAAGTACCACTATATTGTAGAAGTCGGATAGAAGCCATAATTGGGTTAATTTATCCCTCTGAATTGAATTACGGCCGATACGGCGTGATGTCCGTGGCTGACCATCACCAGCTGATCCAACGAGCTCCTGGTAAGTGCATAGCGGCAGTGTGTAAGTGACACTACCCTGTCGAAATTCACGCGCTATGCAAGTATGTACATAGCGTGCACAGTGTACTACGTGGAAGTGTACTAACGGAAGTATCCGAATTGAGACACAGCACAAGAGTCTCTGTCGTCAACTTGGATGTTGACATGAACGCTATTTACAAGTTGGAATCTCTTATGACACGAAGGCGGCATTCGACCCTTTCTGACGGCTAAATCTTTCACCTCTAGTTTGCAATGCAGGCTTTCTGTAATAAGTCTGAAGTCTCCAACTCAAAATAACCCTGTCGACATCATCATGGAAGTAAGAGACTTGCATTGCCAGAGTGTATTTTTTGATACCATCACTAGGAGTGCCGAAGTTGACATTTTCCCACCCTACGCACAGCGGCTTTAATATTGTGCCTCATACCCCATTCAAACCCACATCTACAGTATATGTATTGGTCAATGCGCATCAGCCGACCATGCCCCTCCTCCCGACCGGTATTGGATGCGGCAGACTGCTCAGCTTTGGTGAACTGGAACGTAAATGAATTAAATGATAACATTTAAACGTCATTTAACCGGGAGCGTGCATATGGACAGACAAAGAGGTGAAACTGCAACTTCACTTTTATCTGCTAATTATTCTATATAATTCAGTGAAATTCCCTGATTGTAAGTGAAGTGTACGGATATACAACGCAGACTGGAGTCTCTGCTAATAGTGACAACCAGGGTGATAGCGGCCTCATATGAATGAATTACAAACACACGCCGAGTAGACCCAAGACATCAGAGCAATAGTAGTTTAAAAACCCTTCCAATAAGACACGTGACGCGCTGTTCTGACTTTGTTCTTGGTTGAGCTCGGGAGGAGGGGGCAACTTTAGAAGTTGTGTTTACAAGTCACAAGTGTCAGACAGCCTACGTTAAATATACAGATAGGTGACAAATTAAAGGAACAGCCTGAGTAAAGAAAGCTCAAACATACCAAATACAGATGTTTCCATACAGGGCACAAGGGGGTCACCAAATGGTTTGAGGAGTGTGAAAATTATGTGAATCATGTGATATGGCCTTCACAGTCACCAGATCTCAGTTCTATTCAACAACTATAAGATATTTTGACGTGTACTTACTATGACACTTTATCTAATATGTGATCCAGTATCTGAGGCTAACTCTCGCAGTAATAAATGCAAATGTGAATAGCAGCCTCAGGCCCTGATCAGACAGAGTATGTTTTAGCAGCCTCGGGCGACTTTTGGTAATTCTTTTCAATGAGAGTGAAGTGGTGTGCGTGCTGCTTTTGCGTTGCTTAGAGCCACGCCCCGAATGCGTCAAGTTGAAAAAATCTCAGAGCGGAAAAGTGCCCGCCGTCATTAGCGTTTATTCTCATTAAGGCAGGGTCACGCGTGCAAAATTTAACATTCGCCGCCCGTTCACTTCCATTCTATGCGAGTTGAGGGGCAAAAAATGAATGTGAGGCCTTGTGTTTTCGCCGCACATCTGGTGTGAATGCAGCCTTAGGGAGCATTTCTAACTCTTGATCTCAGTTCAGCGACAGTATGTGATCAGTATGAATTTATTAAACACAGTACATACACCTAACGTAGCAATAAATCATTTGTATGACCATGCTTGTCTCTATTCTGGGACTAAACATGTTTAAATTCACCGCCCTCGCTTCTCACCTTTACAGAGACATCACCATCTGCAGTGACACACTCCACTGTACTCCCTCCTCTCTTATCCTCCCCTCATAGCCGCTGAGGTCTCTCATCTTTCTCCCACATTTCCTTACACCTCTCTCTCTCCCGTCTTCTCACCAGTTACCTCCATCCTTCACCAGCCTCCCCGTCTGAAACGACTCATTACAATACAAGCCTCCTTCAAAAATGCAAACCTCTCTCGTTTCCTTCACCATCTTTTCACCTGTCTACTTTCTCTCTCACACACACACCTCTTTACTTCCTCTTTCTTCTCTCAGTCCGCCCAACCTCTCGCAAACTCGCTCTTTCCGTGTTTCCTTCCACCATATCCGCCTTTTATTCCTCCCCTTCCTATCTTCCTCCTTTCTCACCCCTTCTGCTTCCATCCCCCTCTTATCTCTAATTACGTTTTTGTGTGTCTGCACAGTTTCTGTTCAAGCACCGTCTTCCTTCCTCTCCAGCTTTCTGCAGCCAAAAAGCATGACTCCCTCCTCCTGTCACCCCTAGACTCCAAGGTGCCCGTCACAGAGTCAGTGAGTCATACTTCTGTTCATCCCTACCATGATTTAGCGTGACATGACATCAAAAACCTAAAAGCCCCCAGAGTGCTACATACACACACACACAACCAGAGTCCCCTTGACTAATCTCCCAGGCTCGTGTCCATCATTAACTCACTATTAAACAATAGGGAGCAGAAAGAACCAGCTGCAAGCTACAACCAGCTGTGCTATTATTATCTCCCTGCTGTGTGTGTGTGTGTGTGTGTGTGTGTGTGTGTGTGTGCCATTTTTTCAGACCTCTGTTTAAGCCTATATTAACTTTTCCCAAATTGGCAGCTTTTGATCATTTTCTGGCTTTCCTCCCTCATTTTAAGTGTAAGTGTAAGTGTGTGTGTGTGTGTGTGTGTGTGTGTGTGTGTGTGTGTGTGTGTGTGTGTGTGTGTGTGTGTGGAGGCCTATCTCCATAATTAGGGCAGACCAACCACACATGGGTCTCCCCTGACACTTCCCCTCCAAGACCTAAATATTCATGAGACTCTAAACGCTTTCATGGGCTCCGTAATTATGGCCAGAAAATAGACGGAGAGAGAGACAAAGACAGAAAGAGGGAGAGAGTGGGAGGCAAGGAAGGAAATGCCCTCACACTTTTTAAACACAGGCTGTCCCATATTAGCAGATAATATCAACACTGTCGTGCATTTCTGCCATCCAAGCAAAGCTGGGGACTATTTCTAGAGTCACCATTGCTGCACTAAGAGTTGCTTAATTTAACAGGGAGAGCTCACTTGAATATTAAAGCTGATATACAAATTACTGATGATGGAATATGATGGTAATAGGTGGATGGATATGTGGAGCTGTAGTGTCACAGGAGGAAATTCTCCTCGACAGCTGTGGACAGAAATCGAACAGTCCAAGGAATCAAAATCAATAATCAGTTGTGGCAGCACTTGTTTTTGTGATGACTTCAAGAAACAGACTCCCTCAGTTTATTCTCCATTTGGCGTGGAGTATCTGCCAAGTAGAGCTTGGCGGAAAAAACAAAAATGTACGAAGGCTGACATCAGGAGTCGACCTGCGAGTGACTGATCTAATTTGGCTCGTGCAAGTCTGTTCAGTAAAAGCTACACAAAAGTAACGCCTACACCCAGGCTTCGTCCGAAATCACATACTACGCACTACACACCCACCAGCTGAACTATCGTTCAACATACTTTTGTGTGAATAAACAGTAGTACGTATCTTTTCAGACGCACTGAGCAGTAATTTACGTCCACACTTCCTGACAGCCTCCTTGCTGGCTAGAGACGTGTAACCATGGTAACCCGTGCCAACCTCATATGAACAAAACGACGGTTTGTGAGAATCAAAGTCTAAATTAATTTAAAATATACATTACGCCTTGGAATTTGAAATCTTCATATAATGCATACTTGTTATTATCAGGACACCCTAAATATAAAAGTTTCCTTCAATGTGTTGTCAATTTTATTATCAATTTATGTTAACATTTACTGTGCCATCAATATTATGGCCATATCCCAGCTCTAAGGCTATGCTACAATAAAAAAAAAAAGAGTTGGATTTCCCACAAGCATTGCAGCCCCGGGTTCATTCCATTCCCTTTAAGGCCTGAGGACAAATCTAATATCACATATAATATGAGTGTGAATATGATGTTTGGTAAGCAGGCCTTAGAGTGCTGCCTGGTCTATTTTGGGGTTTATAAGTAAATGGTCGGAGAAGGCAGCAAGGATTCCTGTTACAAAAACACTCTGAGATGATACTTGAGAAGACTTCAAGGCTTTTAAAGAGAATCTCTGGGCAGGAAATGCTGTTGTTTTTTCCTTTTCGTAGAACAAAAGAACCGTGCAACATCCCACCAGACATTTATTGTTCACTCAGAGCGCATCAGAGCAGAATACACCCTGTTACTGTAGTTTTCAATCCATCGCAATTTCCTCACAAGTTTTTCGCACCGGCCAAAACAATCACATGCCTGCCTTAAATTCCAGGATGAGTCAATTGATTTTATCCAACTGGAAAAGCCATCAGATGTCTCCTGGAAGCCACGAAACCGCAGGCAGACGGCCGCATGAGGCAGCTGATTCAGAGCTGATTCAGAGCTCATTGTCCACATTGACACATAATGACGCTGCACTGACACACACACACACAGAAAAGAAACACTTCACTATAGAGGAGAAAGAAACACACACACAAAAACAATCACGCGGACAATGAATCACTACAAGATGATAAATGAGCAAGAGCACCACACCTCAGACAGTGCTGTCATTTATATGTAAATGAGCGCGCCGCTAGTTCCACCACGCAGCCCTCTTTACTCTCCAGAAACCAAACTTCCGATCAGATCAGACAAGATATCAAGACGAGATGATTGGGATCGACGGGAAGCCAAACGATACGTGACAAGACGGGACGCAATGAGGTGAAATGAGCTAAAAAAGATGACGGTGTTTACGAGGAGCGGACATTAGCTCTAACTAAGGTCGGTTTGTCTCAACACTAATGATTTCATGTCCCCTGTTGTCTCCTCAAGGGCTCCAACTCCACTGCTGGCTCTGTCAGGCTGTATTCTCTGCGAAGGGGGACTTTGATTAACGACTCACTGCTGCAATCTTTCCTCCAACTGACGCGCATCACACAGGATGACAACAAGATGACAGGCAGCATCGACCTCGCCCAGACAAACTGATGAGCGAGCTAAAAAACATAAAAACACGAGGAGATGCATCAGTAAAGTTACTGATCTTCAGCAATACACGACATCTCCGCCACTCACTGGACTGTCAGGCACCAGGAGGAAATCTGCACAGATTACTGTAAAGTGCACTATTAGTTGAGTTATCCTGTCATTGTAATGGCCTCTGTGAGTCACAATCAGCAGGTACAACACTCTGCCCACACAAAAACACACACAGGTTGTCCACTGCATTTAGACACACTGTCAAGGGCAGGACGAACACATCGTCTTCCTGTTTGTTTCTCTCTGCAGCAGCTGATGTCATTGACTTCAGAGCGCAGCAGTGCATGAGAGGGCTGTTTTCCTTGAGCGACGTCTGTGTATTTGTGTGTGTGTGTGCGCGCGAGTGTGCCTGTGTGAATTTTTGTAAGCTCAGCAGTCTATCACTGCCTTAACAAAAGGCTGCTGAATATAAATCTGTTCCCACTCCCATCTGCCAGTGAGAGATGCATACATTTACATGGTTGTCCTAGGACAGAAATATTTAAATGACTATACCAATAGTGAACCAGACACATAGACAGACAGATATATATATATATATATATATATATATATCCTTCTATTACACAGAGAACTTAAACAATTAGTCGATCAACAGATAATTAATTAGCCCACAGCTATGCTAGCGGCTCAGCTGTAGCTACTTAGGCACTAAGCTAAATGCTAATGTCAGCATGCTAACATGCTAACAATGACAATGCTAACATCCTGGTGTTTAGCAAGTATACTGATTACCACGTTCATCACCTTTGTTTAGCACATTTGCTAATTAGCATTAAACACAAAGTACAGCTGAGGCACATGTAATTTGGTACTAATTGTGGAGAAAATAGAGAGTGTTCGATTGGCACATTTCCAATTAATTAATTCTAATTAATTGCATAGCCTTGAGTATATTTTAGTCAGGGCACAGCAGCTGAACAATTTATCATTAGGGAAGCATACAATTCAACATATACGGAGCATAAAGTTTCTAATGACAAATATGTAATGAATTCAAATGTACTTGGGTTTATAATGAGTTTTCCTTTTAAAGGATGTCCCCCACTTCCTTATATATTATTACCAAATTACAAAGTTCTTTCCAGGTACCTTAAAAAAAAAAAAAAAAAAGAAATTTAACAATAAAATTATTTGGAAATTATAGACCAATATATATATATATAATATAGGCCAAACTTTCACTGGTTCCAGCTTCACAAATGTGATGATTTGCTGCTTTTCTTTGTCTTAAATGACAGTAAACTGAATATCTTTGGGTTTTGGACGGTTGGTCAGACAAAACAAAGCATTTTCAACTTGTCACTTTCAGCTCTTATGATCACCTTTTTCAGTATCCTGACATTTTAAATTACTGATGATGAATCACTAATGAAGATGATTGCTAGTTGCAACCCTAGACAGATTACATCTATAAATCAAAATCTTTTGAAAGCACCAATTTAACACTTTGCTCATGCTTGCCAAAGCGAGACTCTCACCATCAGAAACACACCACTCTGTGATCTATTTTGTGCCTTGATATAGACTAATTTGAGGCTTCACAGGTTCAGATCTTTGAGCCTGCTTCCTGTAAGAGCCTGCTTCCTGTGGTACTCTGCTGTGGCACACAAAAAAACACAGTGGGGGAGGCGAGGAAATAAAGTAATTAAAAATAATGATGGCTGATGGAGAACAGCTCATACTGACTACAAAATGTTGGCTGTCTTGTCATCAAATCGCCTCGCGTGTTACTGCAGGATGAGCACGGTGACACACTGAGCAGTGAGCAGAACGCAGATGAGCAATATATGTCCGTCAACTGGCAGGAGACTGACCTAAAATCAAATCTAAATTTCTACTCTGTGACCAAGATGTTGATTAATTGATGATCACAATGACAGTCAACTCCTTGGCGGTTGTTGCCTTTGAGAACTTCCCTGCATTTAAATCAGTACTCTGACATCACTGGCACCCCTCTGTACAGGGATTACTCCAACACGCTTCAGGCAGAACTTCCACTATCTCAGTTTAAGGATTTTTACGGCTCTATACATAATGCCAGTCAGTATCTGTTCAGTTTAAGTAGCAGTGACAGGGTGTGATAAGACACAGCCGAGTTAAAAACCCTTATCTGGCCTACGAGCCGAATCCCATCTGCCTCTCTCCTCACACTGACTCATAATGCTGCTTATTAGTCCCTCTGGAGGGATAAAGGGGACAAGAGGAGATTTTTAAAAAGGGAGGGAAAAGGAAGGAAGTAAAGACAGAGAGAAAACAGATTAGGAGGGAGAGAGCTGAGCAGGAGGAGAGAGAAAAATGCGAAGAATGTACAAGACTAGAAAAGGCTCAATTTTATGAGGAAAATGCAAGTGTGCTCGCTTAGGCTGAAAACTGCAGGTGTGAACAGGGAAAATGTTTTTAAAAATAAGTGTTATTTGATGTGTAAGAGCCAAAAGCAGCTGAAATCAGTTGAAGTGTATTCGCTGAAAGCATTTGAAATTTAAATTTCAAGATATTGGCAGTTGAATTGTCAGTTTGTATGTCAGCACTGAAAGTTGATGAGTAAGTACTGAAAGCAGTTGAACTGTCATTTAAAGAGTAAGAAGAAAGGAAAGCATTAATAAAACATTAAACCTATTCATTTGTTAGTATGTATTTCATGACAATACTGCATGCATTTCTTTTCTTTATGATCATGACTATTATTATTATTATTATTATTATAACAAATTTCAATTTATTTTCCACTCACTTACGTAACATTATTATTATTATTAATATCTTGTCTGTTTGGTTGTTTTTTTCTTGCTTTTAATTTATTTATTTTTTTTTATTTAATTAGTTTTCTTTTCTTCCATGTTGATAGGAGTATTAAATACTTGACAAATCTCCCTTTAAGGTACATTTTGAACAGATAAAAAATGTACGATCAATTTGCGATTAATCACGATTAACTATGGGCAATCATGTGATTAATCGCGATTAAATATTTTAATCGATCGACAGCCCTATTTTATTTATTTATTTACTTATTTATTTACTTAATTTCCCCTCACATAAAAATATTGCTTTTGGATTTATGATTGTTTTGTTTCATGCTCTTTGACCTGGTCATTGGTATGTGATGGAGTTATTTTGTATTTTGGAGAACAAAGCGCATGTTTTGTTTGGCTGAGTCATTAAATAATAGAAATAAGTAAAAAAAAAATGAAAAATTGTCAGTTGAACTTAACTTTGCTGAAAATCAACTGAAATGTCAGCTGAAGTTGAACTGCCAGAGATAGTTTAGAAGAAGTGCACTGTGAATAGTTGAAGTGTCAGTTGGTACGTAAGGAGTGGCAGCAGTTGGAATATTTGAGCTGTCGACTGAAATAGTAAAAATTAGTCGATGTCTTGAAAGCAGATGAAATTTCCACTGAAGTTGAAGCGTCAAAGATAAAGTAGTTGAAGTGTCAGTAAGTTCAAGAGCTGAAGAGGCGGGAAAGAAGAACAGGCAAAGCGTTGTGGAAAAAGACAGGCGGGGAAGACGTATGCAACATAGTGTTTGAGAAATGCGAAGGGAATACCAGGGGAAGGGCCGTGGAAGCAGAAGAAGAGGAGGTGGAAAGGAGGTGAGTATGGATAGAAGATGAAAGGGAAGGAAAAAGAGAAAGAGAGAGAGAGGGGAGATGCTGATGAGCAGACTGACCTCCCATAGTGACCGGCTGATCACATCCAGCAGACAGATAAATGACTCCCTGTCACCGTTACAATGCTCCATCCCCCCCTCCTCCTCCATCTCTCCATCCCTCTATCTCTCTCCCCACCAACCATCCCCCTCCCTTATCTCGACAGGTCATCCATCAACCGGCAGACTCCACCCACCCTCGCTCTACACACAAACACATACACATTTTTGCCTATTACTTGTTATTAAAGCAAATGAAGCGATGCTGCACCTGGTACATGTGAGGAGGGAGTGAGTACCCCCCGCTTCCACTGTTCTCTCTCTACTCTTCTGTCCTCTTTTACACTCTCTACTCCTCTTTCCTCTCCTCCCCTCCCCGCTCTTACCATCTGTTCTCCATTTTCCATGTCCTTGTCACCTAAACCCATCTTTAGCTGAGTAAATGTCAAGGTGTAGCAGCCACAGAGAGAACTGATCACTCACAGAGTACTGGAGGAAAAGGCATTGTTACTTTCAAAACAGTATATACGCAGTAGGGCTAAAGAAATTCTTAGTTGGCTAACACTCATACGATTTTGTTGATTAAGCGACTAGTTAAAACAATCGACAGATCTGTAAAATTGAGTTTCTCCACAAGAATCACGCGAAAGCACCACTTTAAAAAAAAGACGTGTATGGCAGACAGTACGGCTTGTCCATTTTGCAGAGAGAATTGGAGGTAAGCTAGCAACGTTTTACTATATTTGTCGTAGCCTACATTGTTATCTTGATAGCTACGCGTTCATTACTGTAAAAAGAGTTGAAAAAAGGCACTGACGTCGGGGAATCGGCTCGTGGCTCCGCTTCAACTGTGCGAGAGCCTGCGGACAGCCAACCAAAATTTCTGACAAATTCATCCAACTGGCTGAAGGGAGGAGTAAATCGATCCTCTTTTCCCCCCCGGTACACTGCACGGCAAGCGACGCCCGACGAAGCTGAAATTTGGTCCGACTCTAAAATGAGTCGTGCGACTCAAAATTCGGGCCAGAAACGAGCTAAAATCGTACAGCGTATGCCCAGCTTTAGTTGAGTCAACAAACACTCATACGATTTTGTTGATTAATTGATTTAATCGACAGAAGAATCACCCGAAAGCACCACTTTAAATCTTGTGTTTACTAAGCGATGTGCTTATATAAGTCATTCAGCATGAAAAAAGCGACTAATCGCCAAAAGAAATCTTGGTCGACAAACACAAAAACAACCGATTAGTCGACTAATGGACTTAGAGGGGGCAGCCCTAATACGCAGACACCTAGAACTCTCTAAAAAATACTTCTTTTAGGATATTAAGCATCTTTAGGCTTATAGAAACAGCCAATGTTGGTCATTAGAAGTCAATCATTATAAAACAATTGCAATTTTTGACAGTGCAATTTGTATAACTCTATAGTTTCTGACAAGGACCCCCCAAGCTAAATCAGAAGGGTTACAAGATGTTTATGTTTTGTCTTTCTTTTCAAGCTTTTATTGTGAAATACTAGAGTGTTTACCTCTTTAGGGAACTAAAAACTTCAAATTAAAAGTAGGAAACCTCAGTTTTTGGTTGAAATAATCACAACATAGACAAATGCAACGTGTGACAATGGGCCACAGGTAAATATTGCTTCATTTGGTTGGAAAACAACTGGTATACTTCTTGAATCCATGGTTTCTTCAGATTTCTAATGAATGCACATCTCTCATTGCTCACTTATAATACATCCACACACTCACATCACATTCAGGCAATACAGAGATTCAGCCTTCCGATCCCATTACTGTGTGCTGCAAGATAACGGGTGATGTGCCATCAGTGTGGCCAGAGTAAAGAACAATGTGAACATGTAAACACATACAGCACATCATATACAAGCACATGCATTAATGCACATTCATGTCAACATGTCTCACTGAGTGTTTCTCTGATGCAGCTCACCTGAGAGAACTTCAGCACAATACTGTAATAAAACACGAGGCGACAAACTAAAAGTAACCCTTGCTATTGAAAGGGAAGTCCTTTCTATCGGTGTCAAATTTAAATTTATGCATTAAATCAACGGTCCAAACGTGGATTGAAGACTTTTTTTTAATTTTTTTAAAGGAAACCACATCTCCCTACAACTACACATCACCAGCTCACCCGGTGTAAACAGGGAAACACTCACCGAACTCGTCTCCAAACGACACTCTCCTCTGAGGATTTCTCCGCGATGTAAGAAGAACCGAGGCCTCTCCTCTTCTCCGCTGATGACAACAAACCTTATTCCGACGTTGTTACTTATGTCTCGACGATGTAGCGACGGTTTCTTTGTTGCAGTAAACTGCAGCTCGATACATCGAGGCAGCGAGGGGAACCGATGCCGAGTGTCCATTTACTCCGCAGAACGAGCGCTGATTGGTCGCTTTCACCACAACACAGTATTCTGCTCTGAGGCTATTGGCTCAGGCTCTGATGGTGCGTTCGTAGGATCCCCGGAAACTCAGACTCCTGTTGTACCAATTTATAGAGCTGTGCAAAAATAATACCAATGGCCTAATACTACTACTATAGCTGTTACTACTATTACTACTACTACTACTACTATACGATGACTTTTTTTTCGACACACTATACTATGACTTTTTTTATCACTTTTTTTCAACATACTATACTAAGACTTTTTTTTGGACATACTATACTTTGGCTTTTTTTTATATATACTATACTGTGAATTTTTCACATTTTTTTCTACATGCTATAACAATAACGATAATAATAATTCAGTAATTCAATAGTTTTATGTATGAATTTTTTTTTTTTTTTTTTTCGTTTTCAAGAAATGTAATCTATTCCCTGTGATGGTGCATTAACCGCTATTATTTCATTAAATTTAGTTTTTTTTCTGATTTGTTAATACTTGATTTTCAGCACTGACATGTCAACATACACATCTTCCACTCTTTAACGAAGATTTTTTCTGCTTTTAGTGATAAAACTATCATGAAACAACTCAATTTATCACTTAGCCTACAATTTCAACTCCTTTCAGTGCTTGAACTGCAACGAAATCTTCAACTCTTTTGAGTGGCACTTTCACTTTAACTGACACTTCACTCAGCATTTACACTCACCATTCTTTACTCTCAGTAAAAGCCATTTTCACAGTTATTACTCTCTGTAAAATTCCGACAGCACTTGAAGGCATCATCCCCATGCTTTATTCCTGTGTTCTTGTGCACGTCCCAGATTATTTATCACCAAACAAATCAGCGGGCTGTTAAGTGGGAGTCAATTTAGATACATAACCACAAAGATCAATGGAGTGATCTGCTGTAATATCTGAAGTCCAGGGTGTTTTGTTTACGTAAAACAGAGCAAGACTGATTGATTCGCATCGTGTTGTAATAGGTGTGTGCTAAACAACCCTAACAGCTGCACTACGAGATCAATACAAACTCGTGTTTTATAGACATTTTTTTAATATAAGTCACTGAGTCCAACCACGTCATGTATGATGATTTATTATTCAAATTTCCATCTACCCACATTCATTGATTAACTCTGCTGAAGGTATTACACATGCATTAGAGACAACTAAATCGATGCCTCTATTGGCCCCCAATGTTTGAGCATGAAAATGACCATGTGTGTGTGTGTGTGTGTGTGTGTCGCTTTTTAACACCGACTTGTTTAATTGATTTTGATCGATCGATGTTTAATTGCAATTTAGGGGGTAAAAACAAATCTGAATTCAGTAAATTGAACTTGTGATCTGGTCAATTCTCTCAGGAGCTATTTGGCTCCTCCTAGTGGTGACAGGAGGTAAATACAAACAGTTTGTAGACTTCTTTCCCCATCCATACTCTTCATATTTAAATTTCTATATATGTAGTTTCTTAAACATATGTAACATAGCAACACTGATGCACATTTCTGTACATATTTTATCATTTCTTTTGATTTATAAAATAGAAACTGAAATGAATCTATTATTACTATGCAGTCAAATATTGTGATTTGTCATTCATTAATTATCCTTATATTCAAAGAAGAGTGTCCTCTTTTTAACTCAAACTGAATGATACCGCTACAACAACATACATAAATAAACAGATTAAGAAAAAAAGTGGATATAATTTTAGTTGCAAGTGGATTTTTATTTACTTTTGTGTTTAAAAAAACAAACAAACAAAAATACATCAACGATTGAGCTGGCAAAAAACAATCTTCCAGGTTTCATTCAACCCTGCATGAGGCTGCATCCTGTCCAAGCATACAGGAGAAAGATATGGAATTGCATACAAACGCTGAAATGAGAGGTACAAAATAAAGTGAAATGTTTGCACTGTTTGTCCAGTTGTTTTCACATTTTGGTAATTTGACCTCATGTATTGCTGCAATGGAGCCAAAGACATAAAAGCGATTAGTGTTTTACAGGAAAACATGGACGTTAAAATGAGTCAGCAAGTTTTGTTTTTTTCAAGCACCGACAGCAACTATGGACTAGCAACATGTCAGCGGAGACTGGAAATCAATAACTATTACACGTTACAACACAGGCCTCGGTTTGCCTCTGAAATGAGGTTGCAACAAGGGGTAAAATGAGAGCGTTCAAGGGCATCATGCATGAACACACCAGATTTTCTGTAATTGGTGAAATAAACACAATACTTTTGTTTAAACATGGAAACTGTGCAGACTTAATAATTTCCATGTGGAGAATGAGCGTGCACCAAGACCACAGCGGCTGCTAAGAGAGGGCTTTTCTCTGCTCAGAAGTTTTAAATGTCATGTAAAAGGATGTTTTGGTTATTAATAATATAAAAGTATTCAAGGTCAAATTTGAAACAAATTGTGTGCCAAATTTTCCCAAAAGATCATTCTTTATGTATGCTATATGAACTAAAACTGATCGTTTAAAAAGTAGTAAATTCACTGTTTTTACCCTCTTCAGTAACAGATAGCAATTTCTTTGTTTTCAATAATCCCAACTCTGTACGGTGTTGCAGAAAGATGATTCCAGTTGTTGAACTCTCACATTAAAATACTTCCATATTCATATTCAAAACATTTTGCTAGGAGAACCTAAACGCTGACAGAAAGTAATGAACGATGTAAACATTACCAATGAAACATCCAAACGTTGCAAAATGGAACACTTTCTATGAACGCGGTAAAACGACTAACCAACCAACCGACCAACGCTGCAGCACAAATGCTCACATTAAAGTATTTGTTCTGCAGCATTTGTTAGCTTTAGTGTAAGCACAAACAAATGACAGCTTACAGCAACATACACATAAACTCACAGCTTATACTGTGAGAAAAATCAGTCAAGCAATATCAATATTCATGTCAACAGTCAATGTCAAACAAGGTTAAATTGCACAAAAATGAAATTGCAAATGCAAACTACAGCATGATGGGCCTAAGAACAAAAACAATAAATGATATGCATATACAGTATCTATATTATATACACACATATGGACATCCTTCACAACTACTGAGAACTCTAAACTGTACAATATATCTGCTATAAGAACAGTTGCGCAAAATACCATTTTGATATACAGTAATACCTTTTTTTTTCTTTTACAATGTACAAGTTCAAACTGTCCACACAATAAAATGCAAAGCACAAGCCCGAAAAGGCCACAAAAGTGCATGTTATCAGGTCAGTTGGAAGCCACTGGAAGGAAGGACTGGCATTGAGAGTGGGAATGAAAGCTGCCACTATGGAGCTTTTCCACACTCCCAACCGCAGTGTCTTGCAGGATTAATAGTTAGTGGAGGGAAATCTGGAGTAGATAGTAATTAGACATGCAGGCACACATGACCGCAGATGCACAAACACATTCTTAAACATGGTTAGATCATCACGGGGAAAGTGACCAACATGTCACACACACACACACACACACACACACACACACACACACACACACACACACACACACACACACACACACACACACACACACACACACACACACACACACAGGTTATGATGTGATCATGAAACTCCTTCGATATTCTCCCACTCCCAACATTTCCCCACACCGTCACATTATATTCAAGTAGTGGCACTCCAATAGTAGATAAGTCTTGGTAACTTTTTGGACAATCACACTTCACATCTCAAAAAAGAAAAGAAAAAAAGGACACGTTGGTCTCATGTTTTCACACAAGATTTTAAAGTCCTGAGCGCTGACTGGGTGCAGGCAGAAGCTGGCCTCGTATGCCAATCTTATTTCGGTTTTTAACGAACAGAAACACAGAAGGGCAACTTCGCCCGCAGCATGTCACCACCAGGCACCGAGTTATAGAGGAATAAAACACTGAATGTCAGCTTTTCAATCTACTCTATATAAACACAAGCTGGTTTCTGGGGCATGACTGACAGGCCGTCACAAGCTCATCATTGTGTTTTGTTGTGTGTGGCTGGTTAGCTCACTGCTCACTGTGTATGAACTTCAGGCCTTTGGGGGGGGGGGGTTGACTGCAGTGTGCAGAGGGGAATGCTTGAAGCCACACTTTCTGTAGTGCAAAGATGTGCGGTTCAGTTGACTTCAAAACGGACTGATGTTTTAGTTTCAACTTCCTTCTGACATTCTGATTTGAATTAACATTCCTGTCATCTAATGGTACAGTAGTCTCACAGCAGGGCAGACAAATAGTGCCAAGTAGAGTGAAATTGATCTACATTTTGTTATCATCTCTCCTGTCAAATTCAGTTAACTCCAAGCATTCCCCCTTTCAACAATATCATCTCTATCCGACAGTGACAAAGGCCGTTTTCCACTCTTCACACAAACTAAAACCCTTTCCGTTAAGGCCACTGAATTGTGCTTTGTGAAATCTTTTCCTTCAGGAGGTACCGTTAGTTTAACAGGCGCCAAACTCTCTCTGTGCCTTTCCTGTCAGTGCCTCCTTTTTCTCGCTCTTCTGTGAACTGTAGCGCCCTCTATCTGTTCAATCTGATAAAGGGAACTGGAGGTGATGATGCTGATATGGTAACAGAGGGCTTTCCTCCCTCCTATTTCTTCATCTTTTGTCCGTTCTTCCTCTTCTGGTCCACTAGAGTATTTTTCGGTTTTCCTTTGGTCTTCATTTTGACATTTTGTTCTCGCGCTCCCTCGCCCAACGGCTTCCTTCTCAGTCATTTGCTCCCTCTTTAAACAGGAAGGAGACGCAGCTGGCGGGCTAACGGCCGAAGAGGTAGACCACCACCTCGTAGGTGCACATCATGATGGCGGTGTTGGGGATCTGTCTGACGAGGTGGGTGGTTAGGCCGCGGTACAGCGCCCGGTATCCCTCCTCCCTGGGTACCGTCAGCAGCGTTTGGAAGAAGGAGCGATACTTGCTGCCCTCCTCTCGTAGCCGTGTGCGGATCACCTCTGCGATTTGAGAGTAGAGGAAGAAAATTGTGTTAAATACACCACTGGCCTCTAGTTGTTCTGGTCAGACTTTAAGTGTTGTGTTGTCTCCTCTAGAGCTAAATTTCCATATCTGACAATCTCAAGAAAACTTGCTGTTATAAGCTATTTATTGATCCATCTTTTGTTATACAAACTGTCACTCAACCTGCCTAATCCTAACCTAGTGTTAATAAGATGCTAGAGATATTGATTTTGTCCCAGAATGACTTTAGACAATCCTAACAAAAAACATCTGAACCGTTGTATTCAGCTGTGGGCTGCACGTAGGTGGAAAATGAGAGTGATATTTATAGCATAAGTGGACCATGTTATTTTCCAATAAGAAAAAGTGAGTCACTGCCTCACTGAGAATGTAACATTTCTCAATGCTTTCTCCCCGTAAAACTACAAATGATTGTTTTTAGCTTCCGCTAACCACTATATATCTTTACACAGCAAATAGTTATTAGCAGTTATATAAATGCTCTGGATATCATATAGAGCACCTTTAAAGGTTTGTGCCTTCAGCAGGAACCAGTGGGCTCGGGGCTAAGTGCCAAAGACAGGCTGGTGAAGTCAGAAAGTATTGAGATATGGACTAACACATTTTGGGTTTTGGTCTTTTCATGGGATTATGTTGACAATAACAAAAATATGGGAATATTTTATCCTTTGAAAAAAAAAAAGAAAAAAGCTGAGTGAGACAGAAGGTTACCATGAGGGTAGGCGATGGAGGTGGCACAGGTCTTGGAGGTGGCCGCTGCGAGCATCATGCCCACAAAGTCTGAGGCGTCCTTGACAGACTCTTCCTCTTCGTCCATGCTGGCGTGGGCCTTGGACTCCAGCAGTTTACGTTTGATGCTCTCGTAGATGACAAAATGGATGACAGTCTCAGAGATGCCGGCGTACGAGGCCGACATGCCCCTGTAGAAACCTCGCAGGCCGTCCATCTGGTACACCCGCCGCACGCACTCAAATGCATTCATTCGCCGCTGCCCCCGGGTTCTGTAATCATACAGAGGCTTTTAATCTAAGTCCAATAACAATTTAATTTCATTCTCATTATTATAGGAAAATTAATGAGTCATGCAACCCATCCCACTGCAGCTTCTAGACTGATGACATAAAGGTATGAGGTTCCTCACCTGGTTTCCAGCTGCAGACGGGTCTTGATCAGCCAGATGGGATTGGTGGCTGTGATGGCGGTGAACCCTGGGGATTTCAGAGGAGGACAGAGGTTCAGACAGATGCAGAGACTTTTGGAAGAACACAATCTAATCAGCTATATTACATATTCTATACTGCACAAGGACAATGAGAAAGCACTTCACCAAACAGGATCAACTCGCTTCAGTTTACTATGAGATATATCAATACTCTCATAGAAATGATCGTATAGATGATTTGAAACAATGTCCGTATGAATTCAATCTTTTTTGAAATTCAGATACAGACAAAAATGCATGTTTTTTTTTTTTTCATTTTCACATATTGATCCTCTTCATGTGAAATGCTACACAGGTGTATGTAAACATCAGCACTCTTCCTGAAGTATCTGAACTAACAACAGTGCATGAAGGCAGCAGCTGTGAGTGCTTTCTTTTTTCTTTTTTCATTTATCATCTTAAAAGAATATAATATCTAGCTGAAAACACTGGGAAATGAGGCCAAGCAGCAAAGTCATTTTAGGCCTTTGAGTGTGGCAGATTGTTATTATACTGCAGTTTGATTCATTTCTTTGAAATGCTAATGAGAGCTCTTGTGTTTCTAATAAAAATCATTTGCGAGCATACGGAGGCGCTCTGTTTTCTTAATAGCATTACTTTCAATGTGCTTTGAAATACACACAAAAGTATCAACCTTTTTACAAATAAAAATCGGCCATTCCACATCTTTAAGTCACAACACAGAAGGTTAGATTTTTAGTTTAGACATCGCTCTAAATTTTCTCTCATTGCTGGTTCAGCAATATGAATGTGCCCCCTTTATTAGTCGACGAGCGAACATCTTTATGTTTATTCTGTGACATTTAACAAACCAGTAGTTGACTGGTTAGACACTAGAAACAGGCTGTTGGCCTGATACTAGCACAACTACAACAGCACGGAGAAATAAAATGGTGTCTGGAGGAGATTCTTCAATTATTCAGCAGGACTAAAGTGGAAAGTCTCTGACATGAAATTTAGTGCAGACTTTAGCTACTAATGGTGGTGGGCAACCTTGTTGTATATGTCCCTCTGCCTTCACAGCCAATCTTAACATTAGCTTTGTTTGAAACTGGGGTCACTGAAAATGCATTAAAAATGCACTTCTGTGAATATATATCAAGCAGATGTGAGTGTGTGCATGTGCTTGTTTGAGTTATTTACAGGGGATACCTTGACTGTTTTTGTGTTGTTTTTTTAAGTAGGAACGCTATGCAATGTACAGTAATATAAAGTTTGATATGTAGGGTGTAAAGCTAATTAATGAGCACTTTGTGTCATTATGAAATGACACAGAGTCTCTCTGAAAGTTTCTGATAATAATGATGTCACAGACAGAGATGGCCATTTTGCAGAAAAACAGCTAAGACGAGGGCAAGTCTAGAAAGAGACCTCAGTCACATCTAGCAGTGTATCAATGCAACACAGCCCTACGTTAAGGCAACGGCGTGAAGAAGAGAGGAAGACACAGGTCTGTTGAAGAGAAGAAGAGAAGAACAAAAAGAGGAAGAAGAAAAAAGAGGGAAGTAGAAGGAAGTAGCGTCTATGGCGTGTACTCACGAGGGAGGGGCAAAGCTCCTCCAGCTCCTCCCCGCTGCAGCTAGTAGCCTGCAGATATGGGGGGCACAGATGGCGGGGGTCTCCCACCCAATCACGCAGGGGTGAAAGCTTTACAGTAAAGCCCTAAAATAGACACAGGCTTTTCTGTACCACAGTCACACACAAGCAGCAGTCACATCCACCCCCACCCCCAACCCCACCAACCACCAACCACCCACCCTATCCCACTGGTACTGTACAGGTAGTTGGAGAAGAGATGGGAAGTGAAGGACTCCCCATCTTTCCCCAAACTCTAAGCCCCATCCCCTTTAATTTACTCTTTAAGTAGAGTTACATTTCTTTTACTGTCACTGTACCCTCCCTTTACTCCTTTTATCAACTAGAATAAAGAAAATGTTGACTGAACAGAAGCCAACCCAATCCAAAACTCCAGCTCCATCTCACCAGAGCGAGGTAAAACACAAAGTACAAACACACAGGCAGAAAAATTTAATTGAAGATGTATTCTTCATAATCATTGTGCCATTATCAGTTCGTAATCTACATATTAGAGAAATAAATAAATCAAATGCTTACTGAAATAAGGTGGAAAATAAAGAGAGGCAGCTGGAAATGCTAACCTTGTCGGTGTGTATAACAGACTCCAAGCGGTGGCGGACAATGAATGATTTTATGAATATGTGATGACAAAAAGGATGAAGTGGTTGATCATAGTAAAGTGAATCAATCAGGTGGAACAATGACTGCAATTCAAATGCCTCTCTGGGCCAAACCTCATTCTGGAAAAACTGGGATGAATTTAAAAATAACATTAAGGTGTCCTTGAATGTGGAGAAATATGTGTCTCCAGAGAGCCAGCCTGCTCCTAGAAAAACACATCAAATAACTCCTGAAGGAGTTATTGAATCCACTTCAATGTCACACTAAAGGACACTGGAAATGGCAACCTCAGAGGACAACAGCTAGTGAATGTTCAGTAAGTCTCAATATTTATTGTAAAATAAACCGCACAGTATAATGGAGAGGCCTGTTCAATGAAGCTGTTTTTATGACGATAAAAAGACAATTCAATTCTTGATATGAATGGTTTAAGTTGAATTTGTTGTTTTTTCTTGAATGTTTACTGCTAATGTTTTCTTTGCTCCGTATTTATAACACGGGTCAACTTAATAGGACAACATGTGTCCATTAATAACTGATATCTGTAAAAATATCTGCACATGAAAGATTTAACACATTTCTTTTCCTTTGAACCATTAATGTATAAATCAAAATGTCTCGATGCAGATTTTTCATAACATGGAACTTACTTAATATCTTCAGAAATATTTCTGGTAATGGAAGTGAAAGCACACTTGCCTACTTGGTAGTTTAGATAACCAATGAAGATACATACAGGCTAACTAGTCCTTGAGCTGAGCCTCTGTGAAGAGGGACATGCCGCTGCATGTTTGCATATGACCCTTCAATAGGCGCATAATCCCTGTGCGGTTTCTCCACAGCAGTTTGACCTACATTCAGAGAAGGCAAATATGCTTTAGATTAACTGCTGGAAGAGAAAATAAATCCAAGTGAAGAAGTGGGACCAGCCTCCCTTCCCCGAGTGCAATTCAGAGCAAAGGAGGTCATGACTCCACAATGCTACTTTACAAAGCTGGAAGCAATTATCCTGACATCGGGGTCAATTTCAGCTGTTCAGTCACTGAGGCTTTCTTTAGCTCTGCTATTTGTCAGTGCTGACAAGACCGACTATGGAATATGTGCACATGAAAGACAGAGACGGTAAGTCTATCTGTGCAGTAACAGACATTTGTACTGTATAGTACAAGTACACAGATATTTAATTCAAGGTACTATGAATAAATTAATGCAACTGCCATGGTGATGAAGACGTGTGCAACATGAAGAAAAAAATACACTGCTCTCTAGGGACGGGTATCGTTATGATCTCATCGATACTACTACTCTTATCGGTACTCCTTATCGGTACGGTTCTTTATCGATACTCTTATCGGTTCTTTTTCATTACTAAATACTTGTTCTTTTAAATATATAAATATACTGTATAATTATAATATATATATATATATATAATTAATATAAAACATATAAATTCAGAACAGGATTAGACTTTGATATTTAAAATATAACTAAATGTTTCTTTAGCAGCAATGTTTACAACAGCAAAGTCACTTTATAAAGTCTATAATAGTTCACTGTAAACGCGTCAATGAAATAAATAATATTCCCGGGTGAAGTTTATAAAGAATGAAGAACACACACATCAGTCAGTATCAGTCATTCATCCTGTACACTGTGCTTCTCCCTCTGCTGATGGGATTCACTGCCTGTAGAGAGAGGAGGGGCTGCTTTATCTCAGCCAGCAGCTAAGTTTACAAGAATTTACCAAATTTGAAGATACGTGGCAAACTAAGCTAAGCAGTTAGACAACATACAGACAGCTTTTGTTTTAGCTTGTTTGTAATAATTCGGTATTAGCCGAGCTAGCTCGCTGTGCTTGTGTGGAACACAGCAGTGGTAAATGAGAGGCAGAGCAGATTGAATATTGCTTTTCTACATGTTTACATGTTTATGCTTGTTGAACAGGTGTAACGTATTGGCTTTTTGACCCGCAAAGGTTTTATTGCACTCACAGTATCACGCATAGTTGGGAGGAGCTCAGCCCCGACACAGAGAGCAGAGCAGATGCTGCAGCGTGATAATAAATTACACCAAAATGTTAAAAAGTACAGATAAAAGCAGCGGTAATCAATACTCCGGCCATTCATAATTTAGGCACGGGGCCCGTTTAATACATGGTTTCGGTACGCATCCCTACTATTCTCCAAGCTTAATGACCAAAAAGTCACTGACTCGTCTATATTTTGACTTAAAGTTTACCAAACTCCATTACATGTCTGTGCCTTCACAGCATCTTGTCCACATTCAAGTGATAATTTGTGTTTTCTAAACTGGTGCCAGTACTGTCGGGGTTAAACTGTGAAGGCAAATGCTCTTCAGTAAATAAATCTAAAAAGAGGAAGTCATGTCGAAATAGTGCCAGCCGTTTGGATGATGCGCTGATACCGATTCCCCTTGAAAAGAAATGAGACTGAGGCACTAATGGTGTTGACGGATGATGACAAAAGACAAAATGGAGCACATCAATTACAACCTTTCTGTAGCAGTGACAAGGTTAGCATTTCTTTTGTGCTGACAACATAAATTCCACAGAAGTGGGTGTTATTACTTTAACCTTTACTATGTTGATGGAAAAAGGCAACAGGCTAAGAGGGAGGGGGAGTTGTGTGTCAAGACTAAGCAGTAACAAAACCTTATAATAAGAACCTAAAACTACAAACCAGCAGCAAACACACTGCCTTAAGCAATGGTAATATCATTACAAATGAATAACCATTATGAACTTTCTAATATTCATAAAAATCACCATGGTTTTCATCATACCAGTGTAAAGAAATGGGGTGCTACCTGACGTGTCCGCACGAGTGCCAGGGGCCCCGGTTGACCTTTGGAGGCCGTGCTCTCTCCTCTATACACACAGAGCAAAGAAGGGGGCCCAGACCACACTGTTTAAGTAACAACTGGGATGTTAAGCCATTTACAGAGTCCTCTGGAGAGGCCTCAAAAATGAAAGAATAAAAAGAGGGAAAAGGGGCAAGGAGGAAATAAAAAATAATGGAGGACATGGGGGGGGGGGGGGGACAAAGGGGCTAGGAGAGGAGGAAAGCACAACCTAAACTTTGAGGACCATGTGGTTTTTCTTCTTTTTGTCAAACAGCTAAAAATATATACAGCAGTCACGGTGTAAAATGCCAGCAGTGGCAAATTATAGCCTGATTGTCTGGGTGTTCTCTCATTTGCATTAAAGTCTGAGACTGCTACTGATATTAAGGATGTGTCTCCTCAACTGTATGTGGGCTGGCAAGGCCACCATGATCCAAGATCCTGTATTATCTGGGTAGATGTGTGTGTTTAGAGAAAGGAAATGCTCAGGCAAAACCTGGTGAGAGGAAGTAGAAGATGTTCTATGTGGCTGGTTTGGATACAACGTAGGGCTGCACAATTAAGCAAAAATTATTCTTGATCACGGTTTTGACTTCACAGATAACCACAATTAAATGAACATATCGACTGTGATGTTGGCTTTTTATAAAATGCGTGCTCTGCTCAGAAAACTGCGCTGCATATCAAATCAAGCGCTTCCTAAGCTAACAGCCAGCCACCAGGGGGGCGATCAAGATGTTTTAGCTTCGCTTTTGGGGAGCTGTCATGCCGCTAAGTATGCACGCTACAGCGGCAACCTGTGAAAAACTTTCCAGAATGTTGTGGCTGCAGTCCAGAGTAGAAGAGTAATATTTGGGGTAAAAGGTTTTGGTACAATTTGATTTATACTTTGCGTCTAAGAGATGCACTGTGAATAAGGACCAGTCTTATTTTGATGCAAATATTTGTACATTAGCAGGAATGTAAAACAACATGGAAGTGAAAGCAGTGCTCTGTTAATTTAATGTGAAAGTGCAATAAAAATACTTTGTCCCTAAAGTCAATGATTAATTGTGATAAGTAATCGTGATCTCAATATTGATCAAAACAATCATAATCGTGCAGCTCTATTTCAAGGTGCTCTTTGAACCATTTTTATCAAATGCCAGATGAGAGATTAACTCTTTACTCTGAAAGTACAGTGTTTACAAAATGTATAAATGTATCTTTCATGGCTTGGTTTCACAGTAAACTAAGTGAGGCAGTTTCCACCACAATCAGTCAGTTTGATCCTGAGAGTCTTAAATTGTGCTTTCTGATAAACCCCCTATTGTTTATATTTCATATTTCTACACATGAAACAGCTATGCCTACTTATAACAGATATCATTAGCTAGCTTTGGCATGCTTTAGGTATTCACAAGCTTTTAAATTTGTGAAAATCCCACCATCCCACACATGTATATGGAGAGGGGGAAAAGGGGGGGAAAAGGGGGGGGGGGGGGGTGTGTGAAGTGAAACTCTGGGATACTTCAAATTGTGAAAATGATGAAAAGATAAAGTAAAATAAAATCTGTCCGATGAAGACAAACTGAATAATTATTGAACATGTTTTTTTATACTGTATATATAAAACCCATCAGTGATTTACACTGCCCAGGCAGACTGACAGACAGACAAACAGGCAGAGATAACACTCAGCGACAGACAGTGACAAACAGACAGAAGGGAGGGGGAGAAGGAGCCATCTTTACCTGCCAGCCCAGCCGACACCATGTGCACTTGGGTAGAGTCTGGCTCCAGCACTCCATTCAGCTTCTCCTTGGCTGTTGAATAGGCCGCAAAGTAGATCGCCCTGTTGCCCATGAGGAAAAAACAAGACAGAGGTTAGTAAGATATTAAAAACACTGGTTAAATTGACCAAGAAGGATTAGCTACTACTGACTAGTGAGGAAATAGTGTGAAAAATGAGTCCTAAAACCCGGAAATGAGTTCGCATTTTAGCACTTCGGGTTCCTTCGTCTCGAAGTCAATGGGTTTTTAGTAAGATGCCTGAAATAAGGTCTGCGGTTAATACAAGCTTAACGGATTTTAACGTTTTGTTCTACGATATAAAATATGTCAGTAAATATCCCACTCGTTAATTTTAAAGCCTTAACACGTCTTAAAAAAGGCGGTTGCTAACAAGTGGCTAAATGAGACTACTAAACATCATCACGCCGACTCGTCCGCCTT
The DNA here is from genome assembly GCA_916701645.2 of Sebastolobus alascanus. NCBI lineage: Eukaryota > Metazoa > Chordata > Actinopteri > Perciformes > Sebastidae > Sebastolobus > Sebastolobus alascanus. The sequence continues at coordinate 1,919,323 of CAKAOJ020000195.1, forward strand.
TACAGTCTCGCTGAGTGTACTCACGCTCATGCGACCGTGGTGTAGTTCGTTTATAGCCAAACGTTAGCTTTTTACTTCTGGCGATCGCATTCACGCTTCAAAAATCATAAAAGTGTTTATTTGTAAAGATTGTCTTGCTGAACAAAACGTGTAAGTATCACAAACGTTTGTTTGCCACAGAGCTTATTTTCTGCAATAATCCAAAACCCAATGGAAAAATCCCATTGGCTTTTTGTCGAGGGAACCCAGGGCGATGCTAACTTCCTGGTTGGCCTACAAAAATACGTCATCCCTGGAGCACTCTGTTAGCTTCTTCAGTTTGAACACACGTAACACTGATCAAAATTATACATTTGCAATAAAAACATAATGATGATCATTCAGGAATTCAATTGCACTATAAAAGATAACTAACTGGAACCATGAGTTCAGTAAATTAAAAACACAAATACACACAAACACAGACAAAATTGTATTATTAAGTTAACTGCATTAAATATGAAAACGTTTTTTAAATTGCCTGAATGCAATGGAGCTAAGCCAAGCTAATATGTAGTCAAAATGCAAGCCACTGAAAGAAGTTTATCTCTGCCTGTGTGTGTGCATCTCAATCTCATAGCGCGCTTTAGTAGCAGATTTATCTCCCATGATTCTAGCCGCTCCTCGCTAAATAAAAATGATAGGATTTAGTCGACATTTTTGCTGAGTGGAATTAAACCCAATGACCTTCCCTCTCTGCCCTCCTTCTGAATCGAGAGCATGCATGCACAACATAATCACGCTGCTCTGCAGATGAGGGATGAATTATGTGAGTGGGTCTGAATGTGTATGTGCATCTCTCATACGTAATGAGTGATGCTGCTGGTGCACGTTGTGTTATGTGTGTCTGTTGCTAATGAACGCCAGCAGCGAGCCCAGTGGACTGCGCCCTCATTAGAATCAGAAGATTTTTTTTTAGCTTTGCAGCGTCAGAGTGCTGTTTCCTAATTATAACAGGAGAGAATAACTCTGTAGCCCAGCAACCCAGACCTCCCCTTGTAGACAAATACACCTGCAATATATCTGTTATTCCATTCAGTTATATTGCATTTGAATCTTACGCTTTACCTAAATCAGACTGAAATATCACATCTTACGTTGCCATATATCTTGAAAATTGGAATCGTTTGCTGTATCTATAATAAACCATGCAGTCATTGATGGCGGCATGTTGATCAAGTAGTAGTGATTTGGCCTTTTTTTTTTTTTTTAAGAGTATCTTCTTAAAAGTATCACTTAGATTTTTCTGCCTGCAGCTGAAGACTGAAGTGATGATCTAAATTTGGTACTACATACAAATAATTTTGATAGGGAATATTAAGCCTCAAGCGGTTAATAAAACCGCACGTAAGGCAGCCGGAAATCTCATATGTTGCCATTGAGTTCATCAGACTCCCTTTTTATGTAACAATGTCTTCCTATAGCATAGTTTGCTATAGCTGTCGTGACCAGGAAACAAGCTGCCATTTCCACAGCTGGACATCTCGCCCACGGGACTGACACACATACACACATGCACACCCAAGGGCATTTTTCACCCCTCAGAGTCTGAGCCAGACAGAGCGAGACAGCAGAGACAGTGCAGGACCCAGAGGACACAACGGTTCTGATTTAATATAGGCTAAGAATGACAAACATGGCGAAAGAGGAAGAGACAGAGAATAAGAGTAAAAGATGACTCCAATAGAGAGACAGAGACCAAAAACGAACCAACGGGAAGAGTGCGACAATGGCCATGTGATGCAGCGGTAGCTAGGGAGAACTAGACAGGTCAGGGAGGGGATAGACACAAACACAACTCTCTCAATACAGGAACTCCATTGTGATAATGCACAACAACATCAACAGTCACTTGGCGAGAGTGGCCCAGCTGGCTGGCCGGCGCCTGCTGTTGTTGATGTTTCATTCAGACTTTGATTGACTGAGTTCGGACTGTTATGCAACTCTAACCAGCCAAGCTAAGAGAGCGGGAACCTACTCATTTCCTGTAGGATTTGAAGCACAGATTTAAGTTGCATTTCTGTGAGTTTAACTCCATGCATTACTGTATTTGTGGCCTGCTGTTATTGCTGCCAACATAAGCTCTGAATAAGCCTGATGCTTGAAAAAAATAATAGAATATCTAGCAGAAGCAAATACATTCCTCAACAAAAATGTGCGCTCAGGTCTGATGTAACATGTTAAGTAAATGACGCAGAAATGCATTTATTCTCTGATAACAGGTAGCGCTAGTGCTGATAATAGTTGTTCATTCTGAAGGTTTCTTATAAACATCAAATAATGTGGCAACCTACTCTGATATGTTGGTTATCAGATATGCAAATACTTCATTCTCTACATTTTTATACGTCAGCGGTCAACCAAAGAAAATCTTTGTTGGACTGATTGGTCAATGGGGGGGAAAATATCTGCACATTATCTCTAGATTAACTTAATATTAAATACTTTTAAACTAAGCAAATATTTTATACTTAAATTATAACAACAGACACAAAGCCGACCAGCGTGCACCCGACCATATTCATAGGATTTCAGAAAATAGTCAATTGAGCTGTCGAAGTTGTTGTAGCACCTACAGTTATATTTTAAACGAGACCAAAAATATTGAAATTAGGGATGGGTCATGATTTTCGATTTTTCGAATACTAGCTCCTAGTGATTATCGAATGGTATTTTTGCTTGGAATGCACTTCCCTAGTAGTGATGCGCGGGTCAGGGTTTTTCAATATACGCACTCACCTGACCCATTATGAAAAAAAGAAAGAAAGAAAGAAAGAAAGGCACTTTATTAATCCCAGAGGGGAAATTCAATTCCATCACTCTGTTATTTTTTTTACAAATACATAGTACACACAGGCCCGAAATTCACACACATGCACAAACAGGACCTATATACATGCTGGCCCTGACAGGCGCCCTGAGCAGTTTGGAGTTTGGTGCCTTTCTCAAGGGCACCTCGGCGGTGCCCAAGAGGCAAACTAGCATCTCTCCAGCTACCAGTTCACACTCAGTACTTGGTCCATGCGGGGACTTGAACTGGCGACCCAAGCCAAGTCCCTATGGACTTAACTACTGCCGCCCCGCACTGAGCCAATCCGCACTGCCCAACCCACAAAAATATGCGATAATCAACCACCCGATCCGCAAACAGACAAATTTATGCATTATAGTAGCACAATTATCAGTCCTGACAATTACTTTATCAGGACTGAGACCGCGTGCCACGGCTCTACTCAGAGCTCCTCTGGCTTGCTGGGAGCAGCTACAGCTGTGCGGAATGCTCTCTTTCTCCCTCGCCCACTGCAGTGGGAAGATCTCGGCTACATAAACAGACAAACTGTTCCAAACGGTGTTCTTTATCGTTGAATGGCGACTAAACAAGATACCTTTCATTAAAGACATGAATTCTGTCTCACTCTCACTCACTCACACACACACACACACACACACACACACACACACACACACACACACACACGTCCCTCCCGCCCATGAAAATGATGGATTAAGAAGCGTTTTTCTCCTCATGACAGTAACACCAGAGATTGTCCAACCAATGACAATTTGGGTCAGACTAGAGAGCATATAAACCAACCAATTGATCAACCGACCAGCCCTACATTTTTGTGGTATTGCTTAGGACATAAGGTACTAGGTAGGAGAAGCAACATGCACCACACCCAGAATATTGTAGTTAAAATACTGTACATACCTGGAAGGTGCCACACCAACAAGATTGGGTCCAAGTCCTCTGAAGAGTGAACGGGGTCCCTCTCTCTCTAGAATTAACCTGCAAAGAGAGAGTGAGATCTCAATTCCATCATAATACAGAGCAAACATGCAGTACATTTGACATGCATGTAATATGCTTTATATAAATGTACACCATTGGGCCAATAATCATGTGACTCACATCCTCAGCTCAAGTTAAATGCTTTTATTTTTAAAGAGAGTCAGATGAGACGATTAATACCACTCATGTCTGTATGTAGCTCATGTCTGTATGCTAAATATGAAACAAATGCCAGTTTCTGATTAGCTTAGCTTAGCACAATGACTGGAAACAGTTTCTGTACAAAGGCTGGCGCTACCTTCATATTTATCGTGCAGGCACAAGATTGTATCAATCTTCTGATCTAACTCTCAGCAAGAAAGCAAATAAACGATTTTCCCAAAATGTCAAACTATTCCTTCAAGGTTTGTCAATTATGATCCATTCTGTGGGAGTTACACACACGATAGTTATTTATCTCACGATTGTATGTGTAAAAAAAAAAAAAAACTTTGCTGTCTGATCACAGAAAAAATACAGAGCTAATACTTCACATTAATGTTTATAGGGCACCATGGGAACAAGAGAGGAAAAGTCCCTTAGTTCCCTACGCAGATGGACAAGAAAATTATAATGTTTTGGGCAATCTGCCAGGACCTAATACTCAATACAGCCTGACATTATACACAGGGTCACTATCAACAGACCCAAAATAAATTAAATAGCAGGTGACCTTGCTCTGGTGGTTTTTATAGTGGTGTTATCATGACGGCTCACGTGTTCATTGTCTGGTTGTCACTAGAGTTCAAAGATTGTTCGTCGCCCTCCAACCTAACCCAGAAACCTCATTCAGAACGAGCACGGCTTATGGCTGACCTTCAGTCAACGCACGTTTTCACATAAACTGTGATGCAAAGTACATTCAAAGAAAAGCCATCCTGGGAAGAAACACGAGACCTTTGGGCTTTGGGCTAGATAATAAACTGGTCTTTTGGGGTCGATTAAATCCTCTAGACTACCGTCCCACACAGTTAAAAACAAGACCCCGATATTTCTTGTAGCATCCATGTAGCTGTATTTTGTTCAGCTTGTGGGTTTGTGGGCTGTGCCTTCCTACCCTGGCTGTGAGATTTTGCCAACTTCAGACAACAGAAACATGATTTAAAGTATACAGAATCTCCCCAAGAGCAATTGCCACAGAACGTGGAGTGACAGTGTTCTCCACAGTCACAAAACTTAAATCAATAGCTAACATGTCCAGCTCTAAAATGGAACAAAGCCTGCACCTGTTGACCCACTTTGACTTGTGGGTTTCTTTTTCCTTTCCTTGCCAATGCCGCTCTTCCCTCTTCTGCTCCACTCTGTATCGTGTAATGGTGGTGTAAAGTTTCTGCTCGTGGCTATGTCTCTCAAAGACGACACACACAATGTTTGTCCAAGATTCCTAGTTTGCAAAATAATCCATATGGGCATTTGACTGTGGAAAATTCCACACACAGCAGCTTGTGCATTATGCAATGTGTTGAACACTGTGTGCCATGCTCAGTGACAGTCATGGTAATAGGTTGCCAGAGAACAAGAGTAGAGCACTGTAGCTACGTTGAACATTTACTTTAACACCGTTAATCCCTCCGTGACCAACGTTAATTACGTGTATCCAGCCACACTGGCTTTCAGTAGGTTCCAAGTAAATAAATAACCAATGTTGCATCCCCATACGCTCTCACTTCCTATCTTTCTGGTAATTTTCCACTGTCTAGTGAGAAGAGGGATGACATATCATGTGGCAAAAAAAAGGAACATTTTTTGTGCATTTCTTACATTGGTTTCCTAGTAGTTGTTTAGGGAAAGTACCGAAAAAAGGCCCCAGAGCTTTAAGGTCAAAATGAGGCTTAAAATGATCTACTCTGTCCCTGGGTGCCACTAATCAAATATACCTGACGCTGGACTGTTTATCTATTTTTGGAAATTTTAAGTCGTTCAGTACGGTGATGTAACTGTCCGTCTCCTGGAGCATTCAAGGTGTCATGTTGAGGCAAATAATTATCCTCTAAAAGCACATTTGTTCTTAGGAAGTAGTGTAAAATAAGAGTCAATGTAAACTCACGGGAAGATTACAATGATACAGGACATACAAAGAACCTGTTTCATTATCACTGTGGATTCACTTTAGAGTACCATAGACTAAATCAGCGTCTTTTGGTCATAGACCGCCAACTGACATAGATGTTTGCAGTGACGACAAACACGGAGTGTGTGTTCCACAGCTCTGGCAGACTGATTACAAAACTTACCAGGACTTCCAATTATATCTTTCAGACCTTCCTCCTTCAGAATCGGTTGGGATAAGTATCCTGTAGCTAATCAAATAAACTAACCTCGGTGGTTCCTTTCTTAAATTATCCCTAAAAGAGTACAGTCAGTACTATTGACATTTTGCGTAATTCTCCTTACTTGAGACAGTGCAGAGGCCCTGGTGGAGCGACACGGGCCACACTGGCTCCATTGACGGTGTTGAGGTGGACTTCAGAGATGTAGAGAGTGATGGACGAGGACTGAAGTCTGGTCTTCACAACCTCCAGAGGACAAGTCAAAATTGCGCCCACTGTGCCACCACATCTAGAAGAGAGCAGGGAAAGGGTTGAAAGGGTGCAGAGACAAAGGGGATGGTGGAAAAAAGGGACAGAAAGGGGGAAAACATGGTGAGACACAACGCTTTGCTTTAGCATTCACATTGGTCAAACGAGAGAAAGGTCAGATCAAAATAATGATATGTAAATAAATACAAAATCATCACATATCCTATATGGCACTTGTATTGTGTTTTCATTTTTGCTAATTTAAGTTATCATGTAAAGCTTCTCTGAGTATCTTAAAAAGCACTCTATAAATACAATGTATTATGATTATAATATTTTGTCTAAGTCACATCTATATTTCCTCTGCCAGTTTTCTTGTTTAGTTCTCATCCTCTAATACTGATCTCCTTAATCACTGGTAACACAATCTGTTATTCCCTTTGGAACTAAAATTATCTAGAAGCAGGCACACATCCACAGACCATGACCTGGTGTTGCGATATGCAAGATACTGCAACGTGCATGCTGTCAGCTAAGTGTGTATGACTGGTTTCATGATGCAGTTCAGCAGAAATTGAACATGGCTCAGTGTGACGGTAAAAAAATTGCTGGCTTTTGCCCTTTGACAAGGCGAGATTGAGTTGTCATGGAAATTAGACTGTTGTTAAGCTTGCTCACTGAACACACACATACACACGTGAATAAAAATATTACCGCTTGCAAATAGAAGCGAAGAAACTTGTGATCTTGTTGCTTAGACATTGACCTCTACTCTGACTGAAGCCATCAACATGTAAACAAACTAAAGGCAATTTAATCGCAATCAATTCCCTGCTCATTAAATATCATTGCGTTATGCATTTCATTTGTATGGTATAAATTAGTACTTTATTCTTGTGAGCCCAAGGCTACCAGGCGTCATCTCAAAACAATATTCTGTCCCCGACATGCCACACGTGCATCATCTCTGCTTTCACGAAAGGCTTGGTGCTTTCAACAAAAGGATTTTGTAGACAAAGCTTCACAATCAAACCACCACAAAGCTGGAAAGTGCTTGTTGACTACCGTAGTGACAAACCATATGATTGCTCTAGTGACCGGGCTAAGTGAATTCTAGCTGTAGCCCAACAGTGGTGTATGCTGACATCTTGGCTGTTGGCAGTGAATTCCTCTAACTGCAGTCTCTTTTGAGCTACACCAGCTATATTTACTTTGCAAAAGAGCGACCCACATTCATGCTCACAGGCAGCCGTGACCCTTGGCCTACTTTCAGTGCTACGGGCTGTCTGCTGCATGGGTGTGTGTCTCACAGTGGCTGTGGGAGGAAGCACTGTGCTGAGGCCTCCAGCTCAGGTTTATGGGGAAAGCAAAACTGATTTTGCGTATTCAAGATAGCAATGTGTCTTGTGTCGTTCGCCAATTTTAAATCCCTGACAAGAGAGATAACAGAGGAGTTGTGGTGTGATGAGATTACCATATTTGAATGTCAATGGTTTGGTGCAGAGATGAAAGCAGAGGCAACAGACGAAGAGAAACTGAAGACAAATGATTAAAATAAGTGGGAGACATACTGTGTCAATAAACGGCTAAATTCTACGTCTGTGTTTCTTTGATGAACAAGTTGTCGGGCCTGTCTACAGAGTTGTGAATGGGAATCGTTGCTCAACTTATGTATGGGTCACCTGTTTAACCTAAAGTTTGACCTACTTTTGTGGCCTCATTTAGTAGTTTACAAAAAAGAACACAGAAACATTAGAACACTTAAATTTATTTATTTATTTGACAGGGACAATACATGTAGGCATTGTTACACTTAATTAAAGTGCAACCGATGCAATGTATATAGGACTTCTAGCTGTAGCTAATTTGCAGACCTTGTCCCTGGTTAGGCTTTATTAATTTTACCACTGTTTTACACACTAAAATTGACGTCCACCTACAGTTTGGACAGTTATGCAATACAGAAAGAAGTCTTATGATGATGATAGTTTTTAGTATCAAATATTCTCAGATGGATGTTTGCAGGGTAATGCTCATCTGCTGTATCTGGGGGTCCTTGACATGGAAATGTATGGGAACCACGAAATAGCCCTAAAGATTAAGTTAGCCTACAGGAGTTGTAATTTCAACAGTTGTTAATATCCATATATAAAAGAAACTAAATATGCAGAAACTAACTTAATTGACTCTACATGCACAGACCTGTAACTGGCCTTTGGTTTCATTCATCTAATTAATCTCTCAGGTTCTTAAAAATGCTAAATCTCTGGAGAGAATGTGTAGCACTGCTGTGGCTGCTGCAGAACTTCATCAAGTTGTCGAGAGAGAGCAGCAACGAGCCCCGAAATAGATTGAATTGGCCTTCGAAATAAAAGCGTAAAAATCTTGTCACGAATAAAAAAAGTCTATATATTTACAAGCACACAACGCCAATTTTTTTTAATATACTCGTTGGTATACCAGACGCCACACCTAAGCTCAAACGCTCTCTTTTATGTCACATTTGTGTTAATAATGTACTGCGAAAGGTGGATTATTTTGAAATGTCGACAGGAAGTTGAATTTAAACCAACGGTTTTGACGCTGCATAGAAAAAACGGTTAACTAGCTAGCATAACTAATTAGCTATCGTTAGATAACCCAGACGACGAGTCGTGTTTGAATGCCGAGACTATTAATGTAAAAACAAACCCCAACACCTAAATGAAATGTCTGACTTACCCTCCAGCGAACAAGTGAACCAGTGTGTCCCTTTGGCTCATTATTTAGCCCGCCCTGCCAAGCAGCGCACCTCGGAGCTGCGGCAGAGGGTCAAACACGGTCCTCGGGGTCCCGTCCCTTCCCGTCGCTGTCTGCCTCCGAGAGGATGCGCACGTCGATGGGTTAACGTCGTCGATGATGAACCAGCGGTGGGGCGAGTCTGCGATGATTCAGACTGCAGTGGGCCCGACAAAACCCCCCTTTGCTCAGGTTTCTCCTCTCACGCAGATATAGCTTCGTATCTTCGGCTAAACACCACCGGAGAGCTGCGAGCTCACCAGGCTAATAACTACAAGGCAGAAGAATATCTCAGCTCTCTCTCAACAAACGGTTTTATGGGCACATCCAAGGGTTTGTCTCGATTTGCTCCTCTGCTTTCATCGCTGCAGCAAGAGGGGAAGGAGGCAGAGCTCGTAGTATTTACAGTAAAATCATAGGCTGGGAAAACAGACGCTGCTATTGGTCGGCTCGGTGCATGACGTCACGTCACCGCCTTGACCATGCACTGTTCACATGCTCAACGTTGAATGAATCAGAGCTGGAAGCCTTTCTCAACCATCTTTAGGTGTGACACAGTTTGGCCCTGAAACCGGTTTTCTGTTGATGTTTGTCTCATTGAGGTCAATAAAAAAAATTGAAAAATTAAGTCGGACAACCAACAATCAAGCAACGGATAGCCTAAAATTAATAAAAACAATAGTTATCCTGACAATATTTCCAGGTTTATTAAGTAATTGTGGCAGGTAATCTTGCATAATACCCAGAACTGTGTAATGGCATTATTGGATTTACAGGGTTTTGCATCAATGTAATGAGTAAATCCAGTCAATTCCCTGGATTATCTGGTTATATAATCTATAAAGGGTTTGTCAATTGAGTTTCTAGATAATTTACCATATCACAGTATTTAGTGATATTGCAATACAAATTACATATACCTTGACAAGACTTTATCCTTACCACCCCTATCACCCAACACACAAAAAGCTGAGGGTGCTCAACTTCACACCCTTAAAAGCTTGAAGTCAGCTCTTTAACCTCAGTCACTGTTTCATATCCGGTGTAATAAAATACAGAGCCAAGCGTTTGCCTCTCTAGACTCTTACCCTTTCCCTTTGACAAAAACTTTGGCTAAGCTCAGACACTTGGGTTTTTTAATAACTATGTTTTCATTAGTGTATAATCACCTGAAAATAAAAATCGGTGTGTTGTGTCGTTACCTTAGAATGAGCCATTTATGTCTACATAGGGAGCGGGTCCTCTTCACGGAGCCAGTCGCCATGTTATACAGTAGCCCAGAATAGACAAACCAAACACGAGGAGGGCCAATCACGTTTTCGCGTCAGCCTCAGTAGTTCTCCTACACGCTTGGCATATGGGAGAAGTTTCAGTTGGTTGCAATCTGCAACCTCACCGCTAGATGCCGCCAGATCCTACACTGCTCCTTTAAGGCCACAATCTTTAATGGCGCCTTCAATGTTAAAGCGCTCTGAGTGGTCGGAAGACTAGAAAGGCGCTATATAAATGCAAGTCCATTTACCAAATGAAACTCGTGAGCTCGTATTTAAAACACGGGAGGTCATGTACACCATATGCTTGGTATTCAAGTGGTTAAGTCGTGAGAACACTGTTGCTAAGCAAAAGGCAATATAAACGTTACTGTCAGCGTCTAGAAGCCACAGAGGCTAACAATTTAGCAAGCTAGCAAGTGGGTAACATAATGTAGTAAATGCAAAGGCATAATGACAGAGGAAAAAGATGAGGCTGTTGAAAATATCAGCATTTTCCTCGGCCTATTCTAAAATTATTAAGAAAAACAATATACGACTAAAATTACAAAATATTAACTTATTATGCACCGAAAAATGAACTTCCATCGCCTCAGCCATTTCTGATAACGTCAACAAACACGTCACAAGTCATAAACTTTTCACTCATGAGGTCGTGAATACCACATGAAGGGGGCGTTCATATGGACACTTCTCGTGAACACGGTAAACACAACCACATTTGAAGGCACCATAAATGTAACTTCAATACTTGATCTGTTTCAGTGTTGCATAAATATGCAGACCGTCTGTTATTAGAGATTAAAATGGGCCACTGTCTATTGGAAATGATTGAAGACATCTGAAGATATGGGTACTTTCAATAAGAAAATGCTCTTAGTGTGTTCTTAAACTTTTAATATTGGGTGCAGCAGCTGCAGATCAACGTTCAGCCATTGTGTGGCTAGTTTAAGTGCATCTTGATAGCACTTAGCCTGGCTGGGGTCATGCAGATCATTCTATTTCCCCAATCAGACAGTCTTGAACTGGATTTTTTTTTCTTCTGAATGCTGCTTCCCAATCAGCTGACTGCACTCAGAATAGCCAGTTGGTGATTCAATAATGGAGCTGAACGAGTGCACACAGTTTTGTAATTGGGAGTCGTGTGCATGGTTTCACTCTTCACATTTGTAGAGTCAAAACTAATAATGGCATGTCCTGCATTAGAGCGGTTATGAACGTCTCATGACTAGGATGGATGAGGAAAGAGTGATTCGGATACGGTGTGCCTCTTGTTGTTACGTAATAGCAAACTGTGATGAAACCAATTAATGGGTTTCAATAAAGATTTTACAAAAAAAAATTGTGCAAAATGATATTTCTGACTACCATTTCTTTTGATTAAAATGTACATTTGTTGTTGTTTTTTTAACATGTCTGCTCTTAAAACCATTGCTCCCAGTAAAGGTGTTGGCTGTTCAAAACAAACATTTACATTTAAGTGCACTACTTAAAGGTCCAGTGTGTAGGATTTGGCGGCATCTAGTGGTGTGGTTGCAGATTGCAACCAAGTGAGTACCCCTGTGCCCTCCCCTTTCCAAGACTGCGGTAACTTGAGCCAGCGAGTGCATCATAATAACACTACTTTAGGAGAAAAGGAAGTCAGGCGGCGGCTGGCGGTACAATGGTTTTTACAATGGACCCGCTCCCTATGTAGATATGAAGGGCCCATTCTAAGCTAACGAAAACACAACGACTCTTAGTTTCAGGTGATTATACACTAATGAAAACGTAGTTATGAATATTATATTCCAGTTCTGATGATAAATCCCCAAAATGTCACACACTGTTCCTTAAATGAAACTATTTTGTTTTCATCATTACTCTTCATTCTCTTAATTTTAATGGAAAGGGCAAAAAGGAGGAGGAAAAAATATGATATTTAAAGAAAAGTTGTACCTCAGATCAACAGGGGTTTTGTCGGACTAGCCATCTCATTATTTTCAGTTTGATGGATATTTTATTACATGCACTGGAAAAGAAGAAAAGTCTACCAATTTTGTCAGCACCTTCATGCGATAAACAGGTTGAGTAGAAAGGTATCATTTACCTCTACTGTATGTAATCAATGTAGTTTTTAAAATGTTATGATTAAAGCAGCTTCATGTTTTGCGTTTTTTTTTGGTTTTTTTTGCTGCGGGACCATTCGTATCTTTAAATCAATACTGTCAGTCGGCCCACTAGGTGAAAGTCCAAAACATCAAAATGGATTTAGACAAACACACGGTAATACTCAGAATGGTCCTGAAAGAAATTCTATGAAATTCCAATGCAGTTTTGATTTGTACTTGAGCGGAAATTAGAGTTTAAATCAGTCAATACCACCCTCAACAATCACAAAAGGGCCCCCAGTTGATGGACAGTGACTAAACACTGTAAGACAGACAACAATGATTAGAATGGAGTTATTTACAGAAGAAGAAGAAGAAGAAGAAGAAGAAGAAGAAGAAAGGCACTTTATTAATCCCCGAGGGGACAGTGTGTATTTCCCTCAAGATTATATTCAAATGAAGTGATCCCAACGCTCCTGAAGGAGCGTTGGGATCACAGCTGTTGGACAGTTGGGAGTTGAATAGACATTTGTAGCGTGAGAAAGGCCAAGTTAGTTCTCACAAGGACAAGCGTGCATCGGGAAATGAGAGAAACCGTGGAGCTCATGAGGCCTCCTGCTGACAGTTTAAAGGATCACGAGATGGAACTGCTGCGATTGAATTATACTGTTATTGAAAGCCAAACGCTGTGAATAAGTTTCACAATCTGCTTCTCTGTTTCAGTCAGTGGCTGTCTCACTCTCTCTCCATTCCTCTACTGTAGATAAACTATGTAGGAATATGTTACTATTGTGTATGTGTGCACCAATCTTCACACCGCCCAGTTCAAAACTTCCAGTTGTGACCCATACATCTAACTTAAGCGTGATGCAACTTTAATTACTATAAATTATTAGTTTATTGGCGTTTAATTTTATCTAATTGTTTGAATTTACAATTGGCAGCAACCCTGCAAATGGACAAAGACATGGGGCATGCAGTTTTCAGTAGCCAACAACATGAGCTAAAGGAGTAATGTGCTATATGTATATCATTACTGCACATTTACACATTCCATACAGATGAAGCCGAGGCTGAGTCAGGTCATTCTCATCTCAGGCATCATGATAAGGAGAAATTCCTGCAGCAGCATTAGCAGCAGCAGGCTGGAATCACTGACAATGAAGTTAAACAACGGGAACCACTGTTGTGTCACACATTGTAGCAACTTGTTGAATCTCTGGTAGGTCATGAAAATAGTTTCAGACCTTGTCTACCAGCCTCAGAAGCGGCAATGGATCATGAATCCATTGAGATTACCTGTATTTTACTGCGAAATATTGTATTATGCAAACGTAATTTTCTTACATTGTCAAATGTGTGATGCGTAAATGAACTACACGTGCATTTTTGTGTCTGGCAATGTTAAAGTCCACCGACATTCATGTCCCATGATGTCCCACACGTCTGCCCACACATGCGGAGAGGTAGTGTCTCATGATCTCTGTTGGACTTTGACCAAACAGACGGGTGGAATAGCTCAGGAGAAACACGCTCTGAGGTGTGTGTGTGTGTGTGTGTGTGTGTGTGTGTGTGTGTGTGTGTGTGTGTCAGATTACACTCGACACATGTGAACCCCTTCGTTATCAGTGTTTGGGTTCAAAGGGAATGAAAAGGAAGAGGCACGGGGGAGAGGGTGAGGCAAAAAATAGATATTGTTTAACTAATGGTTAACTATTACCTGTGGAGGTTACTATGTTAGGTCACACTAAAGGGACATTTCACAATTCATGAGGGGGTACATTTTTAAAAGTCTCCAAAGTATCGTGGTGTTGAATGTTTCTGCGTAAGGCAGAATTCAATTTTAATATTATTTTTGTGTATCTGGTAACAAAATACTCACTTTTGGTCCAAAAGTGAGAGAACGAAAGCATGACGATGGGCTGACCATGTAGAGCTAGATCCGTCTGACTCTGAGCATTGCATCAGTTGGTCAAGAATGATCTGGGTCAGGTGGACATTTCGAAAGGTTTCCTTTTGCAGGTTTTAATGTCAGTGAGTTTGCGTTTGGGTGGCTTGTGCTAAAAAGACAAAAAGTCATTGACCTGGCTCGTCAAAACATATGTCCAATTAAGTCAATAAGAAGATAGATAGATAGATAGATAGATAGATAGATAGATCGATCGATCGATCGATAGATAGATAGATCGATAGATAGATCGATAGATAGATCGATAGATGTACTTTATTTATCCCAAATTGGGAAATGATTGTGTTACAGCAGCAGAAAGAAAGAAAGAAGCAATCCTTTGAGAAGTGTGTATTTGCTGATCATCAGCTCTGTACAGTACAATAAAATATATATGACAGCAGTACAGTATCAGCCATGCCGCATATGTGGAGCTACTGGATATTAAATGTGATACCTTGTACAAACGGACATGGCAGTTGTGCCTTTTAGCAAACCATTATCTCAGCTGACATGTGCTTCAACACTTCATCACTTCAATATCAGCATGTCTCCAGGAAACAAACCAGGCCAGGTGCACCTCTACTTCACTCCTTGAACCAGTGACCTACTTTATGTTAATGTTTTGCTTGGACCTCTGCATGAATAAAAAATAAAATGTAAATGCCAGCCAGAAAAGCAATCACACTAAGGGGTGGATCACGGATGAAGTATTAAGATCAATTATTAAAGTAAAGAGTAGTATTAATACAATGCAAAAATATATACAGTATATACTCCATTATAAGAGGTCCTGCATCCTTGAGTTAAAGTATTTAAGTATTGTCAACAAAATGTACTTAAAGTATCACAGGTAAAAGTAGTCATCGTGCAGCAGACTGGCCTCGGCCAGTGTTATATTATATATGCTATAATTGAATTATTATCACTTATGTATTAACATGTAAGCAGCATTTTCATGTAGTTGGTTGATGTAATTTTATGGATTTTATCATCTACTGTTGGCTAATATAATTTACTGTACAGGAAGGCGTCATATTTTATTAAAGTATATGATATTTAAGTTAATATAAACATACAGTATCTGTCATATAAAAGTAGTGGGGTAAAAAGTAAGCAAAAGCAGGCTACAGAAGCAGCAAAATGCACTTAGAGCATCCAAAGTAAAAGCATTCATTAAGCAGGAAAATTAATCCTGTGAGCGTTGATATATATTATATGATTATAATTTATGACATGAAAATGCTGTTCAGTGCTTTAACATATGCATTAGAGATAATAATCAAATAAAATAATGTAATAAACACATGATCTTGTGTTTTGTAACTCGTAACTATACCTGTCATATAAAAGTAGTGAAGTAAAGCGTTATATTTATAAGAGATATATTTCCATCCGAAATGTAGTGGAATGGAAGTATAAAGTAGCATAAAATCAAAATACTCAAGTAGGCCTCCAGTACAAGTAGACTACATCTGAACAGTACTTAGAACAGCACAAGTTCATATATTTAGTTACTTTCCACCACTGCTGTACCTTAAACCAGTCGTTCCTCAAAATGTTAATAAGGATACCCAAAAAAGAACTCAGACACAAAAACCTATAATGAACATGGACTGACATTGTTGTATATATTGTCATTGTACTAATGACTAATGACTGTAATTGATATCTCTCACCCCCCTGAAGGTCGTTGAACCTCACCTGTGGCACAATAACTGTCCTGACCTGTCCTCTCTGTAGCACCCTGAGAGGGTTTACTAAAAGCTGCCACCTAGCGGTATTATTTTGACATATCTTTCTACAGATGTTTCCTCGATGGAGAAAAATGGTCGTTTCCATGTTGAAATCCAACCAATACTGACAGGAAAGAGAATGAAACATGTTCATCCAAACAGGCATGATCACACGTTTTTGTTGGTATTGTTTGTACCGTGCGCCGCATTCAGGGCCCCTCGTAAACGGCCGTCGCAACAGTGGGAAGCGCTATTTGTATCATTAAATTACAAGCATTCCTTTTCATCATCAGTTTTCACTTGACTTACATATTCACTGACCTCCTTAACAGCACATTTGGCAATATAAAATGTTCTCACAAGCGTAGGCACTTGTCGTATTCCCCACTGATAAGTGTAGGTCGTAAAGCCTTTGTTATTACATATCACTAAGGGCTTTGAAGGCAGCACCGTGTCACATGACCAGCGCACAGCTGAGGGATGCTGAGGTAGGCTTGCCCGTTGCTAGCCTTGTTAGCCACGTTAGCCGTGTCTAGTAATCCTGTCAGAAAACAGCCGCTTGTTTTCGGCTTGTCGGACAAAACCACCCGAGGGAGACACGCTACAAGCCATGGAGGGGACACAGCGCATGTGGTCGTCTTTTGTTTCCCCTCATATCATCAGCTTTTGGTTAGATGTCAATGTCATAATTTAGTAGCTAGGGCTGTCTGGTTAGCTCAGCTAGCTTGTGTCTGGTTAACGCAGGGCCAAGGCCAAGGCCGAGCGAGAAAAAAGGGAGGCCGTCGGGGTGAGTAAATGTACACAAACATCTGTTTTTTCACCTTGTTTAGCAGCTTTTCTATACACCAAGGTAACATATCAGCTCATCGGTTGACAGCTATTCGACTGCTTTACGTGGTTTTCCAAGTATTGAGATGAATTTTGCCTTGTTGGCTATTGTACAGTAACGACACTGTATCATGTATAACGTTACATACAATCGGTCGAAATTAGCTGTGAAATGTTAACTGTTAATCATCGAATAAAAGTAGACAGTGTAGATTAACAGTGCTGACGCAGTTTGACAGGTCGAGGTTTTATTTTCTCGGCGTGTAATATGATAATAACAGTGCTAAGCTACCCGGATTTAAAAACATTAAATCGCAATGACATTAGTTTGATTATGTTTGCTTTATCGTCCGGGGCTTTAGGTACACGAATATGCTTCCGTACTGATGCATTCTTGTAACGCTTCTTTTCAAGGAAGTTGTTCAAGATTATATCGGTGATAGTATCAGTCTGGGTACACAGTTTCTTCCTGTTACTACCACATGAACGCCTGTGAAAACGGTTTTCTCTGCACAACAATGTGCTGCATCCTGTCTCTGCTTGACAACACAGTTTGCTGAAGCCATATCACCCATATTACTATGTTTAATTCTTGTGTATATATTATATTGTATATTTGTATATTTCAATTTTTTATTCTTATTTTATTCTAACACTTAATTATCCTACTGTTATTTTTACTGTTTTATTGTACCAACCCACCAAAGCAAATTCCTAGTGTAAACCTCATACACCTGGCAGTAAACGAGTTTCTGATTCTGATTCTGATTCTGATATTTACTGAAACATATTAATTTTATTGAGTAAAATATTTTAAACATCAAATGCAATTTTTATGGCTCCACTATCACTCCAATTTAAAAGTTCTAGATGTGTTTTTGCACTTTTCCTTCTTTCGTCTTGTTTATTTCTAGCTTTTTTGAGACCTCAAGCTTGAGCTTCGCCCTCTTTTGTATCAACATGACATCACTGAGACCTATATAGAATCTCATGAAAGGCTTGCAACTTCATGTTGTACTTATGTTGTCATTTCAAGTAGTCACCCATACTAACTCTCTTGTTCTTAATCCACCAGGCATTTGCTCTGTAGGTGGACAGAGGAGGAGGAGGAGGAGGAGAAGGAGGAGGAGGAGAGGAGTAGGAGGTTGGATTTTGGATCGGACCTTCTTTTGAAGTCGCCTCCACCATCATCTTCTTCACCCTCAGCTTAGCCATGTCTTCGTCAGGGTGCTGCCACCTGCCCGGCTCCCTTTGTGATTACTCCGGGAACGCCGAATCTGACGCCTCCAAGGATTCGGAGGAGTCTGATTCTACCGCGCAGGCCCAGTACATTGCCAAGGTTACGGCTAAAGATGGCCGCCCACTCTCCACCGTTGTCAAAGCGGTGAGCTTGCAGAGGTAAGAGAGGGAGGAACTCACATGGGGCCTTGATGAATACACTGTAATTACATTGTACTTTGGGTTAATCCTCACGTCGTCATCTTCTCTGTCTTCGCTCCACAGTGATGTAGGCATGTGTCGGATTTGTCACGAGGGCGCTGGAGGGGAGACGCTGCTCTCACCCTGCGACTGCACTGGTACGCTGGGTAAAGTGCACAAGAGCTGCTTGGAGAAGTGGCTGTCCTCCTCCAACACCAGCTACTGTGAACTCTGTCACACAGAATTCACTATTGAGCGACGACCACAACCACTCACACAGGTTAGAGGGGTTTTACTGCAAGGATAAATCTTTGGCCTTGTACTGATATTTTAAGTATTTCGCAAGATTCATTTTAAGCCATGTAGAGTGTGTGCCAATGAGTAGCATCTACAGGATATGAGATCATTTCCTCATATTAATAAGACGGTTGCCTGATCTTGTAATAAGAGCTCTCTAATCATAGGACTAGTTTTCAATCGCATCAACACGCACCTTTTTAATTCTTTTTCTTGGCAGAATTTTGTTGTAATAGCCATCGAAAACTAAGATGCATCAATCAAACACTAAGGTGATGCTGTAGAAAGTTAATTTTCAGTTGAACCAAATTAACTCTTCGTCTTGCTCTTGCTCAGTGGCTGAAGGACCCAGGCCCTCGCAGTGAGAAGCGTACGCTGCTGTGCGACATGGCCTGCTTCCTCCTCATCACACCCCTGGCCGCCATCTCTGGCTGGCTGTGTCTGAGGGGAGCCCAGGACCACCTGCAGCTGAAGAGCAGACTCGAGGCCGTCGGCCTCATCGCCCTCACCATCGCCCTCTTCACCATCTACATCCTCTGGACACTGGTAACTAATGCATTACTTAGGTTATTCTCCTGTAACTGAGAAAAACATGTTTATGTACTTCTGTTGAGGTGCTTGCACAGTTTATCTCTCATCTTCACACCCACAAGCTGTTTTTTTTGTATTTATTTTTCTTGGTGTCCCACACAGATGCAATACAAAGACAACCACAGATCTATATTCTGCTGTTGATCATTGCAGAAAATTCTTGGACTGTTTTCTGGTCCTAATATGATCTTGAATAGCACTCGAGCAAGTCAAAGCATAGAGAGACGTGAGGGCATGTGTGCAACTTGATAATCTCTGGCGCAGACCACTCATTTGTTTGAAAGTTGGCCAGATAGTTCATGCAGGCACATACATGCACAGCTCTTTGAGAAGAGTAAGAATAAGCTGTCTTTTACTCTGCTTTTTTTCCTTTACTGGATGCAACTGGATCGTATACTTAAAAAAAATAGGATGTATTACTCAGAAACCTAACCCTTTAATATTCAGCAAAAGAATCATTAGAGATGTCAAGTTGTGAAAGATTAGCCCTTTTGCTCGCAGCTCGTGTAGCAGTCGCAGCTTCAGTCAGCATATCGTCCCCGTCCTGCAGACGTACTACTCTGTCTCAAATATCTTGGTGTCAGTGTTATTGACGTCTGTCTTTTCCTCCCTTGTCAACGCCTGCCCTCCCCCCTCTTCTTCCTTTCAATCTCAGGTGTCATTTCGGTATCACTGTCAGTTGTACTCGGAGTGGAGGAGGACCAATCAGAAAGTGCGCCTGCTCATGCCCGACATGAAAGGGGCGCACACCACCCAGCGTTCTGTGCCGACCAAGTCGACCAAGAAAATGACTGACGAGACCATCGTATGAGTGCAGAGCTGTGGCAAGAGGAATATTTAAAAATAACGCCCACTGAAGCGCTCTCTAAAAACAAAATTAATCATATTAATAAACTTTTGCACTTCATAAGGACCATTCTGAGAGGGGAGAGCTACCTTCCCCTCCTGTTTTCTTTTATTGAAGCACTTGATGTAAACTACTACGGTATTAGCCGACCACCAAAAGTGGTTTTGGGAAGAACTCATTCCGGAGTCATAGTCGATGTTGAAACAAAGAGTTGTCAGCGGACAGCCGGCGCTGGGATGTGAACGACTGAAGACGTGGATAACGGACTAACTAGCCCAACTGTATGTCCGTGACACAAACTTATGAAATACTAAGACACAAGCTAATGTAGCAGGATATAACTGATACAGCATGCTACTACAGTATAATATGAAACATATTCACTACCTATAATTCCCCCATGCCCCTTCACAATGTATTTAGCTGTTTTTGAACAATGGGCAGCCAATAGCCCGGCAGAGGATGATAACCTAAAATCATGATTGACAAAGTCTATCTGTGAATATTCTTTTTTTGACAAGTAGAGGGCGAAAATCGCTCGTACCAACGTTGTCGTCTACAATCTGAACCCCTTTGAAGTTTCCTGGTAAAGCTTCGCCATCGATGTGTGAACGGTGAAAATCATTTAACTGTTTAGACGACAGCTAAGGCATCACATATTTATCACACTTGTCACAAGGTCAGTGAGGATTGAGAGTACGTGGGACAACGCCAACTGCGGCCGTTAAACGGCGGTAAGGAAATGGTATTGAAGGTGTGGAAAAGTGTTTACATCCTAATTGGATCATGTCTCTACTATTGTCATAAAAGTGCATAAGCAAACGGCCGAGCTCCACTTGTAAATGCACCATCCATTAATTGAGCTGCCTAGCAATGACCAGTAGTTATCGTGTCCTACATCACAAGTGATAAACAGAAGAGATGCAGTGTTCAGAATAGTGAGACTACAGACTTTTGCCCTATATAAAAACAGAGATGTACCAGAGCAGGCTGGTACTCAGCAAAGGTGCAAAAGAGAAACGTGTTACGAGATGTCAATCGATGTATGCAGCGTATGCTATACAAAGTATTTTGTGTTATTGTAGTCTTCCTGCTGCATCCCCCGGAAAGTTGGGTTATTGTGCAATAAAACACGAGGGACTCCCGGACTAAATCCATGTGAAATGTGACTTGTCTGTTGGTTTTAGGTAGTTCAGCCTCTAATGATCTTCATGTAGTCTTTGGAAATATATCTCTGCTGATCAATCACTGTGGGGGAGAATTATTTACCCATTTATAGGTTTGTGCTGGGAGACCTTTTACATCCACTATTGTACACAGTTTGAACTATGAATAGGACCTTTACCAAAGTACAGCCCTAAAGTAAAATTTCAGGTACTTAACTTGAGTACTTCCCTTTTAGTCTGTTTTGTACTTCTACTCCACTACAGTTCAGAGGGAAATTCGACTACACTTATTTTACAACAATGGTTACTTTTCAGACTAAGTTTACATAAAACATAAGTTTATAAAATAGAAAACATTGCTAATATATACACACATTGCAATTTCCAATTTTTTGTGGCTTACAACACCATACAAAAAAGCAGTGTCTGGTTGTCATGTTTAAGAAGAGTTGTTACCAGCTCCACTATAGGTCTAAAGAGATCATTTTTTTTTCTTTTTTCCCAATCATCTCACAACTCCCTTAAGTTATCTTGTGACCCTTTGGAGAGGCCTGATCCCCAGGAAGGGACCTTAAGAGATATGATTTGTGTATAAAGTACATAAAACTAGCTCCACCTTGCCCTGAAACTACAGAAAAATGCCTCTTATGCATTGATGCATCAACAATGTTATAACATATTTAAAATCAGTTGGCATGGGGTGTAAATCACAGGTTTACAATATTAAATTGATTCTTTAGAAGATATATTTGCTGATGTCACGAAGTCTGCCGTGATACGATTTTGATTCGATTCAATTCAGGGGCCTGCGCTCGATAGGAGACGATATCATTATGTCCATTTAACACAATCAGTTACATTTATATCAACTCACAAAAAGCAACTAATATATGATTTGGCATTTTTATCACTGGGCTCTGTAGGAAGGAGGCACGCTTGGACAGGAACGGTGACACAGACGTGCCATGGGAATTGCAAAATAAAGGTGTATCGATGTTTTCTCTTTGCATCGATGATACTGGATCGTTGAATCGATATATCGATCCAGATCAATGTATCATTGAAAAGGTCCAAAAAAGTTATTCGGGACAGCCCTAAGGTACATCATCGCGTCATTTTGTGTATGTGTTGCTAAAAAAGGAGAGAGAGAAAAAAAGAGGACACACGAACATAATATTGTAAAATTTAATTCATGGCATTAATATAATGTATGTGAGCGGACAAGCTATCAAAATCAAAATAAAAAAAGAAAAGAATATATTTTACACAAAATGAAATAAGCATCAGCAGCGTCACAACCACTTTTGAGATGATGACTGAAGGAGGAGGAGGAAAGCCCAAAAACAGGACTGCTGGTACGACTGAAACAGGCAGGATTCAAAGCCGGGCCTCCAACATTTGGCAATAACCGTCTACCAGGGAGATGTCTAGGCTTACAAGGTAAAAGCTATTCCGCTACACTATCATGGGTAACTGTGGCAGCTGCATACGCGGTACCATCAGTCCTGTTTTTGCACTGGGATGTAGCAGACTGTACCTGGGTCAGATTACAATTTGAAATCAATTCACACACTTCTTTCTGGACTTGATCGTTTGTGGCCTAACGGAACCGACTCCACTGATCTAAAAAAGTGCAGATTCAGACAATATTGCACCCCAGGCGGATGGAAGCAGACCAACACTGTGGATTTCAATTAATAATCGACCCAGGTGAGGAGGGACGGTTGCCGTGGGTTACAGGTTCTGACAGCACTGCAGTTTGCCTCCCCTCTGGCCGTCCGTGGTGGGTGGCACGCTGATGTCCACCACGTTGTTTCCCGGGGACTCGTCATGGGCAGACCGCTCAGCAATCTGTTTCTGCGAGACGATGCGGTAGATTTCTGTTTTTTGTAAAAAAATGGAGTAGAAACAGATCAGCCATTTTTCCCCCTTAATTCTTTTGGGTGCACACCGACAATGACACTGAAACCCAGAGGTCGAAACAGGGATGAGGCATTTTTGCAAGTTGATTCTTCAGTTACGATATTGCACCACACAGATCAAAAGAACTTCCCACAGAAAGAGGAAGTTACACAAGTTAAGTTCAAGAGTTCAGATACCAAAAATGATCTTTTTTTCCAGTTGAAAATAATTTCGCTCTGTTGATATCAGCAGCTGCTTTTAAAACACACTTTAAGATTGATGTTTAGTGCCTGACCACTTAACAGCTTGTGAGGTGAAATCTTAAGCAACACGGTTTCATCTTAGAATGACATAGTAATGTTGATGGTATGTTATCAGACTACGGTTTGGGAATAATTGGTGAATGAGAGGTTAAGTTGACATTTTAAACATACTTTCATTTCTTATCGTTCAGGTAAAATATCAACAGTGCAACTGTGACGTCCCGCCGCTGTTCACAAGCATACCTGTGAGGATATTCTTGAAGGCTTCTTCAACGTTTGTCGAGTCCAAAGCTGAAGTTTCTATGAATGACAGATTGTTCTTCTCTGAGGGGGGAGGAAGGAAACTTACAATTAACAGCAATAGAAGCTTGCAGCGAAACAAGCTAATATCAGAAATGGCAAGAGGACAACCAAGTACAAATTCTTTTCTTGCCACCTTCATAAAAACAAACAATACAGTTAAGGTTTCTAAGAAGATAAGACCAAGATCAATGTAACAAATATCTTTTAAAAACTACACACACAAAAACATAAATATACAAATGTCTATTTAAAAAAATAGACAAATTCTATAAAATCCCTCCCCACACTCCAATGTTTAACCTTTTTCTAAGTCCCAGTACCTGCGAAGGCCCGGGCCTCGTCCGTGGGCACGGCCCTTAGGTGGCGCAGGTCGCTCTTGTTGCCGACCAGCATGATGACGATGTTGTTGTCGGCGTGGTCTCTGAGCTCCTTCAGCCAGCGCTCCACGTTCTCATAGGTCAGGTGTTTGGCTATGTCATACACTAAGAGCGCCCCCACCGCTCCTCTGTAGTATCTGTGACAGGACCAGAGACACAACGGTAACAACACGTTTCACTGGTGATGACAGGAAACGTCTGCAGGACTGGTTCAGTCTTAAAAAGGCATTCAGTTATTAAAAGCATTTTTTTTTCGTGACATATCTGTCGCTTGTACACTGATTGACTAATCCAGAATATACAGTAGTAGCACAATCTGCATTCTGTCTACTTAACTAAACATTGTTGGATTTCATTTTAGCATGTTAACTACTAGTTCAGCTAATATACATTTTTAAAGCTGTTATGAGATGTTCACTTGAAATTAACTCATATTCTACTTTAAAGGACCAATATGTAATATATTTACTGTAATAAATCATAAAATGACCATGACATGTCTTCAGAGATTAAGGAAACATGCTAAATTGAAATACTGGCGTCTCCGACAACAATGCTGCAGCCAGTATGTTCTCCTTTGAAATTTCCATTACGGTCCGGAGCGTGTTTTTGTTTTGATCCCGTCCGCTGCCCATTTTGACACCCCGTTGCCACATATGACACAGATTGGCACGCAAACACAGCCTTCTGCAGCCATGGAAGCAAGTAAACGAACTGGATCAACAGAGATAACATAATGTTAGATTCTACCCGACCTGAAAAGCCTCGGCACTTCTCTCTGTGTTCCGTGTGCAGCTGGGTTATCAAGGCAGCGAGTATTTTAGACACACAGCTGGTGAAGTGACTCCATCTGCTACTGCTAGCCAGAGGCTAACACGGTCGTGTCTAGAAGGTAACCCTCAAATTGCGAAAACGTGCGCAGACTGCCATCAGTCACAACGGAGGAGCGGATGGGCCAAGGCTCCAATGTTTTTAATTTGGCCTGCTGTTACCAATTTTAAACGCTAGCTATCAGTGCTACATATTGCTCCTTTAAAGTTTTTAAATGGGTCTTAAATTCAATTATATGTGTGATATAAAGGTTACAGTGAAAGTTTTGCTCTCTGATACTGAACATGTTTGACATTTATCAGATGCACTTATATATCTAGGACATTGAGAGGGAGGCCTGGATTCTGTGTATAACTCAAGATTAAGCCCACTAGCTTACATTTTGTAGGGCAGTACCCATCTATGTCTTTAACTACTGTAAATGTTGTGATCTAGTCTGAGGGATATAGTGTCAACTGTGACTGCACTGCTGAAGCAGGACTATCTGCAGCGCACAGACATGGACTCACGCCGAGGTGATGGCTCTGTAGCGCTCCTGTCCTGCCGTATCCCAGATCTGAGCCTTTATCGTCTTGCCGTCCACCTGGATGCTGCGCGTGGCGAACTCCACCCCGATGGTACTCTTGCTCTCTAGGTTGAACTCATTTCGTGTGAACCGAGAGAGCAGGTTGCTCTTCCCTACGCCCGAGTCCCCAATTAACACAACTGTGGAGGGACAGAGGAGGAAAAGATGAGACAAGTGTGTTAGTACACTGTATGTGTGACGGGGGAGGCGGGGACCATATATATTAATAGATCCAAGAAATGTTGATATTGCATAAAGCAGTGCCTCTAAATGCTGGTCTCAACAGAACCCAGGGGCTTCGTGTTTGTGTGATTTATGGGATATGAAAAACAGATTTCTACAAAACCTTATTGTTACAGCTCAATATTGCTCGAGATTTTTTTCATTTTAAATTCATTACAGGAGGAATTAAACAAACGAGGTTTTTATGAACCATTTTTCACTGAGCAGAATATGCTCAACTGAATAAATGAGTTTTGCTGTTCACCCTGCATCTTTAATGTCGATTTTATATGCTCGACCTTTCAAATCAAGAGTTTAGCCTGGCCAAAACACCCCGAGGGGGCTGACATTCAGTAAATGGACTGCTGAAATCTTCCTGGGAGTACAGAGCTTTAATAATTTTGTGTACCAACTAAAATGTTCTTTCTACTGGGGATGCAAAACCAAACAAAAAAAGCCCCGAACTGTTCAATGACTTTACAAACCGAACCGTGGGCTTGTTGAACTGTTGCAGCACTACTTTCTACCCCTGAGATTCAAGAGCTATATCTACAAAATGAACTAAAGGAATATGACGCCGACACTCTGAGTATAAATATTAGGGCTGTCAATGTTAACGCGATAACGCATAATCGTTTTAACGCCACAAATTTCTTTAACGCATTAACGCAATCGATCTTTCGGAGGTTGCAGCGGGCTCAGTTTCAAAAGTGAAGCTACTGTGGTATCATATGAAACTAGAAAACCTAAGGAATCCATTGGTACCAACCGTGTCATACTAGCTTGTCAGGAAAGAGGCTAAATAACACTCCAAACTTACGCTAAATTTTGGCGAGGAAAAACTGTCATGGCCATTTTCAAAGGGGTCCCTTGACCTCTGACCTCAAGATATGTGAATGAAAATGGGTTCTATGGGTACCCACGAGTCTCCCCTTTACAGACATGCCCACTTTATGATAATCACAAGCCATTTAGGGCAAGTCATAGTCAAGTCAGCACACTGAAAGCTGTTGCTGCCTGTTGGGCTTCAGTTTGCCATGTTATGATTTGAGCATATTTTTTTACACTAAATGCAGTACCTGTGAGGGTTTCTGGACAATATCTGTCATTGTTTTGTGTTGTTAATTGATTTCCACTTATAAATATATACATACATTTCCATAAAGCAAGCATATTTGTCCACTCCCATGTTGATAAGAGTGTTAAATACTTGACAAATTTAACTTTAAGGTACATTTTGAACAGATAAAAATTGTGCGATTAATCATGGACAATCATGCGATTAAATAATTTAATCGACTGACAGCCCTAATAAATATGGAACTTTTATATTGAACGCATCTAAAAGTCACAGTGGAGAACCAGCTGTGGGTCTGAATAACAACAGTTTAGCATCAGTATAAACTGACAGTATGGATGGATTATCATCAGGCCCTCTTGTCTCAAGCTGTGTTTGCCAGAGAGGAAAGTGATTGATCCGGCTCATGGACCTGGGCTGAGCTGGGATTCTGTTCACAGCAGCAGCAGCAGCAGAGGTGGAGCCTTTTTGTTTTCTCTCTCTCCCCTCGACAAAAGGAAATAGAGCCGAACTTTGTCCCTGTCGACATCGCGCTGGTTCGGGCTGCAGGAAGCTGATAACAGGCTTCATCAAAACCTGAATCGACAGTTTAAGGCCGCCTTGCCCTTCCTGTTTCGGCCGGGTACACAGATGATGGTTTGGGCAGAGAGAGACAGGGAGGGAGAGAGAGAGAGAGAGAGAGAGAGAAAGAGAGAGAGAGAGGAGAGAGCTCTCGCCTCCGGCAGATGCCCTATTCATCCCACAGAGGATACTTTGTTACATCTAAATGGCCCTTTGGCTCCTACAGGCCCAGGATGTTAATGTGCCACAGGAGCTGATATCACGATCAAAGGAAGTCATTCTGGATCCACCAGAGATAAAACCTGAGTCTGGTACCATCTGGTTAATCAGGCCTATTGGACAGTCATAATAACACAGATACATACACAGTTATGAGTTGCATCATTTATCAGTTTCAATAAGAGCTTAAGACTGAGTAACAATCTGAGGATTGAAGCTTATTGATCAGGAGGCTAAAAAGGCCTTTCATCAACCTCATGAGGTGGAATAAAACACATCAATAAAGCAGAAGAAACTGTTCACTCCAACGACCAATCCTGCTCTATGAGTTGATGAAAGTTGAATACAAAAGGCTGAGCACGGATAGGGTGTTGCATCCCCATACCTATAAATAAAGCTGCAGGCGTTGTAGCCTAATTTTTACAATGACAGCATTATGTTGTAACAAACACCAAGCGATTATCATCCGGGCAATTTGTGAGAAAAACATTAGTCAGTTTCTTTAAAAAAACGCACACATCTGGTCAGACACAATAAGAGGTTTCTAAAGCAAAGCGGTGTCGGTGTAAAGAGAGAGGGGGGGAATGCAGTCATCTTTTCTCTTTTTTTTTTTTTTACCTTTGAACAAGAAATCGTATTCATCGTCTCGGTTCCCCATTCTAGACGAGGCCGCTCCGACGCTGGTCTCCGGAAGAGGATGTGTGGAAAGTGTGGGTATGAATTGTTGTTATAAGCCAGAAAAAATATGGTTAAGGTTTTTGCGCTGAGACTCTGCGCCAGTGTTTGGCTGTCAAGGCGAGCTGGCCGCAGAAAGGGAGAGATCGCAACTCTGCAGCGGGAGGGGAGGAGTCCCTGCGCCGCAGATACCTTCCTCAGGAGGGCGCTCCTTACTGACATGCCAGCAGATAGCATCCAGCTGGAGACGCACATTGAAATCTGAATGAAGAGAATCACAGGGGTCAGGACACAAAGGATGCTCACATCATTGTTCACTTTCACATGTAAAATGTTACTGTTAAAGTATGTAATGGTTGACATTGAATGGTGTGTGTAAAATAGTTATTGAAAGATTCATTCACAATGAAAATGTTATTTCAGATACCAGCAGCCGACAGTGAGTCTCAGCCTTCTGAATTGTTTTTAAGAAACAATATTGTAGAGGTAAACAAGGCAAAAGTGAGCATGGCTGACATATCCCCGCACCACTTGACCCCTGCTAAAGTAGGGCCAAAGGTTTTCAAAAATGTTGGGCACCCTGGACTTCTAAACCCCAAAAGGCACAACTAGACAACACTGTCAACCATCATACCAAATTTGAAGTTCCTAAATTAAATAGTTTCCGAGTTCTGCTCCGGAAACTAAAGTGTCACACGCGAACGGAACGGACTACGGACTACGTTGTTGCGGGGGTATAATAATAGATAAACTGAAAATGTTATGGTGGAGATTAGGGCTCTCACAATATCAGATTTTCCCTAGTCGATTATTGTGGCCAAACGAATTCACGATAACGATATTATCGTCGTGATATCTATAGAGAAGCGAAATCCCGCCCTTTCCGGTGGACCACGATGGGATCCTATTTTGGAAAAAATATGAACGGTAGTCAATGGAGAGAGACAAAAAATGTTTTGATCCCATTTGAATTGCGACATGAATCACATACATGATGTTTGTCAATTTAAAAGATAATTTTAAAAATCAAGAAAGTCGCGGTTTGTCGTAAAACTGTTGAAGTATCAGACTGTGAAAATACGTAATTAGAAAGACTACACACCCAAAAGTGAAGCTACGATGCCTGTGTGTTCCCTAATGGGATGTAGTCACACAAGCAACGGGTCTGATCGGCTGGGTCTATCCACCTTATTCCTAGCCCCCATTGATGCCTTGCGTGAATTATGGGCACAACTTCCGGCGTGTCGTGCCACTGAACCGGAACCGGCTTTTTCAATGGTAACAGTACATTTATCCTCTCTCCTAGAGCGATTGTATTAAAAAATATAGTAAAACATGTGGGAACACCACCTATTACATCTCAAAGTGTATAATGTGATCACACCTCTACCTTCTACTATCGAGGGATGGATGACGACCTGAAGAAGTGGCCTCATATAACGTACACCAGCATATTTAGCTACGTTATTGACTCCGTTGCTACAGACGGTGAAGCGATGAACAATCTGAAAAGCTCTGAGGCAGATCAGTACTTCCACAGTAACAAGGTTTTGTTTTTTTCTACACACAGATAACCGTACTTCGTGCCATAAACTGCCTTACATTTTAAACAGTACAGAAAATAGTAAAAGTAGCTGGCTGTCATTAAACAAACGCTACAATGCTGTGTCCTCCCTACACATGAAATCATACCTGAGGTTCTCCTGGCACTGCTGTCAGTCCTTTTAAGGACCCGACGTCTCTTCTCCTGTGGTGTTATGTAGCCCAGTCACAAAGTAGGATGCGGGTTTTCCTCCGTTGGCTTTTTGTCGACAATATGTAATGAGCACACGTGCAGGGTTTTGGTCTCTTCAAGTTTAGGTTTCTCAGCCACATTCCTCGTCTGTAGGTCGGCGATTGAAACTGAACCGTTGGTCACAAGAACAATCCCTTTTTGTTTTGGGTGCATGTTCAACAATGTTGTTGAAGCGACAAATTTAGCTTTATCTGGTTGTTAGTACAGCCGCGAACCCTAACCCTAACCCTAACAGCTTTCTGGTTTAGAAAATGCAAATTTAAAGTTAGTTAGATATCTGTTAAAAAAAAAAATTACTTTTCAAAAGAAGCGCCGTTTGAGGTTAGCCACTATGGTTAGCCAATGGGACTAAGTAGCTTACTGCTACTTCCGCTACCTCACCAAAAGTTACGCCCATAATCATTGTAACGCCCCCGAGAATAAGGTGGATAGAAAATTTGAAAAAAAATAATAATGTAATCAATCAAATTCATCTTTAACTTTGATTATTGTGCATTTTGTCTTTTTTGGGGCAAACTCAAAATATTAGTGTAGGGAGGTGGAGAAAGAGAGTGTAACCATAACTGTACAAAAGTGTGATTTAAGAGGCGCTGGATTATTTACACAATATTATCATGTGTATATTATTAACATGATATCAATATATATATACATATATATTTTTTTAAATATATCACGGTTATCGTCAATGGTATATCGTGACACCAGTAGTGGAGGTATGTTGTACTATACAAGACACTGATTTCAAGACTGGAAAGAAATTATAGGGGAAATTCAAATCATGGAGCAAGCTGCAAGTTATGAGGGAATTACATGAAAGAAGATGGAGTAAATGGTCTCACTATAAAAACAAATATGTATGCCTGAACGTGTTTAAATAATAGATAAAACTATATAGTCCTAAGAAGTGTATGGGTTTTGTACTTTTGGCATACAGTAGGTCTTTGTTGTTTTTATGTCATTGTTTCCTATTTTATATCTTTAGGTTTAATTTTATCTGTTGTATTTAAGTCTTTATGTTTATATTCTGTTCTTCTGTGTGCTTGGTGGTTGTATATATGTATTTCTTTTTTATAAAAAGTAGTCTTTGAGCCTGCCTCATACATGTTGTATTATGAAGATGACAAAAGATATTATAAAAAAAAAACCCAGAAAGTATTTGTTTTAAATTGTATTTTCTTTTTAGGGTGGATTTTCCCTTTTTAAAGTCGTGCTGACAGCTGGCCCCGCCCCCCAGCCCCATCAGCCTCTGCTCCTATTGGCTGAGCGGGAGGTCAGCTGCTGCAGCAAAGACGCACGTGTATCTCCGCTCATTTCAAGATCAAGATGGCAGCGTCCGTGTGTCGGTGCTACGAGGTTAGACCCCCCATTCATGTCCTTCATTACAGCTCATGAGTCTCCAGCAGATCATTTGGTGAAGGGAGTAGACGTAAAGGGCCTGTAGTATGTCCGGTTATGTGGAGGGGGTTTCGTAGGGTGTGTTGTTATGTAGCTAGAGCTTCAGATGTCTGTTAGAAAAGGCCTCGTTGCATCAGACAGACCGCAGCTTTCTCAATGTTCTTGTTCACATATCGACGTCTAAAACTAACTACTTGTTTTAGGTTTGTTGGTGTAAAGATGTCTGTGTGTTTGGGGGGCTTAAAAACGGTATCATTTGGTCTAAAAGTGAGCCTTTTAGACGCATACATGAAGCCAGGTACTGACGTTATAAAACACAACAGGCGTTTATGATGGTGCTATAATCTCTTGTTTAAGTAATACAGGTGTTACACTAAATTCTGTTACTCATCGGATTCTGTGACCTGACTAGGAATTTTTAGCTATCTTGTCAGTGCAAATGGTTTTATCATAATTAATCACATACTTAAGTTTGACAGCTGTTATTGAACATAGTGTCCCTATAGATGGATAGATTTGTGACTTTTTTCTAAATACTATGGGGGCACCATTTTAGGTAACACTCATTAGAATAAAGTATGTTAAAAACATCAGCAGTGATAGTATATGAAATTCATATTTGGGTCACAGAATTTGGATTAAAGTCACAGAAGTGTTACCACTCATAATTAAACCCAATTTAATTAAATTGTATTTATATAGTGCCAAATCGTAACATTAGTTATCTCAGGGCACTTTTCATATAGAGCAGGTCTAGACCGTACTCTTACTATAATATTATAATTGTTTTAGGTGTAATTTACTTGGCAAGGTAGGGAGTCTATAAGGACATCAAGTTTAGGACATGAGGCACCAGAATTAGGGACAGCGAGCAAGCAGATTCCACCAAAAAGGGACTTCATTTTGACATGAACGTCCCCTTTAACTTTGTCAAGTGGTGGGTTTGTATTAATTACACAGAGAAAGATGTATGAAATAAGAGATCATTTCCATATATTTACTCATCTTAAGCATCTTAATTATAAAACTCAAATTCTCATTGGCTCTGAACAAAGTTAGATAATATTCAAACACAAACAATACACCAGTTGGATAACTGGAATTAGTCATAAATTGAACTAAACAAACACATGGCATTATCAAACTGATAAATCTTAAAAAATAACTCACTTTTGGATGCACTTGACAAGCATAAGGGAACACAGGTCTGATCGGTGGCAAACAGAGCAATGTTTCCTCCTCCTAGTTATAAGATTCAGAGCAGACGGAGTTCACCTGTGTCTAGTACAGATGAGCCTGTGGCTCCTCCCAGAGCTCATCAGGGTCATGGCAGACATTGAAGACTTTCTACAATAATATAATAGAATAATATATACCTAAATATACCTAAAAATACCTGTGCAGATACAGGTGACAAATTAAAGGAAAAGCTGAATATATTAATTGAGAAGCATAACAAATAGAGATTCTCCCAAGCGGGTGTATTGCCTGTCCTGCGACATGTATAAAACTGCTTTGCTGGGCCCTTTTGACTTTCTTTTTGGATTGAGATTGAGGGAGGAAAACATCTAAGTGACTTTCAAAGGGCACAGCTGTTCTAGAGGCTCTTGGTGGACCATACCTTACTAACACACTTTATGTTCTTTTACTATGTCAACCATCTGTGCATGCTTTTGAAACTGTTTCATGTAACCTTGTGAAGGTGTCCAAAAGGTGTGAAAGGTGTGTTTAAATATAGCCCAGATTTAGCCAAGTCACATAGATGCAAATTACCACCCTGCAAAAGACCAAAACAGTAATAAATGGGGTTCTTGCAATTAGCATCACGACAACATGACTCCTGTTTTCCTGCTATTTTCCTATTTTATAATCCTCCTCATCCTCACACTTAGTATCCCATTAAACACGTGTCACTCATTCTCCATCCACTGCAGTGTTGGCAGAGTCAATGGTTTTTTACTAACAGTGTCTTTCTCTCCATTGCAGCTGGTTGGCAGACGTGCCTTGGCCCTCTGCACCCGGCCTGTTGTCTCTTCAGTGTGGAGAGGAGATGCCTCTACGTTACATAGGAGCCCAGCTGCAACTGTGCAGGTACACACTGACATTTACCTTTAAATGACTTATTGTTGATTACATCAAAGAAAACTATCAGTTGTTTGTGTGAATTTAAATAATTTAAGTTAGAAAGTTGTTTTTACGTATCTGACTGCTTTTTAGAGTTGTCTTCTTTCACACTAAATAGTACATGGACTCTGGTTTATTCCTTTTATCAATGTAACATTAAAAAAAGGACGTCCCAGTGGAATTATGTGAATTATCTATTCACTCTATCTAAGCGTCTGCCTGTCCTACTTTCTGTTTCTCTCATTAGGTGCGATATGCTTCAGGACGTAAAGGCTTCCTGGGAGAGTTTGTGGATAACCTGCGTCAGGAATTCAGTAAGAATCAGGAGATGAAAGAGAACATAAAGAAGTTCAGAGAAGAGGCCAAGAGGCTTGATGAGTCTGATGCTCTCCAACAAGCCCGCAGGAAATATGTAAGGACGTATTTGGTTTGTAGCCTTGGTGATTTTAAGCCATAAACCATGAATCATTTTTTTGTAATGCAATTTATCTTAATCAATCAGGATTTGCTTTACATTATTTTTAGATTTTTTTGTAACATGCACACATTGTTTGTATTATTTTATTTCCTTCAATAGAAATCTATAGAGTCTGAGACGGTGAAGACTTCAGAGGTGTTTAAGAAGACCTTTGGCACCCTGTCAGAGACTGTCAAGGAGGTAAGGTATCAGCACTTCCTCTGGTTTACCAATAAAACAGACATACTTCTACACTGTGGATGTCCAAAAATATATCGCCTGAAATGGGAAAATAAAGTGACATATTGTATATTTAACTAGACTGACTGACTAATTGCATCTGTCTTTATGTGTTCGTTTGTGTGTGTGCATGTATTGGCATAATGGCCATAGGGTCTTGAGGAGGTGAGTCGTACTGACATCGGGAAGAAGATCAAGGAAGGCGTGGAGGAGGCTGCCAAGACAGCCATGCACTCTGCTGAGTCCATCTCCAAAGGAGGAGAAAAACTGGGCAAAACCGGTGCATTCAGGGCCATCTCACAGGTCAGAAGAGAACAAAATAATATCTATAAGTATCCAATGTTTCACCCTCAAAATTACATCATCTCTGCAGGAGCATCTTGTAACATCATCCTCATTTTTAGATTGTTGTTGGCACTCAGCTACCTACCACATTTCAGGGTTGGATACTTGCAGTGATTTTGAGTCACATTTCTTATTTTTTGATACATTGGGGCATTTGCTGTGCAAATTAAGTTGCTCTAACATTTGCAGAGGGCAATATTGCCAGTGCTCATGTGAAGGAAACATAATTCTCTACTTTCACTCCAGTTAGTTGTTGCTAAATTCTGACAATATTTGGCTGATGCTGTTGCAAATGAGTTAGCATGGTTAATGTAGCTATTTACAGAGAAATACACTGAGAAACTCCAAGGATCTCAAACAGTGGATGTCAGAGGGTCTTCTAGTTCTGGCTTGCCAGCTACAGTCGCCTGATTAGCATTGTCAAACAGTCAACTGTTACTTGTCACACTACCAAAGCTTTCAGGTGAAACTTACTTTTGAATTTAGCTTCCACACAAGACCTAGACTGCATTTATTCAGCTCATAAAGTGTACTAAACTGAAAGTCCTGTACTGAACAGCTTGTTATAAATACATGTACTGTTACATCCCATTATAATACAACTGTGTGTGATCTCCGTAGGGTGTGGAGACCATGAAGAAGGAGATAGAGGTCGGGGATGCCGGCTCTTACAGAGCTCCCTCTGAGCTAAGGAAGAGAAGCGATTTCTCCTCCAAAGGAGCCGACATCGACTCCAGAGTGTTCGAGGCCAACGAGTGAGTAACTGTTGGAACTCAAACCCGTTTCCCCTCTCAACCCCTATTCTGACTGAATAGGTCATGGGGCAAAATTGTCGCAAAACTATTTGCAAAGATAGTGTAACTATGTTCAGTGTAACTATGTTCTCTATTTATGCATAATCACACCTGTTGTAAACATTTCTAATGATGGAAGTGATTTTCTTGTATTTTGTGATGCAGAGAGGATATGGGTGTCGTTCTCCACAAGGACTCAAAGTGGTACCAGCAGTGGAGGGAATTCAAGGACAATAACGTAGTTTTTAACAGTAAGGAAATCCTCTGGATTTATTATCTCAGATACTGTGGAATTAGCGTTATATGATAAATCACCTACGGTATGCACACATGTAATTTCCTTTAAAGGCAGCAGGTGGCACCAGATTTTTTACAGTAGATCGAGATACAGTAGAACTAATACAGTTCAGGCATCAGGTGTTTATCCAGACCATAGAGCCCTTAAAGGTGCAGGTTTCATCCACCATTAGTGCATATATTTTTGGTTGAACAAGTTATCCTCACCCCAGTATTCACTGTTTTTTTCCTACAGGATTCTTTGAGATGAAGATGAAATATGATGAAAGTGACAATGCCCTCGTCAGAGCATCCAAAGCTGTGACAGACAGAGTCACTGGCTTCCTAGGTAAGGCTCCACAATTGATATATTGATTTTGCTTCAACTTGTCATTGTCTCAATCTCTTATGATTGTCCTGGCCAAGCTGATCTACGTACAGTATGATTGATCATTTGTTCCCAAAAACAGAATAAAACCTGAAATCTCCAGTAACTATTCATTTCCAAAATAAAACCTGCAGTTTAAGTTTGTTTACAGCTGCATAAGTCATGGTGTGATGTACTATGTATTGCAAAGACGTAGGATATAAACTTTGTTTGTTAACGTCCCATCTATGGTACCGACTCATCTGTTTGTTGTTGCTGGTGTTGATGTTGTTGGTTTGGTTTGTTTTCCAGGTGGTCTTTTCTCTAAAACAGAAATGTCTGAGGTGCTGACAGAGATTGTGAAGGCGGATCCCACCTTTGACAAAGACTCTTTCCTCAAACAGTGTGAGAAAGACATCATCCCCAATATACTGGAGGTAAATAGACTCATCTACTCTCTCTCTCTCTCTCTCTCTGTCTGTGTGTCCTTGACTCTCACTGCTTCATTCACACTCCTCCTCTCTTTGCTCAATACCTGAGGGTATTTCACTAAGGAGGCTAAGAAAAGCCTCACTGATGAAGGCCTTGCTTCATTAAATGTGAAATTTGACCCCAGCTTAGATCAGATTTAGTAAATGAATTTGTGTTAGAATTAATGAAGTCAGACTGGAGCTGTCAGAATTTTAAAGCAAGTTCTAAGCGAGCTGAACAGCAGAAGACATAATTTGTGTTATTGATGGCAGGGAACACTCAAAACAATGTGTTGTGTCCTTCATTGTCACAGAACAAGAGCTGATGATGCATGTAAAGGGATAGTTTGGGTGTTTTGAAGTGGGGTTGTATGAGCTTGGGAGAAGCAGAGAGGAGTTACCGCAGAGAATCAATGCAGTGTACTGCTGTGGACGGCCACCTAACAGAAAGGCCCACTTACAAGAAATCGATATCAGTTTGTACGCTATATTTAGAATATCGCCTTACTGTGAGACATCTATACAGTCTATGTTTCCGACTGGGAACTGATGCTGTTATATATGCTCTCTCACCAAAGCAACCAGACTCCATTAAAAAAAAAAAGTAATTTTACCTCGTAGAACACGGGAGTGAGGCAGCGGTAGATCAGCAATACCCGTGTTCTGCGAGGTAAAATTGCAGTTTTTTTCAATGGAGTCTGGTGTCTTTGGCGAGAGCATAGATGAATACAACGGCTTCAGTTCCCCTTCGGAAAGGGGGCTGTCTCATGGCAAGGTAAAACGGTGAAAACATTCTGTAGGTTTCTCCAAGCTGGGGGTGTGCCGACCGTCATCTACTGTAGGTAATACACTGACTATGGATAAGTACCTCATACAACCCGACTTCAAAACACCCAAACTATCAGCATATAATAATGACAAAAGATATACATTTGTAGTTTAAATGAACTAAGCCTGGAAATCAATTGGCAGGCACATCAGTTTTGAAGTGGTCTACAGTCATCTAATCACACTGAATTTGGTGTAATGGAATGAAAATCTGTAATTAAGACTACAAGACAATGAAAATAGGCACGATTTAACAAAATAAGTTTGGTTTACTGGCACTCTGCTCACTTTGTGAAATACCCTTTTGATGTTGTAACCCATCATCGTTGACACACTGTCGCTGTCCTTTCTGCAGGCTATGATCCGTGGAGAGCTGGATGTATTAAAAGACTGGTGCTACGAAGCTGTAAGTTATACGCTGCTGCTTCTACATTTTGTATCTAATTAAAATCTAAATAAATACAGCATAGAAGGTGAAAGGGTTTTTGCATTTCAGTCTGACCTCAGGCTGCAGCATCTCTTTATATTGTTGTATATATTGTAATGTATTTACTTCAGGCACTTCCCACGTCTCTTTGTCAATGTTTTGATTTATTTGCAAATAGGTACAATGACCTTTTCAGAAACAGAAACCCTTACAACCAGGGAACTACTATGTTGGTCTGTCCACTTGGCATACAAGTTTGTGTGAAGCTTCATTTTCACGTCAAATGTGTGTTTCACTTACCTGTCATCAGACGTACAGTCAGCTGGCTCACCCAATCCAGCAGGCCAGAGCGTTGGGGCTGCTCTTCCAGTCCAAAATCCTTGACATTGATAACATAGATGTAAGTACACCAGCCATCACACACATTGCATCATGTTCTCAAATGCCCAAAGTAATATCTGTAATTATCTTTCCTTCGCTTTTCCTTCTCTCTATTCAGCTTTTTAACATTCACGTCACTTCCATGCACAAAAGCAGAAGTCACTTATTGTTTACACGCACTTTTAAGAAATCAGGTTGCTGCAGAAAGTGACAGCAGCCCTCGTTCAGTGTGTTAATGTGTTTGTTCCCTGTGTTGTAGCTAGCGATGGGTAAGATGATGGACCAGGGCCCGGTGCTGATCATCACCTTCCAGGCTCAGGTCGTCATGGTGATCCGCGGCCCCAAAGGAGACCTTGTGGAGGGAGATCCGGTTAGTAAACTCATATTTACCAGAATAGTGAATCTGATTTAATCAGAGTCATTTCAAGGAAGTAAACAACTCAAACGGCTGAAATGAGATCAGCACTCCATAACACCTGTCCCTTACGCATCTGTCTTTGTTACTTTGAATTTCACAGGTTTGTTGTAGCAATAGGACTAGAGCTGCAATGATTAATCAATTAGCTGTCGACTATTAAATT
The DNA here is from genome assembly GCA_916701645.2 of Sebastolobus alascanus. Lineage (NCBI taxonomy): Eukaryota > Metazoa > Chordata > Actinopteri > Perciformes > Sebastidae > Sebastolobus > Sebastolobus alascanus. Next base: position 1,958,163 of record CAKAOJ020000195.1, read on the forward strand.
AATTGCCATCTATTTTGATAATCAATTAATCGGTTTGAGTAATTTTTTAAAGAAAAAAAAGTCAAAATTTCAGCTTCCTAAATTTGAATATTTTCTGGTTTCTTTACTCCTCTATGACAGTAAACTGAATATCTTTGAGTTGTGGACTAAACAAGACATTGAGTACATCATCTTGGGCTTTGGGAAACACTGATCGACATTTTTCACCATTTTCTGGCATTGTATAGACCGAACAACTAATCGATTAATCAAGAAAATAATCGACAGATTAATCGACAATGAAAATAATCGTTAGTTGCAGCTCTAAATAGGAATCTGGCTTGTTTTACTTCATGTGACTAATACACTACGATTTAAAGTGATAAATATCTCATGTGAATATTAACATATTGCATCTAGGCTGTCCTCTCCATACTGTCTATACGGTACTGACCTCCTGCTCTCCTTCTCCCTCAACAGGAGAAGGTAATGAGGATGATGTATGTGTGGGCGTTGTGTCGCGACCAGGAGGAGCTGAACCCCAACGCGGCCTGGAGACTCCTGGACATCTCCGCCTCCAGCACGGAGCAGGCCCTCTAGGAGGAGGAAGAGGAGCGCAGGTGAAAAGACACGCAAACTTTGCAGAAGGGCAGAGGACACAAGGATGTGCCTGGAACACCTGCACGTACTGACTCATACATATATACATTAACATCTGAGCACAGAGTGCACCCATGGTCCTGTGTCATGCCAGAGACTGTATTTGCATACACTCACATTTTCGACTGCTACCCAGAGGATTTATGTTCACATGTATATATTCATTCACTCTATGGTGGGAAGACATACATGAACATAGAGATAAACTACCGGTATATGATATATCCATAGAAAACTCTGCGCCAATATGTGTGTTGAGAGTGAATACAGAACGTCTACGTTCATTTTCGAATGGATGGAACAAACTTTTTCACCAACTGGCTAAAAGAGGAGCCTGTTCCATTCCCCTCATTGTTTCATCCAGTGGTACAGTCCATCAAAGAAGATCGCCGGAAGAAAATGGACATGGTACCTGTGACTTTACCCGCTGGCCTCGAGAGGGACATCTGAAGCCTAAAACTATTTTTTAATGTCACCACTGTCTTTGTCAAATAAATGTAAACAGGAAATTAAAATATGGGCAATGGCATGGAGCCTTGTTGAAGCAACCAACATAGCTGAGGACTCCCTTGAAAACGAGAGGGTGCATCTCAAGGGGTTTATCCTCTTAATGAAAATGAAAATTTTGAAATAAAATAAAATAGCTGAGTTGGACAGCATGAGAGTCCTTGTTAATCAAGGCAAACATGCTTCAAGTTAAAGGAGCACACCACCAATTTTACACATGCAGATCGGTTTACTTGTCACAAGGAGTCTACTCAGCCTGTGATAACTAGGGCTGTCCTCGACCAAATTCTTAGTCAACCAATCGTTGATTCAATCGACAGATCTGTAAAACTGAGTTTCTCCACAAAGAATCACACAAAGTGTTTACCAGAGATGTGCTCATAAGTTTCTTGGAAATTAGTCAGCATGAAAAAAGCATAACTAATCGACTAAAGAGATCTTAGTCGACTAAGACCAAAACGACCAATTAGTCGACTAATCGACTAGGAGGGAGCAGCCCTAGTGAAAATAGTTGTACAATGTCATCTGTGGCTCTGGAGGGAGCTTTCTAAAATCTGATAAAATAGCCCTCATGATGTCTCCAGAGTTACCTCAGATTGGGTTTAAGACTTCACATTTTTTACAGAAACCCTATGTTATGAACTTGGTCTGTGGCGTTTGAAAGAAATGAGCATTTACTAGGCAGGAAGGGTCTAACGAAAAATGCCATCGAGTTGCATTGTGGGAAACAGGATCCAGTGTTTTTCAAGCTTGACCCAAACTATAGATTAAAAGTCAAGATATCTAAGCCTCTGCTGCTACAATCTCAACCATTCTTTTTTTAAATTTGTCTCTTGTGAGTCTCCAAACTTTATGGAACTGCAATACTAAATGGCTGGAATACAATCAGTGCAAATTGTACTTTCTGCATAGCTGCGAGGGTCCGTGAGACTTAATATTTCATCATCTGCCTAAATCCACGAGGATCTGCCAGAAAAACCTGAATGCTTTGCCTATGCAGACACCCATTTTAATATAAACAGAACTTAACGTCTACTGTATGGAGTATATCTGGCCCTTTAATTACCCTTACACAACAGAGACTGCTGGCTTTCACATCAGAAACGGATCAAAACTTAAATAGTACAACAAGTAAGATGAATCATGTAATATAGGATGTAATGACCCGTGTAGTCGGGTCCGTGCTGTCATTCGTCCTGTAGCTCAGAGGGCCCGAGAAACCACAAGCAACTGGAGAAAACACGTCCTTGTGTTTGTATTTAAAAGGCAGAATACGTTTTCTCAAGTTGCAGTGCGTTGGGCTCTCAGTCACTGTATATTCACCCTCAATAAGAAGAACTGTATTGTATCTACATATTAATATAAGCTCTCAGCTCTTTGTAAATATATTAAATGTGGAGTACTGCTTCTTTGTAAGCTTGGCCGGGACCACACTCAAATTATCATTGTCATAATGGCAGCTTTATTGTTTGAGTATCATTTGCCATCTCATGTCGTTTTGTTTTACTAAAATGTTTGGTTTACTGTTGAGTACGTGGTTTTTCAAGGGGTTAGTGATGAAGATGAAAACTTGAATGAATAAGCACATTACTGTACCCGTTGTGTTGAATGTTTTTCACATTTTTACACGTGTGACCACCTACTCGCACGTGACAGAAGATTGAACACATTATGATTGTACGATAACTCTCTTTACTTGACTATTCAATTAATTAATCTACAGAAACGTCCATGATTGTGAAGAGAAGTTCAGCTCCTGATGAATATTTCTGGTGCCTAGATTATACCACGAGAATTTGAGCATGTTTTGTTGTTTGTATAACAGTTGTCATTCATGGCCAAAGCGTGTGGTGTGAGACGGTTTGTTACTAACTAGAATTCATGACTATGATGGTCACGCTATGCTCAAGTAACATTCCTGGTGTGTGTACTGATGATTTTTGTCACTCCTGGGGGTGAAAAATAAAACTCACCAATTAAGGCAATACTTTAATTTAACTAGCTCGAACAATAGGTGGGAGGAGTTATTAATAAACATGCATGACATGCTGTGAAGGGACAGAAATACTGTGCGCTCCAATACCCATGCTATTTAGTATGCCAGAAAAAGATTTAGTATGTCCCAATACATAGTATGTCAAATGCAGTATGCCAAAAATACCAGGATGTCCTACTACATCCGGTTGCATTTTGCAGTATGCAAGCCAGCATGCTTTTCTGGGTATTCTGACCCACAATCCTCTGCATAGTGGATATATGAGCTAGAGGGTCAAAGTTGAAGGCGCAACGTTAAAATGAAGTAGTATGTCCTAATTGTGTGCTTACTACAGGCAACAGTACGTACTTTGTAAGGGGCATGAGAAAGTTTGTGACCCGGCAGCCATGTTAATCAAACATCAGTCAAAGTGTCATCTTTGCACACAAAATACTCATAATTCTTATCATTAAAAAGAAAAATTCCCAAGTTGTCCGAGGGGGTGAATCGTTTTGATTTAATGACCATTCCTCTAACGCTACCCTGAGGAGAAACTTTATTTTTGCTCCACATACTCGTAAGGCTCAACAAATCACTACTATGTTTGTTCTATGCAACATTCACATTGTTTTTGAGATTTGAGTAGACTGGTTTACAAAAAGTGACAACAGACAGACCCAGCTTCCTAACTTGTTAGCATGTCTAACAAATATTGTGTCAACAAAAAAGTTTACTTGAAAAATGACCCGGTTGTTGCCACATATTCCCATGATTATGAGAAATCCTCCATACTATATGCCACTGAGATTTACACATTACATCCCTCAACTTTAAGTTTTACGTTGACCAAAGCAAAAATATATTCATGAGTTTTTCTATTTGTATCCACTAATATGTCTGTCTGCAGAATAAAGAGTGCTGTATAATGATTTGCTTCGTCCACGCTTTCTTAAGAGTCAGCAGCTTTGTATGTTTTGTGCGTGCTTGCGCTCACAAGAGAACATTAAACTCTGCACGTTGTGTGTGTCCTTTGTTTTTTCTCATTTCACAACTGACATGCTTTGATAGATGTCCATGGATCTGGCCATTGACGCTGGTTGATAAACCTATGGATTTGGTAGTATAGGGATGATAGATCAGGCTTTAAGTAACGCGTGCCTGTAGATTCACACACGGGGCCAATGTATAGGGGACCTCATCCCACAGCTGTCTGTTGTGATGAATGACTAGGGACGTCCTTATACTAACTAACCTCCTTTGGTCCTCCAAAGTCTACTCGCTTCTCTTGACTGTGACCGAAGCCTACAGAGTGTTGATTCCTCTGTCCTTTAAGCTAAATGAAAGGTAATCTTTGCCAGTTAATGGTATTTATCAAGTTTCTGTGGCACATTTTCACAAAGTTTTTTTTTCTTTTAATATTCAGCACAAGCTAACAGTAAAACCATTGAAATCGCAGGATATAATAAGAGCCTTCTTCTGGAAAAAGTCCATGTGTAGCCCCCTGAGCAATGAGCACTCTTATTGTATCTAAATGAATGGGGTTGGATGCAGCAACACAACAGCCTGGAGGCAGTGCAGTGCTCTCCTTTATCTACTTCTTTATTATTACAGTATGGTCCTGGTGGCACTCTACTGTACCATCTATACACCAAGCTGTGCTCTACATAATAAAAAGGCTCTCGGTGTAGTGTATGCAGCAACAACAGACCATTATATAAGCAGATATTATATACTGTTTGAATATCATAAAACTCATATTACTTATTTTGATACTTACATTTACCTTCGTGGTTGTTTTGGATTGAAACAATTTGATTTGATGAGAAGTAACATACTTTTGTGATTTAATTTCCCCGAGAAATTAAACAACATTTAAAGGAGTCGATCAGTCCCGAGTGGAAAACTTGACAGTAGCTAGATACATAGGAAAACTAACTTGTTTCTAAGCATACTGCACACATTTAGGGGTTGTTACTCCTATCTTTGGGTATGCACGGAATCGGGCAACTTGTCAGTAAAGAGCAATAATTGCTTAAAAATATGTGATCAATATTGGTACCGCTAACAAAATTGTGCTTGTGAAAGATATTGATTAATATGTCAGGTGTGTATGTTCATTATTCTGCTAAAGTAATAGTTTGGCATTTTAGGAGAAACGCTTATACATCACCGTGATGTTGCCAGGCAAACAGCAGAGACTCCCGGATGTCAGTGCACCTGGCCATGACCATCAAATAGCCCCAACACCATGGTAACACCACAAAAGAGACTAAACTTTGTACAGTTATCACAAGAGATTAATTGTCATCCTTGAGAAAGTAATGTTCGAGTTGTTGGACACAAGAGACACTTGGTAACATTTGGAAGGTATCAGGCATTACAGACTCCCAAGCTGTGTACTTTCCCCAATGAGTTGTACCAAACATGATTAGGTGTAGACTATAAAAGGTTTAGGGTTTGGGCCCAGGTTCAGATTAGAGTCTACCAATCCTGGCGAAGAAGGTGAGATATGTCTGCAGTCTTAAAGCAGTGGTTCTCAATCTTTTCAAGTCGTGACCCCCCAGAATAATCACGTTGGGGTTTGCTACCCCCCATTGCAGCAATCCGCAGACAGAAGAGAAACGACAGAGTTTTTACATGACTCCTGCTGATTTTGAGTGATTATTGTGAATGCTCTGATTAATAAATGCAAATAAATAATGCTTTGTTTGTCCAATTTTTGATGTGTTCTCTGAAAATATTTCTCTCCCTGACTCACCGGAAATCCCCCGTCAGAAGCCCATGTGCGAGCACACTTGACTCTCACAAACACACTCAATAAAATCTATTCGGAGACAAATTATAGGGCGAATATTTAGCGAATAAAGCGATTCTGATTGTGATATCACTGGTACAGGCGATGTCTAAAACATGTTATTTTATTTTTTTTCTTCACAAATGCCTGACAACTCCCGAAAATTACCTTGTGACCCCCTTGGGAGTCCGACCCCCAGGTTGAGACTCAGGGCAACAAAGGCTCAAGTGCCCCACACGCCAGTATCTATATGGCTCAAGGTTTTAGTTACTGACTCACCTGCTGTCATGGAGTCCAGACATCCTATAGCGGTGAACTGCATCTGCTCCCTGAACCACAGCTTGACCTCCCAGTGTACCATCTGTAACAACAAGGACAGCGATGGAAATGTTGAATTTCATAACCATGCAGGCTGGAGACTCTTATCAATTAGGACCGCAGTGGGCGGCCTGCTGGAGCACCACTCAGTGTGATTTGATTACGAGCCCCTTCAGGACAGTGTGACAATCCACTGACTACTAATTAAACCTACAGGGAGATCACCATGCGGCCTCAGGCAGGGGAGATGTGGATGTGTACGGACTGCAGTCTGTTCCAGTGTTTGTACAGGTTTAATTGTGTCAATTAATTACTTCTCACAGTGTGTACCCGGAGCTGAGCCACAGGTGTGCAGTTAGGTTGCTCCACTTGTTATTTTTCACACCATGATCATGCAATTTCTTGCAGTTCAGCAAAACTTGCAATGCAGTCTGACGTAAGAGGTTATCATCTTATATAACCGACAGCAACGAAGAAGTCTTTCACCAAACATATGTATCTATAGCACTTCCTTTGTAAAGTACACTTTATTAATTCATCAACTCTGAGGAACTCTTAATAGACCAGTCAGACTCTTAATAGTCAACACCTTTTAGTTCCACTTTTACCTGCAGTTTCTATTCTGTTTACATGGTACTTATTACCAAATTAATTTGTGTTTAATAGAATTACTTCAAACTACAGCACAGTAAACCTGGAGGGTGGTCAGCAGGGTTTAACCCAGGGCCTGATAGCAGGTTAATTCAGCCATGCATGTTTTGTACCGCATCAAAACCATAGCCAGCAGTTAAAAAAATACTAAAATCTAAATGTGTCCCAGTTTATTTCTGGTTGCAGTGTATGTGAATGACATCAGCTGACAGGAAGTACACATGGACCCAAGCTTTTGCCTAGCAACACAATTCTGTTGAAATGTCCTAAAACGGACCATTTTACACAGATGGTTAATACAGGCATATTCAGGCAGACAGTATGAGGAAAATAAAGTTTTTTTTGAACATTAAAGCATGTAAACATGTTCTAGTAGGAACATGAAATACAAGTATGAACCTGAAAATGAGCATAATATTGGACCTTTAATATCTCTTAGCCCAAACTCTATAGTAAGAACTCCATTGTATGAAATGAAATGTGAAACTAGTTATAAGCAAACAACGTATTAACTTTGTTTTTTCTTTGCACTTGTCAACCAGTACGTTTCGGTGTTTTTTATTCGTACAGGATCCTTTTAAGAAATTGATTATTTTGGAGTAAACAACAACTACAACTCATACTGGCTGCATGGCCACCAGGGCCCCTCAGTGTCCATGCCCCATGCACTCCTCTTACATAATGCAAAAGCCACACACGGCTCGCGGCGCTTTACTCATCCAAATGAACAGATTATGTGTGCAGTCCAGGCAGGGCCAGTCATAAGTGGGCAGGGAGGTGGGGCGGATCCCTCAAACTGAGCGGACTTAAAGCTCCTGACAAAGCAGAGGAGGTGCTGCAGGATGTGACAGAGTTCAGACCTGAATCTCCGCGTGCAGACTGAGCGAGCCCGGAGCTGTCCGCGGTGCTGAACAGCTGCTGCTGCTGCTGCTGCAGGATCATCATCATCATCACTCCGTGTTTCTCATTACACCTGTGACAACAGCCGGCAAGTAAATTCTCTAATCTGATCGTCCTCCAGTTTGTCATTGTGTGAACTTTTGTATGTAATCAGTGTGGAGATGTGAATGTCATGTCATGCGTGGCGGGGGCTATAACTTCGTGCTGTTGTGTAACTTCATGTCACGTTAAATTGGAATTATGTGCAACATTGTTGGTTCACACTTCTGTGAAAAAAATCATAAAAATTCAATGTTTTAAAAGAAAGAAAAATATTTTAATCTATCCCTTCTATATTAGACACGGGTGATCCAGTTACCTGTCCTACTAACATATCATATAATGGAGACAACTAGGCTACAGCATCACAATAAAACAGGCAATATTAATGTGAGAAGAGTTAATTCTGTTCTTGGAGCAAATCTTCACAATATAAAGACAGATTCACCGACTGCATGAGGTTTCTCTTATGTCCTGCACTTTTCTAATACAGTGGAATAGTTTAAGGTAAAATTGGTTGAAATTGAAGTTCTATGAGGAGGTAAATGAATAAAATCCTCTGCTTCTTCCACTTCCTTTTAATAGTAGCAAGTCTTTGAATCTTTGAACTCATTTCTGTGATCAAGAAATCTTATTGCTTTTTACCACAAGAATAAACTCAAAGTACAGAAAGTCTGTGGGGTGATATACGGATGACTACCAGCAGGGATTAAAAAAAAGGTGGAGGCAACAGTATTGTGTTGCATGAGGCAATTCATCTAACATTTTTAGATACCATATAATCAAAAAAGTCAGATGACAGAGAGCTCACCGCTTCAACTGTAGATATTTGGCTTTGTTTAGCCTGGCAGTCCTACATTCAGGGTTTATTTTAGACAACATAATTTCACCCTTTTTATTTGGAGAAGTCCTTGACATTTTCAAAGCTGCTGTCATAATCCACAGGTATAAATGGGAGGTATTACAGCCACGAGGGACGCCATATGTCACTGCATGCGCTGTCTGTCCTCAGAAATCATCAGCATGGCTGTTTGAGGCTTTCGTAAATCTACTTAGTACTCTATTTTATTGCTGTTTTTAAATGCAAAACTGTGCTCCTGTGACAATTGTCCACATTTTACTTCAAATCTGAGGCCCAGACAAGCTAAAAATATATTTTTTCTCTGTAATCAGATGTGGTCAGGCACCGCAGTGTGATTTATCTGCTGCTTAGGAACCAAAGCAGGTCTCTCAATGATGATCGATGAGCCATGAAATTGATGCTGCTCATTCTTTTATATTCTTTAAAGCTGTATTTGTTTTTCTCCTCAGTGTGACCAGGTTTCCATCCACTGTGATGTTTGTACTGTATATCATGGTGACCTTGGGTAACCTGCACAGACCTTTTGAAAGCCCATCTTTAATGGTCCCCTTGTGAATAAAAACAAGTTTGTAATATAAAAAAAGGGTTTTGTTTGACGTCCTGACTTGTAAAGCAGGCGGGCCATTGGATAAAAAAAAGTGTAGGATGGAGCTTATTAATGTAACCCTCCCTATATTCTGCCCATGCAGCATAAAGTAAACTGTCAAGCAGAGTTGCAGTGAGTAGCAAAAAATGTTGGATGTGTTGCGTAACTCTCTGTATAAGTATATCTGACTGGGCAGATACTCCAAAAAAATTTAAATCCAGTCTTGTATAATTTTCTTTCATGTTTTCTGGTAGCTGATCAAATTCAGTCACATCCTAAAACCACAAAATTGCAGGAAAAGCAAGGTTATGCAGTCTTTTATGGAAAATATTATGAGTTGTAGAAGTAATGAAACAACATCAAACATCATATTGTTCAACTACTATTTTCTAGTTTTCATTAGCAGCCTTGTTCTGAGTGGTTTCCACTTACTGACTAATGTGTTGTCCTGTTGTGTAAACTTTGTTTGTACTTCATGGCTCTCTATTGACTATTGAGTCTTGTTCATTTAGCTTCCTTCTATACACGCCGCTACCTGAACTGTCCAGCCCGATGTAACACACGGGCCATTTGATAATTGATACTGAGGCAGGCAGTTTCTTTCATTATGTCTTCAAGTCCCCTATTAAAGCCTTGCTTGGCCCTTAAGTCCCATCACCCGGAGAGCAGGGGAGCTATCAACGCGTCTTTGCGAGGATCGGCGGGGCGGTAAGGAGGGAGACGAAGCCTCCTGGAATAGAATCTGCTGACTGGGGAGTGCACCTACAGCCGGAAATGTCTCTCCACTCCGCGGCCCATTAAAGAGGCTACGGAGAGTGTTTCTGTGCAAGAGTGCAACAACTCTCTGAGGGTTTCCTCCATATGATTCTCTCCCGTCATCAGTGTCTGATTTATTTATCTTGTACTATGCTATATCTGAGGTTCAGGAGAGGGGTAGCGCTTCTGCCTTGTCTCAGTTATTTTAAAGATTAGAAGATCAGACAGGGTATATAATAACAGCTTTAAAGTGAGACTGCGCCACTGCTGGGTTTGGGCCCCCTGAATACACCTCACCCTGGGCCCTGAAACAGTAAAAATCTATAATCCTTAACATGTTCCAGGGCCCCTGTCGAGCCCTGAACCCCCTGAATCAATCAGACTTTTCCCTCCATTCAGCACCTCTGCATGCTGCAAATTCACTCACTCACGTTGCGTCTTATCTTTGTTTTTTCCCCCTCAGGTATCTTGATGAGTGAATCCCCAAATGAAGACGCTCCTGGTGACTCAAGATATAAAAATAGACTCGCTAAATCAACAACTCGCTGCAACACGGTCAAACCGTTCGAGTGATTCAATGCGAAAAACCTTCGTTGAAGCACCACAGCGCGGATCATTTACAGCCTCCGAGCACTTTGATTGATCGATGGAACATCTTCAGCCACTCGACTGGGATTTATACTTCACTTGGTAATCACAATAAATAGCCCTTGAGGGCCGCTATTGGATGACACTTAAAATATTGACAAATAATCTGAAGTCCACGCAGATGATTTGAAGTTGGAAATCGTGACCTGGGTTTTTGTTTTGTTAGCTTCTTTTGAGAGCCAGTGAGTCTATGTGGGAGAAAGAGAGAGGGCCGGTTAAATCTAATTAAACCTCACTGAGCATGCCTCAGCTTGCTGCTCGGCTCACCAGAGGGCTTATTCATTTGCACTACAGATTTGCCCCGTGTTATTTCAACTGGAACGACTTCTTTGCCCTGTTGCTTGTGGGGAAGCCCTGCGGTTAAGTTCCATCTTCCAGATTTCACTATGTGATCTCCCTCCGGGTTTTACAAATCACACTCACTAACAAAGATGACTCTGCAGAGCCATGCCGTTCCTCAGAGCTTCTGACTGCAGAATAAAACGTACACAGTAACGATTTCAACCTTCAAAACATTCCCTCACTTCCAAGATGAGCGACACAAACTACTGGATTGTGGACTATGATATCTCCTCTCCCGCTCCACCCGGGTTCCCCAGGGCCCCGACGGTGCTGCAGCCAATAGCGGGGCACCCCGAGCAGGGGACGGCCCTGTGTTTCGTCGGCCTCCTCGTGCTGCTGCTGCTCTTTCTCATCGTTCGCTGCGTCCGTATCTTATTAGACCCCTACAGCAGCATGCCGTCCTCATCGTGGACGGACCATAAGGAGGGGCTGGACAGAGGACAGTTTGATTATGCACTGGTGTGAAGATGAGGGGTGATCGGAAGATGAGGAGAGGGATGAATTTGAAGATTTGTAAAGGTTCTTTTGAGGGACTTTTGATGGATGATGTTTGTTCCATGCCCTGCTAAAAGCTTCTATTTCCAAAGTGAATGAAAGAAACAACAGTGTGTTTGTTGTTTGGTTGGATTACTGCAATGCAAGCTGTAAAAATAACAGCATAAAACACATTAAACAGTCTCTGTATACTGTAAGGATTCAAAAGCGAAAAAGAGCAGACGCGCCAGAAGACCTGCATCCATTTCAATTCACAGTAATTGATGTATTATTGGAGACTAATGGTGTGTATGATGTCAGACTGCAGCTTCTAGAGTGACAAACGCTGCAGGAAGACAGCGATCAGTATCGCAGCATTACGTTATGACTCCTGTTTGTCATGTCATTTTGTAATTCTATAATGTTTCCACAAATCCCAGGGCTGAATTATAAATAGAGAGCAGAGCTGCTGCAAGAGAGGTCCTGATTGAATTAAAGAGAAATCCAATGGGTTTACTGCAGACATGGAAGTCATTTAGACAGAACTAATACGCACTGTTACAGCAGATTTAAAGCAAGACTGTCAACTTTATATGTTGATTTATTGTTAAAATGTTTTGCAACAATTTAGAAGATGTCATAGTTTCTCTGGAACTAGAAACCTTTTTTTTAATGTGAACCATGCTGGATATTGTGAAGCATTTGTACCACCTCTAACGTGATCCTCAGGTATAATGAGTTCTAACTAACCAAAGCTTATATATAATTCGAGGGAATCTCTTAAATCGCCTCCTTAAATTAAGCTTTAGCTGCTATTTGTATCACTCTGTTTTCTTTAAAAAATTCACTGTGTCCTAAATTTCAATGTTATCCCTCTATAAAAGCTGATGTTTATAATACATAACAGTTAATACAAGATATTTTATTTGGGGTTTTGCTATTTCATGTCGCCATCCCTTTAAGAGGCTTATGAGGCTCAGTGCGGAGGGTCACGGCGCTGACTCAATATGTGTCATATAAAGTTATGATTATGAAATGCATGTACACCAATTTCCTCCCCCTAATCCTTCTTGCCTTTAGGCCCCGTCCAGCGCACCAGCCAAATCTGTTCAGTAGTGCCTGTAATATGAGAAAAGCTAATATCTATTTCGTACTAATTTTACTGCTCCTTTTGTAATATTGTTTCTGCCCTTATTATACTGTAAAGTCCTCTCTTTATAAATAAAGTTTAGTATTGATATTTTACTGATTTGTTAAAAAAGTTGATTTGTTTCATTACTGATGACCAAAAGACTTGTTTATCAATACCAAACTACTGTATATGGTCAAACTTCCTGGATGTAGACTGTAAAAATTAGATATTTTCCTAATGTTTCTTTAAAGTGGCATTCAGTTTTTTAATGAAATAAAAAGCTTTTGTCTTTCTTGATTTTAGAAAGTTTCATCACTTTACAGACCTGCAGTACACACACATGAATACACACACACACACACACACACAAAGACGGCACACTAACAACCATAAACTTTTACTTGAGCAAACGCTGTCCTCAGTGCTGCCCTACAATCAATATAAGCAAGATTTAGAGCAAATGAAATCAATCGAATAATCAATTGGAGGCTCCTAAAGAGACAGAGTCGGTTAATTTACGAGGATCGGCCCTCTCAGGGTCAGATCACCTCCCCATGATGAAATATATCCCCACGCTGAGTGACTTAGACCCTCATTGCAGCACTCTGCTTGTTTGGATGAGAGAAACAAACAAATCCGTGGCAACATTTTTCAAAATATCCAAACCAGTCATCAAAAAAAGAATAGCAAAAGCACTAAACAAGAATATTTAAAGTGATTTTGGTAAGAATTATATGGGACTCCTGTATCAATGACAGTGGTATTCCTTCCAAATCATAAATAAATGCTGTTTAAGTTGTAGTTATACAGTTTTAAAGTGCATTTCCTGAATGCATCTTCATTGGGGTTTTTCAGCAGGATTTCCCCAAATTTCCCTTTTCAGCTTTATCCTTTGTGGTAGATATATGGTGGTAGATCTCCCTGGCTTTTGCTTCAGTTTGAGGGTCCTCTCACTCAGGAACTTCTGACTAGCTGTGACCTCTTCTGGATACTTTGAGAACTACAAGTGCAAATCCACTGATCACTGATAGATCAATCAATGCTCAAATGTGCTTCTACACTATGAGGAAACAAAAGTTTTTTTTTGTAAAAATTCATTCAAATCTACTTATAAAAAGATACATTTTTGATAAAAATATAGGGGACATTGATAGATTAGAGCATATTGGATACATGCATACAATAACTTAGTCGGAAGTCATTATGCTGACTAAATGATGAACTATATACGTAGAGTCTAATTCCGCAGTGCATTAATTCGAGAGTTGTTCTGGTATTATCTTATATTAGCTACTGCAGAGTATCTTATAACTTAAAGGTGCTAAATGCGGGATTGAAAGCATATCTATTGCCTCTTAACGGCTCTCAATATGGCGACGGCTGAGCCAACGGCTCACAACTAACGTTGCTAAGAGTGAAAACATGGCAACAATGCTGATAGAGCTAACAGTGTTAACCTGGGGGGGGAGCCAGAGGGTTGGTGCTACGCTTCCGCAATGGCGCCGTCGGTCGGAACGACGTTATCAGCTGTAACCGCTGTATGAGTGCAGTGCAGAGCGGCGGCCGTGAGCTAGCCAGTGGAGCACGCTCACGTCCACGAACATGCATTAAAGGCTCTGACACACCAAGCCGTCGGTGAGCGTCCGTCAGCCTTGTATTTCCAGCGTGTCCCGCAGCGTCGGCTCTAGTCTGCCCTTCAGCATGTTGAATTCCGGTTGAGTTCCGGTTTCCCTTTTTGAATGACGAATACGTACGTGCTAACTAGCCGTCAGCTGCAGTCTTTGCAGTGTGTTCAAATGCAACTTATTGGCCAAGACAAAGGAGATGTGAGGCAACGCAACAGTCGGCCTTCATTGCCGCTATTTCTTTGATGTTGGTTTGGTGTGTCTGGGCCTTAAAAGGCACACGCGGCCGGCCCAGCTATGTCAACAAAGCAAGGAGTAGCTCGGATTACAACACACACAGAGGGAGAGCGACTTCCTTCTCTGCTCGGGTAGACATTACTCCTCTTTATCTTTACATAGCAAATAGTTGTTTGCTGCTATATTAATGCTCTGGATATCGTATAGAGATCCTTAAAACAGAAACAACTACTGGAGGTATGGTCATTAAATTTGGTACAGACATTCATGTCCCCCTCAGGACAAATTGTAGAAACTTTGATAACTTTTCCTCTAGAGCCATCATCAGGTCAAAATATACATGTTTCCAATACTTTGGTTTATGACTAAGTACTTGCAAAACTAATGACATTCCCATCAGCCTTAGCTGTACTCAGCTAAGACAGCAAACAAGGTAAAGATTATACCTGCTAAAAAAATCAGCATGTTAGCATTGTCACTGTGAGCAGGCAAATGCTAGCAATTAGTCAGGGCAAGTTATCTGGGGTCATAAACCTGGCACAAACACAGCACAGCCAGACTAACTGGACTAAAACAGCCCTTTTCAGTTTACAATTCATCAGGCTCCAACAGATGGTTGGAAGCAGTGTAACCCCCACCTCATTAGTTCGGAAATTAACAAGACAGATTTTGCTTCAGTGGGTCCTGACAACCTACTTACTTGATAAGACAACAAAGGCACTCAGTTCCCATCACCCTCTCACATGCACTTGTGTATATGCACACAGATATGCAAATAAGGCTGGATCACAGTAAAACACGACCTCAGGCCAAAACGATTCTGTGTTACCATACTGGATGTGACACGTCCAACATGCCACAATATTACTATGAAGGTAAGATTGGGGGTGTAACTCAATATTAATGTTATTAGTAATACTACTCGATTTATTATCATGTAGTTGTTTAGCATAAAAGACATAAAAAAAGTCCTCTGTAGCTTAATTTTGAGTAAAAAGTCTGTTACTGTAATGGCTGGTGTTGCAGGCTCAGCTGATTTGATTACCACTCACTCTCTTATGTTTTACATGCAGACGTTAGACTTAGGCACCTGTTTGTCTATCTCAGTTCATGCATACACAGACAACGCAGGTGCACACAGTATGCAAATACCTTCCTGAATCTGGACGGGGTCATTTTCAGGTAGTCTGACTCCATCCCACAGAAATGCACGGAAACATCCTTGCACAAACAACCCCCCACACACAGACACACACACAAACACCAACAGAAGAGCCCAAATCCACACACATGCAAATTGTATTTGTATGTTGTAGACATACACAAACTCTCTTTCCCTTTGCTACACTGTCTCCCAGTAAGTCCTTTAAACACATTTATTGCAGACCTCATGTAAACATTACTGATAACACACCCATGCTTTACACATAACACAGCTGTGGTCCTGACTGCTGAGGATGACGAAAAAAAAGGATAGCTCATCAGCGTAACGGTAGTGATGTTATCAGCAGACAGTCTGCTTATCTCCATCCATGACAACACTATCAGCGGAGAGTGTTGAAGAGGAGGATGGTGTGAGGACTGTAGTGTGTGTTGGCATGGGTTTAGGAGAAGTGTGTGTTTTAAGGGAGAGTTTGTGTTATAACAGTCACACACATTGCCCTGCACACGTAGTCAGAGCAAAGTTTGTATGCTCAACACCCGGGCTGTGCACACAAACTAGTTGAGGTGTGTTTACCTTTAAACTATGAAGTCCTGGAACTGTCCTGGATTGTTTCTATGGGTGTCATCAGCTGCTTTCCGAGAGCTTGGCAACCCAGGAGACGTCTGCCATTATTAGCATAACCTACAATGGAGTATAGGGAAATGTAATAAGATATACTTGGTATGTCATGTTCAAGATGAGTCAAGCATTGTATGTTTACCATAGAGTACAACTTCTGGTAGAATATGAGGAAATGCAATGAGATTAATTTGCAGAGAAGTAGCAAGAAAAGCAGCAATTGCAAGTTAATGCTAAATGCTTAAACGCACCTGTAGAGAAGGGTCATGGAGTCAGTGTCAGTTAGATGGTAAATGGACATGCATTTATATAGCGCTTTCCTAGTCTTCCACTCAAAGCGCTTTACACTATATGTCAGCATTCATAAACTGATGGCAGAGGCTGCTAAAGTGCCAACTTTGCCCATCAGGATCTAATTTAAATACTCATTCACACACCAATGGTTATGCCTTCGGGAACAATTCGGGGTTAAGTGTCCTGCTCAAAGACACACCGACATGTGACCCGGAGCAACCGGGGTTCAAACCACCGACGTTCCGGATTGGTGGACAACCTGCTCTACCCTCTGAGCCACAGCCACCTCGTTAGGAACATAGCAATAAGTTTGGTAACGTTAGCTTGCATTAGCCATGACATCCTACTGCTGGTCGTTTCAGACCAAGTGAAGCAGTAACAATGACACTTCTTAAGTGGATTTAATTGAACCAGTGTGCATTTTATTTTATCATGAATTCAACTTTTTATTTTGTAAAAGAACGAATGTTATTTCTTCTCTAGTATCACTGCTGTTATAAAGTTAGCCAACTGTTTAACTTGTAGCAACCTAAACTCAATATATTCAGTTAACAGGTTACACATGACGCCTAAAGCATTTCAGTTTTTATTAGACATTTAAAAACTGTAGCCTACAGCAGTGTTACCTTTGTTGCCCATGCTGGGTTAATGGGTTTTGAGCTGAACCGTCGCTGTGAGCAGGAGACGCCCCTTGTGTTGTCAAGCTACATCCTCCTGTTAGGAAAACACCTGAAGCCTTCAGAATAAAGGTACACCTGAGTTACCTTCACGAGCAATTACTGTAGATTGGCTGCACAGAACTGTGGAGTAACAAGGGGTTGAAATTGATTAAATTATTGTTGTTTTGGTGCCTTAAAATCATTACAAACTGCGACGCTGTCAACCAGTGACTATTATTTTGAAATTAGCAGCATCTTCCATTCACCGTGCCTAACTTGACACCTGAGCCGTGATGACTGAACGACTCGCTTCTTCTGTGGTGAAGTCGTTAGGGATACAGCGCATCCCTGGCCACATAAAAGACTGAAACACCGTTTATCATAGAGGATTTTATTCTTCTGCCCTCAGGATTGATCAGCTCATTTGCATAAAGGTGCCCGCCAGGTGAGTCTCTGCTCTGCAGC
The DNA here is from genome assembly GCA_916701645.2 of Sebastolobus alascanus. Lineage (NCBI taxonomy): Eukaryota > Metazoa > Chordata > Actinopteri > Perciformes > Sebastidae > Sebastolobus > Sebastolobus alascanus. The sequence goes on from CAKAOJ020000195.1 coordinate 1,975,849, forward strand.
CCACTTCTTTCAAAAGTTTAACAACAACTTTGTGTGTTTCACTGTAGATATGATAATGAATGTAACCTACTGTACTTTAACAAAACAGGTATATGAATTTTCCATATTCACTTGTACAGTATGCTTGTGGTACTCTTTATTTAGTTTATAGGTTTTATTCTGGTATTTATAATATAGTCTACTATTATTTTGGGGCTTTTTTTTTTGTTTCACAGCTTTGTAAACTACATGGATAGTTGTTTTATGGCATTATTGACAGACTGAGTAATATCCCCAAAGGATGTTAAACTTAATGTATTATTTGTAGCTTTGCTGTGGCTTATTAAAAGTTAAAAAAGAACACCTTAAACTGCAACAAATTTGCACACTCTGCTAATGTATATAGTATGTTATCTTATGTTTATACTTTATTTTATATGTTGTTGTAATAGTTGTGTATATTTATAGTGTATTCTAATATATTCTTTATATTGTTTTATAGATATATATCTCTAGTGTTGATATGTATATTTACTGTCCCTGTGCAATGCCTGGATAACGTGCTGCTGTAACACAATAATTTCCCTATTAGTAATCAATAAAGTACATCTATATATATGTATCTATTAATGATAGTATCAATATTTTGATGGCACTTTTGTAGTTGAGGTAGAGACAGGTATCAGACGTGGCAAATATTACACTATGTTGTCCATAAGCTCTCAAGATGTTTATACGATAACCGTAGTGATAGATAGTAGTACTCGTGCCACCATACCTACCTACTGTAAACACACACACGAACGCATGCATGCATGCATGCATGCATGCACGCGTGCACACACACACACACACACACACACACACACACACACACACACACACACACACACACACACACACAAACAATAGATTTAGAGGCCTCTGAGGTCTCACGTTTCTCACTGCTTACTCAAATCCCAGTACCAGACATCCCAGATTAGGTTTACCTGGATGAAATCACATTTGGTTGGGCTGAGGCTTTACTGTATGGAAACCTCTGTTTTAAACATCATCTCCACCATGTTTACTTTTTCTTCTCCACCACTGTCTGGCAGAATGGACCTGCTGACTGACTTATGGAGACAGGACTACTGGCTTCCTACAGGTGTGACCTGGAGAGACGTGGAGCAGCTGGCCGACTCTGACCGACCACGACCCCAGGACCTCCTCATAGCTCTGCCCCTCGCGCTGGGCTTTGTCGCCCTGCGCTACGTGTTCGAGAGGTAACAACACACCTGATCTCTTTGTTCTGTAAAGATCTTGGTGATGTGTTTGGGATACATACAGGAAGACAATTAAACGCTTATCCTGCCTGACCTGAAATAAAACCTGCAGCCCTCTGTTAAGAAACACGATCGTCTGAGGGTTTTTTTGACAGTTGGAAAAGCCAGTATTATTTAACTTTGTTGACTTTGTCATTCAGCATTTCCAGCATTTCCTGTGGGTGAGCGAGCAGGTGTTTTCGCAGAGCAGGCATTGTTGTCATCAGGATAAAAGAGGCCTTTGGGGACTAGAAAGAGAGAGTAGGAGAAATATTCTTGCCTAAATGGAGGATTTTCAATGAAATTTATTTTAAATTATAGCTGTAAACCAAATTATGTTTGCATTAAAAGCTTTTCCCTCATCTGATTCTTTTCAGTTCTAACTTTATTTCCAAGATCTAAGATCTAGAAACTATAGGTAGTTGTATACATATACGTATAGGTGCAGTGAGCTTGTTTGGAGTGCATAACAAGCCTCGTAGGCATTTTTACACACATATACAGATAGTCTTCAGGGGTTTTGATTGGTTGATTACATCCCCAGAGTGTTCACTGTTGTAACATTCACAGGAGTGAAGAGTCAGTGGAATCAAATGGCTCGTTAAAGCCAATTAAAATGTCATTGTTATTCCTATACTATGCTACTTTATTCGGTTGTATTCTGTTATTTCATATTTACTATATTAGGTAATGTTCATATTATATTTATGTTATTTTTCACATTATGCTTGGTTATATTAGTTTTTCATACATTCTAATCTCTTATAAATATAGTAGGCCTGTCAAATTTAACACAATAATAATGCGTTAATGCAAATATGTTTTAACACCACTCATTTCTTTAACATATTAATGTAATTGATCTTTCGGAGGTTGTAGCAGGCTCAGTTTTAAAGCTAGAGTAAAGACTGCTAACATATGAAACTAGAAAACCTAAGGAATCCAAAGGGGTTCCTTGACCTCTGACCTCAAGATAGGTGAATGAAAATGGGTTCTATGGGTACCCACGGGTCTCCCCTTTACAGACATGCCCACTTTATGATAATCACATTCAGTTTGGGGACAAGTCATAGTCAAGTCAGCACACTGACACACTGACAGCTGTTGTTGCCCGTTGGGCTTGAGTTTGACATGTTATGAGTTAAGCTTATTTTTTTATGCTAAATGCAGTACCCGTGAGGGTTTCTGGACAATATTTGTCATTGTTTTGTGTTGTTAATTGATTTCCCGTAATACATATATACATACATTTGCATAAAGCAGCATATTTGCCCACTCCCATGTTGATAAGAGTATTAAATACTTTACAAATCTCCCGTTAAGATACATTTTGAACAGATAAAACATGTGCCATTAATTTGCGATTAATCACGATTGAATATTTTAATCGATTGACACCCCTAAATATATATACAAATACACTATACATTACATTTTTGCACACTGGTTTAGAGTAACGTACAGTATATAGTTTTCTAACTTTGATATATTTGATATCTGTATATACATTTTTTTCTACTTATATGTATCATTTTTCCACTTACTTCTCTGGACTGTTTCTTGTGCTGTAATGCTAAATTTCTCCCCTTGAAATCAATTAAATACTTATCTTATCTTAAATACACATAGCTGTCAAGCTTAGTGGTAATACTATACATCCATTCATGCACACACACACACACACACACACACACACACACACACCTGTTTGAACGCGAACATTGTATGTATAGTACCGCCTTCAGTTATCCTAGTTGTAGTGTTTGCTTTAGACTGACTGTTTAATGGTTTATTATAGTGTGTATGACTAAACAAATAGTGAGCACGGCTAAACAACTGCAGGCTGGTGCCATTGGGTGTTACCAGTATATCATTATTTGTGTAAACTGTCTTTTGTTGCCTCCAGGTTTTTTGCCCCACCCATGGGCAGATGTTTGGGGGTGAAGAATAGATTACAGGTGACTGCCGCCCCCTCCCCGAAGCTGGAGTCGTTTTACACCCAGAGGAGCAGACAGCCGACACAGGTTAGTCTGAAAAGGCCTCAGCATGCATGCAGTTCAGCTCAATTTGCAGTAAGTTTTTATGTCATCCAGAAGAAGTTGGAAAAAGATAAAGACAACGGGTTTTTAAATTTCTCAAATGCTTATTTTAAGCGTGTGCTTCCTCTTGTTAGTTTGTTGCTGGGATCATGTTCGGTGTGAAAAGCACAGAGGAACATGTTGTGATGGTAACACATCCTTGTTCCTGGGAAACCTCTCTTGGGGGAAAACACCACATGTACAGGAGTCATATACACTCATCTCATATTTATTTCTCCCTATGTATATACAACATACTAACAAAGAATATAAAAAGGCTTTAAAGCACCACACAACCCAATTTAATTAATCCCAGCAGGCCTGTTTGTTTAAAACCTGCAGATGATCATTAATCTGCTTCAGGAGACATAACCTGCACTTATTCAGCTAACACTTTTACATTTTGCAACGACAACACTTTGGGAGTAACTTAACACCAGTGTCCATTTAGTAGATAGTGAAGTTGAGATGATCTCTCTGCCTCTGTCTGTTTCTCCCTTTTGTCATTTCCTCCTTTATACTCAGTATCGCTTTCTGCTCTCCATCCCTCCCCATTTCATCGATTTCTCCCTTCCATTGTCGTTTCAGAGTGAAATTGTTAGTCTGATGTCGCTGTGTGGCAAAACCCAGAGGCAGATTGAGACCTGGTTCAGACTTCGCAGGAACCAAGACAGGCCATGTCAAACCAAAAAGTTTGGTGAAGCTGCGTAAGTGCTCTCTCTCCACAACCCTTTCATTGTTAACTTTACAAATTACTAACCTCAAGAACACTTCTGTCACCATCCATCAAGCAAAATACAAAGACAGCTGTGAAAAACTAGAGAACTTGACTCATTTTGCAAGAGTTACCACTGCAAAAAAGAGACATGCGTCCAAGCTATGTTGATTAATTTGTAGACTTGTTTACATTTTTAAAAGCGCCTTTTGTGTCAGTGTTCAACATTTCTGATCTCAAGTGTTTTATTTTGCAGTTGGAGGTTCTTTTTCTACCTCACAGCCTTCGTGGCTGGATTGGCCTGTTTGCTCGATGTGAGTATGAGTTTTAAAAAATATCTTTTAAGTTTTAAGTTTCATAGTTTAAAACTGTCTTTATCTTTTCTCTGCAGAGACCATGGTTCTGGGACTGCAGGGAATGTTGGAGGCAATATCCACTTCAGGTGAAAATAACATCACCTCACTGCTTTGGATAATTAGTGTGTCCTATTTCATTATTATATTTTTGTCGTTACTGTCCTCCTATATTAAAACATTGTGAGGAAAGTCTTGTTTTATGTGGAATCTGTGATCATCAGCTTTTAGGGCTAATCTGACTGAAATCTGAGTTTGAAGGAAACAGATTCAATTTGTTTTTGAGAAGAAATGTAAAACAAGCACAATATGGTGAACTAATCTTTTTCCTCATTCATATTACTGAGAATGAGAACAATGAATATTCTGTCTCACTTTAGATTCAATTACTCATCCTATGGGTAAATAAATTGTCAAGAATTGAGGAATGCCATGGTTAGGAGGCAAAGAACAATCATGTTTATGTTTTATTTCTATATTTTATTAGTATTTTTCCCTCCTGCAATTTTAAATCTGATTGCTATCAAGCTTGCTATGAAAAATTGTCTATATATTGATATTTAACTCTGTTTATGCATCTAGAGCAAAAACTCTGCCCTCACAATATACTTGTAAAACTTCATTTTATGGCTGCTAGAAATGTTTATTTTCATTATCTATCAATCTGCCGATTTTCTTGATTAAAAAACCCAAAGATATTCAGTTTCTTTGTAAAAGTGTAGCAGAGGATGGTTTCGATCCATCGACCTCTGGGTTATGGGCCCAGCACGCTTCCGCTGCGCCACTCTGCTACACATCCCAGCTGGGACTCCAGCCAATCAATGGTTTAGGAGGCCAGTGCCTTATCCATTAGGCCTCTGGGGCTGCTGGGAAGCCACTGCGGTCAGTGACAGTAACACTAATCCTTTTTGAGTTAATCTTCTATATTTGTGAGAAGTAAAATCAGGGAATCATGAAAGCGTCATTGCCTGCATGATGTTGCTCATTTTAGCATTCAATGCAGACAAATAATTGAAAATGCCTTCTACAGTTTCACAAAGGCCAAGGAGACATCTTCAAATGTTTTGTTTTGTCCAAAACCTAAAGATATTCAGATCACAGAAGACTAAGAAAGGTAGAACTAGCAAAATTTGGGCTTTTATTTTTTTAAAAGATGACTTCATCGATTTTCAAAATAGTTGCCGAATAATGTTACGTTGATCAACTAATCGATTAATCCACCAACGGTCTACGTCATTTACTGCTATCCTTCCATACACCCTTCCTTAAAAAACAAAGGGCTTTAAAGTGTGATGATACAAATATTTGGAGCTGCAGCGATTAATCGATTAGTTGTCAACTATTAAATTAATCGCCAACTATTTTTGTAATCAATTAATCGGTTTTGAGTAATTTTTTTAAGAAAAAAAAAAGTCAAAATTGTCTGATTTCAGCTTCTTAATATTTTCTCATTTCTTTACTCCTCTATGACAGCAAACTGACTATCTTTGACTTGTGGACAAAACAAGACATTTGAGGACGTCATCTTCGGCTTTGGGAAACACTGATCGGCATTTTTCACCATTTTCTGACATTTTATAGACCAAACAACTAATCGATTAAACGGGAAAATCATCGACAGTTTAACTGACAATGAAAATAATCATTAGTTGCATCTCCTACAAATCTTAACTGAAAGGATGTAAACTGTAATTCCTCATCTATATTTTGAGTTTCGTTGTTGGCTGCTATGGATCCATTTTTGTGCCACCAGTAAATATCCAAATCCATATATTGACTATTGAATAATGTTTGTCCGCAGCCCATGGAGAGAGCTCATTACTGGTACTACATGCTAGAATTGGGGTTTTATGGCTCGTTGCTCCTCCGGATCTCTGTGGACATCAAGAGGAAGGTGAGGACCTCAACATTTGTTCATTGATAAAAGTTACACAACGGACTCCCCCCTGAGTTTAAGTGAAGGTATTAGCCTAAAGTTTGCTTCATATTTGATGGCTTGTAATTCTGCTTTAATGACTTAACACATGGTATAAGTGACTATACAAATTTACAAATTGCTCTGTTGACATACGAAGGTCATTTTGTCTCACTGAGTAAATACTCAACATATGTTTGCTTTGCCAGGATTTTAAAGAACAAGTCATCCACCATTTGGCCACCATCTTCCTGCTCAGTTTCTCCTACTGCGCAAACTACATTCGCATCGGCACCTTGGTCATGCTGCTTCACGACTCCTCCGACATCCTGCTCGAGGTGATCTCACATACTCTCGCACTATCATGCTGCTTTCATGAAACGTTGGTGGGACTCAAAAAGAGCAACTTGTGTATTAAGAGTCCCATGTCGTCTGTTCGGGCTCTGGGGCCATAGCCAAGCAGGCACATGGGACCTTACAAGTATAATTAATCTCTTAAGGGCAAGTCACCATAGATTCACCTCCACGTTGCCCATTTGTCTGCCTCTGTGTATCCCTACAAACTACAGTCAGACATTCACTCTGTGCTTGAGGTTGTTAATAGAAATTAAGCGGACAGATCCCGTTACTGAGGCCTGATAGCTAAAAGCACTTTATCAGCAATATTAAATAAATATTAAAAAAAAAAAAAAAAAGTTGTGCTTGATTCTTGCACTCAGTAAGACATGTAAAATGAAACAAAGACAACAATAAAGACATACAAATGATGCTGATATAGTAGATAACCTGTAAGTTTGCTTGTGTTACAGACTCATCATGGACTGAGCGGATATTAAGCACACATGCTCATTTTTATTTTCCCCTTGTTGGAGAAATATTTTCCTGTGTACCTATTATTCTAATCCCCAGTTTTGGCTCATCAACTCTTTATGCCTGATGCTTAACTAATGTTTTGTTCAGTGTGGTGACTTCGCTTTACATATGGCTCAAATTATGTTTTTTATTTGTTTGATCAATACAATCATTTCTATTTTTCAAGTCTGCCAAGATGTTCAACTACGGCACTGGCTGGAGGAAAACTTGTGATGCGCTGTTTGTTGTGTTTGCTGTGGCCTTCCTTGTGACTCGACTGGTGATTTTCCCCAGCAGGTAAGTAAGGTTTACTCTTGAGATGTTTTTAAAAAGTTTGGTGATAAAATGTTCAACTACTTAATGCATCACGGGTGACTTGTAAAGTCTCAGAAACGCTTTTTTCAACGTTACTTTTATTATTTGATTACTCACAGAATCCTCCATACCACCCTGGTGCTGTCCATGGAGGTGTTTGAACCTTTTCCCGGCTACTACTTTTTCAACGTCCTGCTGATGGTGCTGCAGGCTCTTCACATCTTCTGGGCTGGCTTAATCTTGCGCATGGTGTATAAGTTCCTGAAAGGCAAGGTGAGAATCAGCAATGAAATCAACCATAGGGCTTCTCTGACGTTTATATTTGTAATTTAGCTTTCATATAGAAAGACATGTGGAGTCAATTCCTAAATTAACATCTATGATTAGACCATAGACAAGTGAGAAGCAGAGTCATTTTCTAATAGACTTCTATACAATCAGACTACTTTTTGCAACCAGAGGAGATGCCCCCTGCTGGCTATTAGAAAGAATGCAAGTTTAAGGCACTTCCGCGTTGGCTTCACTTCTCAGACCTGGAGGTTGCCCACTGGATTAGACTATAGTTCCTCAACTTCGTCATACATGTTAAACGCCTTATCTGCTTCTGTCTCCAGCTGGAAAAAGATGAACGCAGTGATGAAGAGAGCGAGGTTGAAGAGGAAGAGGATGACAAAGGAGGAGAGGAAAATGTGGATCAAGAAGATTATTGTTGGGAGAGAAGTAAAGACACCCTAAACTCTAAACTGTCTATGCTGACCAACAGTTGTGTCCTAAACAACTTGACCAACCACAGGGCGTCTGTAGCCGACAGGATGCGTAAAGCTCAGTAAAGTCTTGATGATTTTTTTTTTTACATAAAGTCAGTTGTGTTTTTTATCCCAAAATGAAAACAGCCATGGTTTACAGATTGAGTGATAGATGACAGATATGATCCTTATTACCCTCTTTACTACAGTTCCTGTATGCTGATGTCACTGTGCTTCACGACTAATGGAGAGTGAAATTAGTCATCATAAAAGTCTGACATAGCAGAGGATGGTTTCGATCCATCGACCTCTGGGTTATGGGCCCAGCACGCTTCCGCTGCGCCACTCTGCTACGCACCCCAGATGGGACTCGAACCCACAATCCCTGGCTTAGGAGGCCAGTGCCTTATCCATTAGGCCACTGGGGCTGATACAGCCACCAGGGAGCAGTTGTGCCAATACTCATAGTAACACAAGCACTGTAATCCCGTTTACGTTACTTTTCTATGGACAGCGATGGTAATCTGAAAAGTAAAATCGGGGAATCATGAAAGTGTTCAGTGCCTCCCTGGTGTTTCTCTTCATTGTAGCCGACGCTGCAGACTGTTTACACCAGAGCCGGCCCTAGACCTTTGTGGGCCCTATTCAAAATTTTTTTGGGGGCCCTCTTACTGTGCGTTCTCAGTACATATGGCACAGAAACAACATCTCTTGTTTTTAAGGGGCCCTCTGCTGGCCACGGGGCCCTAAGCCACCGCAATGATCGCTTATTGGCTGGGCCGGCTCTGGTTTACACTGTTTGTCATACAGCACCTCACAAAGCACACGTTTGAAAACAAAAAAAAGAGATTGTAACTAAGATATAGCACAATAGCAAAACAAAAGATAGATAGATAGCTGATGTAAGACCCAGTATAGTCAGAAGAAGTGGTTGTTAAATATTGTAAAAAATAATTAAATTGTTACACAACATGCAGTAGACATTTAAATGCAGGAAATAAAATCATATTTTTACTCTTTCTATGTATGTCTCTTGTGATGATTTAAGACATTGAAATAGTTTTGATATGTGATACAGTAGTCTAGATCAGTGGTTCCCAAACCTTTTCACATCAAGGACCCCTAAACAGACACAAATTAGACAATGGATCCCCATTTGATAAGATTTTGTCCCAGGGTCCCCCATTTGATAGGATTTTTGCTTTTAAATGTTTGACACAAAAGATGTATGAAACCCATGACCAAAACAGTCATACATTCTGTCATTGTGTTACTTATGGATGGACTTATAGTGAAAATAAATTATATTCCCTTTTTTTCTGAGGACCCCCTGGAACTCCCTCAAGGACCCCTGGGGGTCCCCGAACCCCACTTTGAAAACCACTGGCCTAGACCACTCTTTTAAATCATAGTTATACTTGATTCATTGTTTTATAATAATAACTCTTGATGCTCTACCTTTTGGTCCTTACTGTCAACCTGTTCATATTTATGATCCATACCGCTAACCTGTTTTTTGGCATTGCATATATTGTATATATATTTGGATTTGTACCTCATTGTCATTTTTATATTTGCACTCTTTATATTTTGCACTCTGTCCTACTTTGTACTGCAACTGCTGCACAGCAATAAATAAAGTTCCATCTTATCTTATTATCATCTTATGACTGAAATCATGCTGTATAGCTTCTTCTGTACCACAGTGCCATCTGGTGGCTCACACCAGCATGCCACTAATAGGCTGGGTGCCGGTGTTATGTTGAATTCTGTTCCCCCGTTGAATAGTGTTTCCCATCCGTCAGGTTTAGGTAGGGGGAAACACATATCGACTGGAAACAATACTCGACACAACACCTGTGCTCTCCTGAAATGTTATAGATACGTAACTAATGATATCAAAGATGATGTAATTGATTGAGATAACTTATTTGTTGATGAAATATAGCTAAATATACTATATAATATGAATGAGGGTGGAGCCCCTCGCAATCAATCACATCATCAGTTTTCTTCACGGCTCCTCCAGCCATTATAATAACTGGGTCCTTGGTCATGACCTGAGATGGAGTTATTTCGAGCTTTAAAGCTGCAGTATGCGATATTGGGGCAAATATGATTTAAAAAAGTTATTTTTAGAAAACGGTCGCTATATCGTGACAGTAGTACATGAAACAGGTAACCTGAAAAAAATCATGTTCACTTACCGGAAGAAAACAAGGTACGCTGTCCAGCTGCCGTCTATGTGAGCCGGCTGTCATTCACTCGCGAACTCCGACCAAACGGTCAAACTAGGCCGCGCTGATCAAATAAGAATCAATATTCTGTTACTTTAATGCCTATTTCTTTCCTCAAATGTTTTCAGAATCATCTTGGAGTTACTGTTTAGCTGTAAAATGAGAAAGTTTGTGATGCAGCCGCCATTGTAAAATCTGTTGAAGGAAGCCAAGTTCTGGTCACATGACCGGAGCACAGCCAATAGGATCGCTCTCTCTCTCTGAAATGACCTGTGATTAGTCAAAATCTGCCATCAAGGCTAGATTTTTCTAAAGCCTGAAAACAGAGCCATGAGGAGGAGCAGAAGTCTAGTTTTCTCTCAGACCACTTGAATTACTATATGCTGAAAGGATATTATGGAATTTTTGCCAAATTATGCCAAAAAATTGTTGCCTACTGCCACTTTAATTTGCTGGCTTTGCGTTAGAAGTGAGTTTTATCCTAAGTTGTTATTACTAGTTATATGTGATGTGAAACTAATTAAAATGTACCCTTTGTTCGCGCTAAGTGGTTTGTAAGCTCCGAACACCCATGCGAACACCCCATGCGAACACATGTGACTGCCATTGCCAATGCAACCGTTAGCTAAGTAGCTAGCTAGCTAATGGGTTGAAGAACCACTGGCTCAGCCCTCTAACATTTTATTAGTTATTAATTATTGGTTCATTTTAATGTCTTTGTGGGCTGCTGTAAAGTTAGATATTTTAAGCAAACTGTCAATAATCTAGCTAACGTTAGCGTTAAATACTGACTGATAATATTAACGTTAGCATGTCGCAGCGCGTAACAGTAGCTAACTGTGAGGCAGGAGGTTAGCCTTAATGCTAAACTAGCGTCAGCTGTTTTTCGACAGTCTGCTGGTTAAATATAAAAAGTTCACCGTTTAACATTAGGTCACATGTAACGGTACTTACCCTCTACCCGCATTTTCTCGCTTCTTGTTGGCCGCTATCTTGTAATGTCTCGTATGCTTTTATCTGTTAATTACAATTACACGTGTCGGAGCTGCCACAAGATGGCGCGATGCCAATGCACCGGTGATTAACGTGTATGCTGACAGGTCCTAATGTAGGGTACGCAGTATGTACGGTAGAGTATTTTTTAAATATTTATCTGTACACTGCATGCATGGTTGTCTCTGTGGCGCAATCGGTTAGCGCGTTCGGCTGTTAACCGAAAGGTTGGTGGTTCGAGCCCACCCAGGGACGACGCGTTTTCGTTTTTTTTTAAATATATATCTTTTCCCCCATTTTATTACAGTGTTGAGGAATTTTGAGAGCACTCGTATGAACATGTATTGTATAAACACAGCAGATTGTCACCGCCAATCACTCTACAACATGTCAGCACCTGCGATCTACACACCAACCCTCCTCCTCCACCTGGGCAGATGTGTCAGCGGGCCAGATACAAACTGGATGAGCTTGTTTCCCTTCTTAAGCACAGGACTAGGCTCATCAAGTTCCTGTCTTACCTTGCCGCTGGTGAATGGTCTCGACGTAAGTGCTGATTTGATAACTTCTAAAAAAAGATCGTTTTTGTTCGATTATGGGAAATGCTCTATAATATTAGTTAAAAGTTTGTTTAACTGCAGTAAACTGTGGTGTGTTTTTGGCTGTGGTACAATTGGTACATTTTCACCTTACACTCGTGTATAAATGTAGTTTTTGAATTTATTTTCTTTTATGTCATATGTCTTTTATGTAATGTGTAATGTCTTGAATGTAAGCTTTCAATCTGCACTGGTTGTTGAAAAAAGAACCTGCTGAAAACAGTAATGTATAAGAAACACAGGTACCTGGATAGTTATTTATAAAGATGAGGAAGTAACATCAAAAGTACAGGAAGAGACAGTCTGCCAGTGGAGTACTGTAGAGTTTTTCTCTCTTGGCTTTTAGTGTGATTTCTGTGTGTTTGTTGGCCCATCTTAGTCTGACTGACACATTTTCTGTCTTCTTTTTAGTGAGCAAAGATGCAGATTTTTGTGAAAACGCTGACGGGTAAAACCATTACCCTCGAGGTGGAGCCCAATGACACTATCGACAACGTGAAAGCCAAAATCCAAGACAAGGAAGGTATTCTTTAGTGTGAGCACACTTGAGAGAAAAATAATAATAAATGATAATTGTTCCTATAGCTATGTTGGCAGATTTTTTGGTAACACTTCATTTTACAAGTTACTTGCTACTTTCATGGTAATTAACAAGTAATCTATTTGAAATTTCTTTGGAATTACTGCCAAATTACCCCAATATTTACCTTAAAATGTATCGAAAATTACTTTATTATAAACATTATTTAATAATTTCAATAAACAATGTATAAACAACCCACTTTATTCAAATATAAGATCTAGTACTTTCTGTTGAAATTGAGATTGCTTCATAAACAAAATTTACCTCTGATTGTATATATTATAATTTCTATGCATACACTGCCATATTTTTACCCAAGCACCAATGTTAATCCTCTCAGTTTTCTGTAATCTGTCATTTTGTAATATACACATCAATAAACCTAAACTTATCACACCAAATACAATGTAGGAAGGCATCCCGTCATCACAAATATTAAGGATACTATTATTATATCTTTTTCATATAAGAGAAGTTACATTAGAGCACATGTTGTACGATGGCAGCTGTAAACGTTAAATGACTTTCTATGCCTGACAGTTGTGACTGTTTTCCAGGTATCCCCCCTGATCAGCAGCGTCTCATCTTTGCTGGAAAGCAGCTGGAGGATGGACGCACCCTGTCAGACTACAACATCCAGAAAGGTAGGTTAGACCTCCACAGTGCCGAACCATCACTAATGTTATAAGGTATAGAGGTGTTGCATCATGATTATTATTATATATGATTTATTTTCTTCCCCAGAGTCCACCCTCCACCTTGTCCTGCGTCTGAGAGGCGGCATCATCGAGCCCTCTATGAGATTGCTGGCTCAGAAGTACAACTGTGAAAAGATGATCTGCCGCAAGTATGTAAACAAACCCAGTGCAGTGTCACACTGGTGAGATTGTCTCAGAAGTAGAGGAGAACCACCCAAAGCTGCCAGCTTAAGAATAGTTGGTAATACTTCATTTTACAGGTCTGCAAATTTCATGGTAATTACGTGATAATTAGTAACCTATACATTTCTTTGGAATTACTGCCAGATTACCCCAATATTTACCTCAAAATGTATTGAAAATTACTTTATTACAAACATTATTTAATAATTATATGCTAAAATAGCATATAATGGTTAAAATAGGGCCCTAAGGCTTGAGAAGCGGATGTGGGCTGCTCTTCATCGGAGGTGGACAACCAAAACTAATAGAAGACACTTCTGATCAGGCACAAATCTCACCATTGTGTGACTTATTGTCTACACAAATGTAACCTGGTAGCTAATGTAATGATTCAGGAAGTTTTTTAAAGAAATTTCAAAGAAGTTATTTGCTAATTATTATCTGTTTATCAGCAGACATGGAAATAAAGCATATCAATTCAATTTGTATTATATTCCTGGTATTAAATAAATGTCCAGCTATTGGGAAATAGAGGAATATAATTATTAAATAATGTTTATAATAAAGTAATTTTTGATACATTTTGAGGTAAATATTGGGGTAATTTTGGCAGTAATTCCAAAGAAATTTCAAATAGGTTACTTGCTAATTATCACCGAATTACCATGAAATGTGCGGACCTGTAAAATGAAGTGTTACCGAAAGGTTTATATGTTTCATATAAAAACTTCATCAAATGTGAAATCTCTTACTAGTTCTGTAACAACTCCTTACACGTCCTTTGGTGTAAACCTGCCTAACCAGCAGTTCTCAAACTGTGGGATGAATGAGAGTTGGTGTTCTTGGCCTAACCATCTAATCACATAGTAGATTTGTTGGCGTAGTTCATGTAGTAGTTGGTGTGCATGGTTCCAGGTACAGCTTAATTAGTGGGTCATTAAGGCCTACCCTAAACCATTAAGCCATTTAAATTGTAGCCTAATAAAACCGCTTAGAGGAAAGGTGGAGATGGAAAGACTGAACAAAGTGATTATAAAAGAGAAGAAAATATGTAGACATTGAAACATTAGTTGGTGAGAGTGACAGGATGATGATGGTTATTGTATTGCTCCTCTCGTGCTCAGGTGCTACGCTCGTTTACATCCACGTGCCACCAACTGCCGCAAGAGGAAGTGCGGACACACCAACCACGTCAGACCCAAGAAGAAGCTGAAGTAGACGGCTGGAATCCATAATCAATATTGTCAATAAAATGATTTTGACAAGCAACATTGATTAAATGTGGTTTCTTACTTACAGTTTTCTTCAGAATATTTTTTGTGTGACTGCATCAAATCAAATTCAGAGCAGTGGACGTGTTCTGTGGGTACAGATACGATAACAAGACAGCAGATTGACACATTTTCAGCATGTTTCTTTCACATTTTAAAACTGAAGTCATAGATGATGACACA
The DNA here is from genome assembly GCA_916701645.2 of Sebastolobus alascanus. Lineage (NCBI taxonomy): Eukaryota > Metazoa > Chordata > Actinopteri > Perciformes > Sebastidae > Sebastolobus > Sebastolobus alascanus. The sequence goes on from CAKAOJ020000195.1 coordinate 1,990,853, forward strand.
CAGAAACCAAACATTATGGGTTGGTGTGTCTATGTGTACAATATAAACCTGGGAAGCCTTAAAGGTGGACATAGTGTGTTAATCATATTGAGGAGCACTAAAGTAAACTATATTGATCTAGTTGTCTGTTGAACACTCAAACTATTTAAAGATGATTAAGAGTCATTAATCAATACTTTATCACGTTTTCAGTCCATCAGACGTGATGACAGGTGGGCGCTGTCAGCTGTCTGTTGTATGACAGAGCAGTAAATAGGATCACATTGGATCTGATTTGTAAAGTTGTAAAATGTGAAAGTATGGAAGACTCAAATTAACGTAATAAATGTTGGTAATAATAATAATAATAATAAAAAAAGGTAAATTTCGATTGCCACAGTACAACTGCAGGAAGATGTGTTCACAGACACAACTAAAAACCATCTAAATCTAAAAAAAAAAAAAAATCTTTAGCAGAAATGCCATGTTCACACATTCACACCTGGAAGCTGCCCAGTAAAACCAGTCTGATCTGTCAGCCAAATTGCGTCCTTCACTAGAGCAGTTGGGGGTACGGACCTTGCTCAAGGGCATCTCGGTAGTACTGTAGTAATGTAGTAATGCAAGAGGTTGAAGCACTGCTGTTTCTCTTTCCCCGCCCACATGTACCCTGCAGGTCCAAGGGATCAAACCGGCAACCTTCTGGTCACAAACCCGCTTCTCAAATGCACGTTTCCATGACAACGCCTGTAGAGCATGACCAAATAAGTGACAAACAAACCCACTAATTTGACTTTTAAATTTGGATTTTGTGGCTTGGTCAATGAATCACTGAAAGTAATCAACTTACTGAAACCATTTCGGATTAATGCGATGGCCCACAGGGAGGGAAAAAATGACTGTAAACAAGAAAGAAGTACATTAAAATGGCCGAGCGACTGTAATTCTTTGCTTTTATTTCCAAACCGTGATGACAACAGCTCAAAGTTTGAGACACAGAGCTGGCACGAATATCAACAACCATCCTTGTAATATAACAATAAGGCTTGAAAATAATAATACAAACATAGCATCATGGACTATGTTAATAAATAATACAGTGTGTGTGATAAAAGACTCTTCTCATACAGTACAGCCACACTCTCAAGGCGTGTGGCATATTGTCCACAGCTAAAGGTAACGTGCTGAGAAACGACAGAAGGCAGAAAACGTCTCTTAAATCTCCTTGAATGCGTCTATCGTCATAAATACGTTACCAAGTCAGTGGTTTGTTAAGATCTGATGCACAGTTAAACTTATCTGTAATACTAAGTGATTTATTTCTTGTGTTTACTTATTTAATAGCTATAGCGTTATTGATTTATATCATGTGGAAAATACTTATCCTAAATGTAATTACTTATTGTATCATATCTACTTACAGGTTACTGTCACTTATCTTAGATTTAAAGGTTTCTTACGAGCTTAAATGAAGATGTGATAATAGGCGAGGTGCTGAAAGACCTTATCGATGACTCTGCTCTTAACAACTGTGTGTCCATGCCTTACCCAAATAGAAAACACTATAGCGTACTTCTTTACTGACCTTGAATATATGTCATTGCTTATTCCTGTGGGGAAAAGCACCAACTACAACCACTCTGTCCTTCACTTCACACAACGTTAAAGCTGCTACATTATGCATGGGGAACTACGAGAGCACACACAAGTTTATCTCTGCACAAATCCAACTTTGTTAATTGTTAATAATTATGTTGTATGCAGGCTGTTAATCTCTTAAAAGCATTTTGTCTTGTGCTCTTTTTTTATTTGCATTCACTTCATGGATTTTGTTGTAAAGATGTTTAAATATCACCTGTCAGTTGAAAAAAACAAAACAAAAAAACAAGGCCTCTTATTCATATTGACACTGCATCGCCATTTGGTGTACAAAAGTCCTACTTATGAAAAACTACAAGCACCAGTTCTCTATATTAAATGTCTAGCGGTGTTAAGCACTTACCTTAAAGGTGGTTTTATTGCATTGACTGTTACCCTTGAAAGCAACATGAAGCGTTACACTAGATCGGACAAGCAAAACCGTGTGTGTGCTGCTCCCTCCCTGCAGCCGAGGTGGTTCTTGTGCTTGAAGAGGACGGGGGGACCAGCTCAATCTCGTTTTGTTTGCTCCCCCGCTGCGTTGACCACGACAAATTCAACCCTGTCATCTGTTCTATCTCTCTTTCTTGGGTTGGATTTTTACCCCCCTCTTATTTGTCGATGAGTTTAACCAGGCTCTGGCGAAGGTCATTAAGGTCAAAGATCTTGATGTCCAGAATTTCAATGGCCCTCTGGATTTCAGAGTCCACGCGATCCCGATCCTCCAGAGAGTTATTGAGGTTCTGCTCCGAGTTCTGGACACGACGCTCCAGCTCTGCGTTACGCATCTCCATCTCCTGCACAGAAGAGGAAGCTGTTGTTAATTTAAAGAGGACCTATTATGCTTTTTTGCTTTTTCCCTCTCCTTTAGTGTGTTATATAGTTTTTTTTGCATGTAAAAGGTCTGCAAAGTTACAAAACCCAAAGTCCACGCCAAAGGGAGTTACTCTCACTCTCACTGCTCCTGAACTGCCTGAAACGCCTCGCTTGAAGTCCCGCCTCTTCTTCCATAACGTGGTGATGTCACCAAGTAACACATTTGAATAATACCTGCCTTGCGGCTAGTTTGGCACACCCTAAATCAAAGCTAGTTAGAGCAAAGCTGGAGCGGAGTCTGAAGAGTTTGGTTCAGTTGACCAATCACAACAGTGTAGGCCAGCTGACCAATCAGAGCAGACTGGGCTTTTCGGAAGGCGGGGCAGGAGCTCAAACAGAGCGTTTCAGACAGAGGGTGAAAAGAGGTGCTGCAGCACAGCCGGTATGAGAAAAATAAAGTGTTTTTTGAAGATTAAAGCATTTAAACATATTATAGTAGAAACCCTAAATACAAGTATGCACCTAAAAATAATCACAATAGGTCCTCTTTAACTAATGATTATTTCACTATTACTCAACAAAGGTGTTCAAAATTTATAAAAGCATACCACGTTGTCGTAATAATCTCCTACCCGTAATCTGTGAATGGCCTCGTCCCTGTCGTGTTCCATCTCGTGGTACTCTACTTTCTTGTTTTGCAAAATGTGGATTTCCTGGAGAAGATTTAAAAAGGAACACTTGAGTAGCTGAATCTTTCATCAACAACTGTGATGAACACTCCAGCTACCAGCCTCTGACCCCGGCTGATGATGAAAGTGGAACAACGAGCACCAACCTCATCTTTGGCCTTCAGCAGGGCTTCCAGCTCCTCCAGGGACTGGGTCAGCTCATCCTTCAGCAGGTCACTGGGGCCGTGGCCTCCATGGGCCTCTAATTCAGCCACCTTATAACACACACAGAGACAGAATTAAATCATGTTCAGCATGTGGGACGTGGCTTCACAAGAAAATCTTAGCATTTTACATATTAAGACCTAAATTAAATTCAAATGAGGGGAGACCGAGCATTTGCTGTCTTTGCCCCTAAAGTTTGAAACAGTTTACCTCTCACTATTAGCTCATCCAATCTAACTGAAAAAACATCTCGATACACACTCATTTTCTCTCCCTTTTCTTAACTGATGTCTGAATTTTTTTCTCATTTGTGTTTTATTAATTCCCCAAAAGTATGTCTGCACCAAATTTCAAGACTTTTGACCAATCAGAACAAATGTTGTGGTATTTTTTCTTATCATACTAAATATAGTCTTTGGGCACAAATGGGTTAAGACAGTATCAGTGATCTTAGTGTACAACTAAAACATGAAAAACATTGATCTACAAAGAGGAACCATTCAACACAGCTGATCACTTCAGGTTCTCAGCGAGATTTCTCAGCCTCACATGCTTTCAGTTTTATCCACACATCATGACTCATATTTTTTTCTTATCTACAAGTTAAAACTCGCTTGAACTTCAGCTAGGATTCATCAACAGGCAGATGAGCGAGTCAAGTCTCCACTATCAGGTAAACAGGAGCGTTGCTTTGTCATCTGGGCCTCACAAATCAGAAAAAAAAAGAAACAGAAGTACAACCTCTAAAAAAGCCCCCGCGTCTGACAGAGACAGGCTGAATTATTTTTAACCATGTATGGTTGAGACTGGGAGGAGCGGCAGAAAGAAGAAAAAAAAAGAAAGAGAGAAGCGAGTGGATGCCAGCTCCCTCTGGTGATTTTTCATTTTTTCCTAAGTGGGGCATTGAAAGTAGGATATTGCTGTCCTACAAACCCCTCTCCCGCTCACACCACCCCAGAGACGTGAACCATTTTCAGCCACCTGGTCCCCTTCCTCAGATAGAGGGAACAAGCTTGGTCTAAAGGAGACGGAGACAGGGTTCTAACTTGTATTGGTTAATTTGTTGATGTGGACCAAAACGGTGAAAACTGTTTCTTGTTGAAATACCAGACGAGTGGCGGATAATTAAAAAGTAGTGATCGATACTGTAAAGCTGGACTATAATTGGAAAGGGATCAAGGTATTAAAGCATTGAATCAGAGAGGTTTGTAACAGTCAGCCTGAGGCGAGGCCGCTCCCAGAGGAATAAGCTACCAGCGAATGTGAAAATACCTTTTATTGATGAGCGAGTACAGGGAGGGCAGAGACATCTGCATTCACTGGAACCTGAGAGGTAATTCAAGTGTAAAACCCTCCTGAGACTCGGGGTATTTAGGGGTGAAATCAAGTGACATTGCTGTGTGCATGGTGAACCGGTTCAACCGGCAGGGAACACCTTGACTAAAGCCTTGGAGGCAAAACGCCTGCAGCACAAGTCATGTCAAAGAATAATGAAGTATTTTACCGGCCTGACTAACTTGTCCTTTTTAAATTTCGCTGAGCAAGTGCTTTCAAACCAAGGAAATGAAGTGACGAACCAATCAAAACCAGCATGACCTCTCTCAGCAGAGAAAGCTGTGCGACTCGGTCATTACTGAAACCAACAGAGTCCCATCAGCGTCACCTTGCTTTTGTTGGAGCGAGGCTTTACTTCAGCAATAATCTGAGTGTCTGCTCCTGCTACAGAAACTCACCGCACCAGCATTGATTATTAGGTGTGACCTTAGCCATCAGCTTCTGCCCCGCAGGTTACTACAGAATGAACTTGGCTACACAGAGAGAACAACTAGTGTACTTTTCAGTGTTTTTATGGCCTGATTTAACTTTTCATTAAAGGGTAATGTTGGTATTTTTCAACCTGGACACTATTTTCCCATGTTTTTGTGTCTAAGTGACTAATGGGGTCAACAACGCTGTAACCAGCAGCAACGAAACGAGCTGCGAGGGCAAGTGATCTGCATCAGTGTACCGTTATGTTCATTAAAAGTGCTTGTTATTATAAGTGTCTGACAACATTATGGAAAGGACTCTACAGAGAAATAAAACATTATGATTTACCTTTCGCTTGATCTGGTCTGTTTGTTATTGTGTCTAAGTCCCGCTCAAGGAGAAGTCTCATTGGGAAATCTGAATATCCGTATACTCTGGCTCAAATAAATACGGGCGGCCATCGAATTCAAACACCTCGTCCACATTGTGGAAAACATCTAAATATTTGGCCATGACATGGAAAATATTTTAGATAACACTAAGCTACGCTTTCTGCACTCCAACACAACAAATTCTGCCCTGCAGGCACTCGTTTCCACCATGGATGTATTCTGTTGTCTTCCTGTAACACGTCACCTCAGAAAGAGACTTTTCCTTGAGCGAGACTCTTTCCACAATGTCAGACACTTATAATAACAATCAGAACCTGTCATGGCAAAAACAAGCACTTTAAGTGTACGTAAATGACGGAGCTAGCTTGCCCCAATAGCACCATATTGCAGCCCGTGAGCAGCTGCCGTCTACAGCGCTCTCCCTCAATACTGGACCAATTTCAGAAATTGTTATCCCTTTTAGTCAGTTAGACACAAACACATGGGAAAATACCAAAGTTACTGTTTAACCAATGGTGTTTCATCTTTGATCAGATCTGTTTCAACACTCAGCTCTGGTACCAGGAACACTGTACAGAGCTCTCTAGAGTACATGAAATATGTAGCTGCGGAGTTTGAGGTCAACTTTCCCACAAAGCTTTTCATGTAACAGTTAATCCATCCATCAACCATCCCTCCATTCATATAAACCGCTTATCCTGTTCAGCATGCTCTGGGTAGGAGGCAGGGTACTTCCTGGACAGGTCACCAGGCTATCACACACTTTTGGACAATTTAGTGTTTGCAGTTCATATGAGCTGCATGTCTTGGACCGTGTAAATCCTCAGAGGACCTGGGTCTTCCAATTCATTTAACATCAATCAAAACTGTTGACACAGCAGTAATTTTGGATTTGTAAATCTGATACTCAGTTACTAAGGCAACCTTAATCATATTTACAGGACAGGTTTTATAGGATTGCAGTGTTAAAATGAACTACCCCAATAAATAGGTAACACTTTATATTAAGGTCTTTGTAATAATTATTAGCTAATAGGTAATAAGCCACTTATAAGTCTTTATAAGATGCTTATTACCATTATGTGTTAATAAGACTAAGTTGCCAATAATAGCATCATAAACACATTTATTGTTAGATTATAAGACATTTATAAACACTTATAAGGCTTTTATTAACATTCTTAAGCAGTCTATAAACTAATAATTCTAATTAACAAGTTTCTTATAAGTGCTTATAGATGTCTTATAATCTAACAATAATTGTGTTGTATTAGGTATTTATTACACAGCTTTGTTGAATACTCGATTCTGATTAGTCAATCACGGCTTTTTTCTGGGGTCTGTTATTTCTTTATAGCAGACCGTTGCTATGTATAACAGACCATTGCTATGGACGCGGTTCTGATGTCGGACTCGGGCGAAACGTTTTTGTGGCAAATTATTGATTTCTTAAGTAAGTAGCAGTGTAATAACCGGGATAATGTACAGCTAGCGGGTCATTGTTGTGAAATAAACCCAGACAGGGCGATGCAACACCCCGAAGGAAGTACCCTGCCTCCTACCCAGAGCATGTTGAACAGGATAAGCGACCGACTCGCTATACATTATCCCTTACTTTTATAGTCGTATTAACACATAATAATGTTAATAAGCATCTTATAAGGATTTATAAGGGCCTCTCCCCCCCCCGCCGTTCCCTCCGCGGTCGGCAGGCTAAAGCAGGAAAAGTTAACACTAGGATCGGCATTGATCCATGGAGAGACCCTCCTCTGGTCAGCTAACATTACTGCCAAGCAGGTGAAATATAGAGTGATATTGTGTGTTAGCTGACGTGTGTCGCCTCACTGTTTAGACCGGTGCTCGTTCATGTCAATGTAGCGCGAGCACGAGCAACAGGACGCTGACTTTCGTTGACATTGCGGCCACAGGTGTCGCTGTGAACAAGCAATTTCTGATTCTTACATATAGCCCCTTTAATATGTGACAAGATACATGTAATTACTTTTAAATTTAGAAGTAGGTGTGTATGAAGAGGATGTGAAGACAGCAACACTCTTTATCTCCACTCTTGTAGTAATGTCATATATTGTACTTCTGAACCTGCTAATGAAGGCTTTAGAACATTAAAATGTGTTGTTGTGAGTCGTTTTATGGGCCAATTGTTTTGGAGATGGGTGACATGAAGTTACAGACACACAACTGGTGTGTGGGCTGATTTTTGCTTTTGAATTGATCTTAATAATTCAGTATTCAGGGTAAGCACACTTAATCAGAGAATCTTCTGTACCCGAGCGCCAGACTGAACACGGTAGAGGCTCACCTGCTCTCTGAGTCGGTCCGTCTCCTCCTGATACGCTGAGAGCTGTTTCTTCCATTGCTCCACATTAGCATTAGCCTCATGCAACGCTGCCACCAGTTTGGTGTTGCTGTCCTGCAGAGTGAAGAGCTCGGCCTCCAGGTTCATCTCACAGATGGACCTGAAGAACACAAACACTGTTAACCAGTGATACATATAATACTGTACATATAAGCCAATATATTTTAAGCCAACAGCCTACTGTTAAAACTGAGTCTTGTGTAAAACACTGCAATATCGAGACAAATGTTTACTGAATGCTATAGCTGAAAATCTGCTGGCCTTGTTAACACAAGCAGCAAGCCAGTGAAGCCACTATAACAGCGTTAACAAATCTATACCCAGGACCGCAGCCTGCAGCAGCACACCTACTGCCCAGACTGAAGGTCATTTCACAGGTCTTATAACAAAGCAAAGATACACTCATTAAAATGCTCAGAGTGCAAACAACAAGACCAAACTGTTCCCACAGTAATCCTCCAATCCTGGAGGGCAAATGTCATCTTTATCAAAAGACTGAATGTGACACTGAGAGACTATTTTTTAAGGAAATTAGAGTGCTGACATGTCCCCAATAAGTTGGTACATCAATTTCAAAGAGAACCTATTGTGGTTTTTCCCTTTCCTTTAATGTGTTATATATTTTTTGTCTGCAAGGTCTGCAAAGTTACAAAGTCCACAACAAAGGGAGTTACTCTCCCCCACAGAAACACTGCTCCTGAACTGCCTGAAACACCTTGCTTGAAGTCTTGACTTTTCTTCCGTAACGTGGTGATGTCACCAAGTAACACGTAAAACGCATCACCCTGTCGGGGTTTATTTCACAACAATGACCGTATCGACGTACATTATCCTGCTTATTACACAGCTACTTACTTAAGAAATCAATAATTTGACACAAAAATTGTCCTCCAGAGATCGAGATTAGAACTGCGCCCATAACAACGGTCTGTTATACATAGCAACGGTCTGCTATAAAGAAATAACAGACCGTAGAACTCTGTGATTGACCAATCAGAATTGAGTATTCAACAAAGCTGTGTAATAAATACCTAATACTGATAATACCTTGGGCAGGAGCTCAAACAGAGTGTTTCAGACAGAGGGTGAAAAGGATGTTCTGGTAGAAACCCAAAATACAATTATGAACCTGAAAATGAGCATAATAGGTCCTCTTTAATTTAATTTGCAAGCATCAGGGAACAAAGAAGAATAAAATAGTCGTCATTGACCAAGATGGTTGCGAATTAAATATGGCATCATAGAGTAGTAGTTCTTTTGTGTAGTTTTCACATTTTCCATTACAATGATCGTGCTGACCTTGGTACCAGATAAAAATGTTGTGAGCATAAAGCATCATCATCTGTGTGGCTTAAAGGTGAATCTTACTTGGGACTGCAGTATGATACATTCACGTGTATACATGCCTGTTCCAAGTTTATGGGGGCGCCTATATGCCCCTTGACTCTATATATTACATAAGAGACATATGAAATCATTAAATGTTAACAATTTCAATCCATTTTGGTTCAATCTGCAGAAAAGGTCAGTCAGATTCTCTCCTCATCCTCGATCCTTCGCCTTCGATCTGTCCCTCTACGTCTAGAAAGCTTGAGGTTGTCCCATGGCAACAGTTTACCATGGTAACCATCAAGGAGCAGATTTCTGTGGCAATAATTGGACTGTGGGATATAAAAGCATTGTGGGTGTCTCAAACCGACTGAATGAAGAGATGTTTACAAGCTTTGTTTGATGCTATTGATGCTACGTATGAGTCAACGCCTCAACTATGGCCTCTTCACTTTCTCGAAAGCTTAACAATCCGAATGACGTCAAACCGTAATTAACCCTCGAAATGAAAACCATGTTAATACTCAGTGAACTCTGCTGGGAGGGTGGATGTTAAAGGTAATGGATTACCTGCTCAAGTGTAATCAATAGTATTGATCAAATGAAATCTGTAGCAACCTCATGCAGTTTAGCTGAGGTCAGAATTACAAATTCAGATATTTTCCAAACTGCGATGTGATTGATGATGACTAATCTGTTTGTTCGGCCGACTATTGGTACAAAATTACACAATTACTAAAATTAGTTGTAATAAATTGCACTCGGCGGCTCACGTTACCGCATTCTTGGAAAGGGAGGAGTGAGCGGAGGGGTATTCAGTCGGTTGCAATTTGCAACTACATCACTAGATGCCACCAAATCCTACACACTGTACCTTTAATGACATTACACTGTAAAAAAGGTCCATTTACTGAATGACTTACTCAATTGTCACAGAGATGGTTATTATCACCTGCTATCACGTGACTGAAATTCTAGATTTACGTGATAACTGAACCATCTCCATGACAACTCCACCCACTGATGAGATGTGGCTGAAAGCTCTGGAAACTTTTTAGTGAATGGAACCTTGCGCTAAGATTTTTTGTCAAACTGCTATTGCAAAGCGTTCTCATCCCAACTCGTCACATACGGCCGCTTGGACCCATCCGATGGGTTTACATTGTAGTTAATGGAAAGCCTGGTACATCTCATACCGGCGCTAAAGGTTGCCTTGTGCGGCAGTGTCACACGCCAACGGCCGCGACTAAGCCTCAGTATTTGATGCCCTGGAAATAAGAATAGGCTTACTATTTCCATGGTCAAAAATGAAAATTCAAACTCAGTTCCATACATTTTTTGTAAGCACTGGATAAAGTGTGAGATAACTTTGGAGTTTTTCATCTACTTTCAAATCATAATGCAAGATTTTTAAAGTGGACACAAGCATTTCACAACGGGATTCTGTGAGGTGTTTGAACAGAAGGTGAGATTGGACTTGGAGAAGAAAGTGTTTGTGGTCACTTCAGTTTCCACTCTGATGTGTGTGTGTGAGTGTGTGTGTGTATAACTCGATTACCCTTCAGACAGCATCTTCTTAATGCGCTCCTTCTCAGCAGACAGGGTGATGTCCGCGCTCTGGCTGCGGAACATCTTGTCCTCGGGTCCGTTCACTAACATCACCGGTGGAGACCGGAGTTCATCCGCGAGGTCCTGAGAAACACATCAGTAAATGGACTCTACTAATAACACACACAGCATTACAACACCAGACGGATTATTCAGAGAGACGAGAGTCTGTCAGATCTTAAAAATCATTCACATCAATGTCCAATAAAGATTGCTCAATGTTTAAATTAAAAACACACAAAAGTAATGTAAAGCTCTGCAGCAGAACTACGTTTTTGTCTCAGGTCTTGATGGAATCATGGTGATGTGAGTATTATAGTTAGTATTGTATTATTGATAGTCAGTGGTTCCCAACCCTTTTCCCTACATTATATTCAAAGCATAACAATAACAACCACTGATGATCTGTACAATTAACCCAAATAATGAACGCAATAACTGCAGGAAGTTTGTATAAAATGAGCGATTTGGATGAATTTTGTGCAGATTATTTCCTGTGAATGTTGCATCAGAGATTTGCTGTTATTTTCAGATTTATTTTTTTATCTGTACTATGTATTTCTTTGAATTTTTGGCATGAAATGCTGAGATATACGCCAACTGTATACTATTTTAAAAAGTTGTCTTACACCCCTTAAAATCAAGAAGGCCTCGTGACCCCCTGTGAAGCTTTGGTGACCCCTAATGTGGGTCGGGACCCCCAGGTTTGGAACCATTGTGTTATGATGTCAGCCCATCACAGCAGGTATAAATAAATTCAAAATTCTGGGTCAGACAGAAAGGAAAGGAACGATTTTCAGACATCTTCAGTTTCTGTTTTGTGTGGTGCGAAAATAATACTTTATGTTCAGGAGTCAGGAGAGAAAACAACAACAGACTCACCTGTGAGAACTACAGAGGAAATCCATCAGGTGGAAAAAAAACAGAAAATAAACATGTCATCACAAAGCTCACTGTACATAATGACCTTTCCAAAAATATCACAACCACAAGCAGTTATGCAGCTCAGCGCCACTTAGCAGGAATCAAGCACTATTAATTGACGCAGTCGGCGTCTGTCTGGAGCTCCTCCAACGTGTTTATTAAATCGATAAAGACGTGGAGCGAGAGACATCACTTGGAATCTGTTCAGCCGTAGAATTAAAAGGAAATGGGCATGTTCCTCGTGACCAAGCAGATGTAACTGATGGGTAATTATTCTCTATTGATCAAGCAAAAGCCCTGAGCTGACTACATTTTCATCATTACAGTGTTTGAGTCAGAGGCAGTGGATGTGCCGCACCGCTGAGCAGCACGGGATAATTTTACCGTCGTCCTAGTTTCCCTCACTTTCTCTTCCCTCTGAGACGAGTGACCCAGCTCATCTTTCTTTCCTCTCTCTCTCTCTCTCTCCATCCCTCCTTTGATTCAATAACAGTGTCTAACAGCTGAACTGCTGCAAAGTAACACAGGTGCATTCATCTAACCTTGGCCACAGTGTCTCCTCAATCCTAAAAATGACAAAAATGCATCACTGGATGTTTCTGTTGGATCATGACATCTACACATTCCGCCTGATACCTGCAGAGACTTGCTCTACTTTCATGTTTTTTTTTTTCCTCACCTGAGGAGCAGCGATGGTGAGCGCTGTGTTGGCCAGCTCTTTATCCTGCGACTTTTCTCGCGCCAGACGAGCTGCATCCTTCACCTCCTTGAACTTATCTAAGAACTTTGCAAAAGAGGACAAGTGATAGAGCGTTTCAGGTAATGAGACATTAAAAATGCAGCACTCATTAGCCTCCGGAAATGTACAATGATTGAGAAGTTTGGATAAATAAAGAAGATTTTCCTAAAGTATTTATCAGTGCTTTGACCTCCGTCGACTTTGGGTCTGTTTACCTGATGCAGCTGTTGCTCTGTAGCAAAACCGAGTCCATACACGGTGTTGGCCCTGCTGTCCGCCCACTGACCGAACTTCTGGGACGTCTTGGTGAACGTCATGCTGGGTGTAACGGTGCAGTTGATGATCGCCTGCAAATGCAGAGATAACAGAGATGATCGTCTACAGCAGTGAACAACACAGAAAATTCAGGGAGATGTAGTTCAGCAGCAGATCCAAGATCCACCAAATCCTACACACTGTCCCTTTAAAATATTGCTTTATTTGAAATAATAATATTTAAATATTGTTAAACTAATGATTTTGTATGAACATTCACATTTTTAAAATTGTGGATTCCTCCTTGTGGAGTAAATTGTGTCATTGCTTGAACAAAGCTACATAAACCTTCACTAAACACTTCATGTTTGCTGGAAAAGTGAAGAATACAGGGAAACATCTGTGCTTGAGTCACACAATGTGAAGCATCAACTTTCCTCTGGGACTCCTGTCTATCAGCTATTTGCCTATTTTCAGGCACTTCCTCCCTCGAGACGTGTTTGTTCTTTTGATAATGGACTGTTCTGAACATGAACAAAAACTGAAGCTCTGCCACGTCACAAGCTCTTATTGTTCAAAGTGAAGTCAGAGCAGAGGCAAATTTAAATCACATTTCTGTCAAACGGCAGTAAAGATACACATAAACACAGCACAGCCGCCGGGTTCATCACCTCAGTCTCAGAGAAGTGGCCGAAGCCACCCCCCCCCCCCCCCCTCTGAGCACAAGAGAAAAAAAAAACTATCAGAGCTATTTATAAACCTTTTTACGTCATCTACAAAAATGGACCTGATTTAAAATCCCAGAATTGCGGGGCAATGGCAGCTTAGGAGGACGCTTTTTGCGTCCTTCTCTCCCCTCCAACTAATAATCACATGAACTCTACGGTCTCCATTTCTGCGGTGACATGTTTGACATAATATGTTGGACGGTGGCGACAGCAGTGAAGATTACTGTGGAGCCAGACACCAGTCCTGGCAGGATTGGGCTGCTGAGCGACCAACTGCCACCCCGCACAGCCTTGTGGGAGTCAGAAATGTGGGTCAGACCAGCCAGAGGTGCTAAGAAGAGATCAGATAGACCCCCCCCCCAGCGATTGATGTAGCCTCTTCTTCATAATCTAAATCCACAGGCCTGCGAGAGAGACGCTCTGGCTGCTGATTTGTTGACACCCACTGGGGTTTTGTTCACTATATTTTTCCTAACCTTACAGAGTTTCTGGTAGGAGGACGGCTGGTGAAGAGGGAAATTAATGTGAAGCTGTTTTGTTTGGCCCGTGGCTTTTGTTACAAATACTGAATAGCCTCTTTTGTTGCCAAGGCCACCATCTTCACATGCAACGCTTCTTTGAGAAAACGTCTCAGAAATTGGGTGTTTTAGTTATGAAAGATGCAGGGCTCACATTTCAGCTCTGGATATCAAATCTACTGGAACTATATGTTGTGTTTTATACATTATATAATTTTACTAAAGTTTCTATGCTGAATTTACAACTCTCTCTCTCTCTCCATACATTATCACTATTATTACCATTTCCTTCCCCCTCACCTTGGTCCCACCCACGCTGATGATGCGGTAGACGTTGCGGTTGGCATCGTAGAAGAAAGACACGGTGACGGCATGTTTGCTGGCGGGGATCCAGTTCCTCTTGGTGGCGGGGTCGATCTGGAAAACATGGGCCCGGGCGCTGAAGATCGGCTGCTCCCTGGAGGAGGAGGAGGAGGAAGCACAGGGATGAAGATGAGAAATCTGTATAAGGAAATGTCAAAGAGCAAACCCTTTCACACACTTCAGGTTTATTAACAATGGTTTAGAAGTAACTGAGTATAATGCAGTTAACTTTGAGTGAAGAGAAGGAAGCTCTGGACATTTTAAAATCTTAAAAACAAGACAAAAAGCTCTTTTCATGGACTATAATGTGTTTTTGCTCATGATTTGAGGATCGAAACATTTAAATCGTCTCCCATTAAAACCCATTATCATACCACTCTGTTCAAATTGTGTCTCTCTCTTATTTTAGAAAGGAGATCCATGATTATTTTCATAATGGTACGTCTCCATCTGTCTCTCTGCCATCCAGGGACAGATGCTGGAATCATCCTTTGGCTGTCTCCCATACTTCTCCCTGCGTCATTCGCCATACAGGGCTGTGACTTAGCTGGCAAATGATGTTGACGAAAACGCTCTGAACCCTCTCCCGAGCCGTTCACCCTCCACCCTCTGCTCTGTCCTGCCAGTGTTTGCAGAGATGTATCCTGGATACCAAGTAAATATATCAAAGCAACAAAGTCCCTAGTGTTGGGAGGTGGTTTAGCCACAGTCATGTGGCATGAAATAGCAAGACTGCTAAAGGTCTTTCTCTCTTTTTAACCCTCTTGTTCCTCTTCAGCTGGTGTCCACTTGGTCTATTTACAGCACTGTGTATTCCCACACTTTGATTTACAATAAAGCAGAGTACACATGATAAAATATTAAACTGAATGTTATGCGTCAGTCTAAACATGCAACCAAATTTCACAGTTTTACTTAGAACAGATTCCTATTTAAACCAAGGCAAAGGCAAAAACAACACAAGACAAAACCAGAGTCAACAGCCATGCTAGTGACAATGTGAGGCTGCACTTTGGCACAACAGTGCTTTGTGGTAAATGTTAACATCAGCATGCTAATCTGCTCACAATGACACATGCTGGTGTCTACCAAGCCCCCAGGGAAGAGCGCCGGTCGTTGATGCCAATTTTTGAAGTGGCCAACCGGCGGTGCTACAACTTCCGTGTCCGTCACGTGATGCCATCGGGCCTAAAAAAACTTTTTCCTATAGACTTATATTGGAAAAGAGACGTCTGTAACTCAGCGGATCATTTTTTTTTAGGTGAATCAACATCCCAGTAGGAACACTCTAATAGCCCTTATTTAAATCACTAGGTCCTAAAAGTTGTAAAATGAACTAATAGCCAAATCCAGTTATTTCCCTTCCTCAATTCATGTGAATGAGACCCAGACCGAGGCTGGAGCGATGGCTGGCAGGCGGAGTTAGCAAGTCGTGGTGTCTACCAGGTATGATGTTAACCTTGTTCACCAACTTACATGGGCGTGTTAGCATGCTAACATTAGCTAATTAGCACTTCAAACTGCAGTCGGTAACTTTGAGCAAATATGATAAAAATCCTGACAGTAGTGCATCAGACAGACAATCTGTGAAAAAAAAATCACGCGCCCGAAGGAAAAGGACCAATCAGAGCCGAGTTGTCTCTGGGCAGCTGTCAATCACTGCTCGTGAAACTTGCAAACTCCGATCAGACGGTCAAACTAGGCAGCGCTGATCAAATATGAATAAATATTCTGTTACTGTAATGCCTATTTCTCGCCTCAAATGTTTTCAGAAACATCTTGTAGTGTACTGTTTAGCTGTAAAATGAGAAAGGTTATGACCTGGCCGCCATGTTGAAAACAGTCAAGCCAAAACCAAGCACCGCCCACCAGCTGGAGCAAACTTTCTAAGGGGATCACCGAAGCCAGTAGGATACATCCTCTGAGGATCATGAATGTCTTTGCCAAATTTCATGACACATCTAATTGTTGATGTTGAGATATTTCAGTCTGGATCAAACTGGTGAGCAGACCAATCGACCGGCATTGCCATGCCTAGAGCCACACCGCTAATGTGGCTAACAGCATGAATAACTTTCTAAATCATTAAATGAAATCATTGACAAGGTCACACATCAATGTCAATGTTATGGCTGATTAAACTAGACTGACTGCGGCATCTCACTGACTGTGCCATCATAACAAACATGGCGCCCAAGGAGCTCCAGACATACAGGACTGAGGCGTCTTCTCTCTGAAATGTCTTTAAAATACGGGAGTCAGATTATAAACCCTGATGGGTTTTTGGTGCAGACAATACCGACATTGATCAGACTCTCAAGGATAAAAGTATCACGACAAGATGCTGCTGTTAATCACTCTTATCTTTGCTGCCTAAAAGAGGTGCCAAGTTAAAATATGAAATGATAAAAACCAGGACACTCACACACTCTTCTTCTATGCAGTATTGTAAATTGCCGCGACTGTTCCCAATAGAACTGTATTATTTTGGCCAGTCATTGTACATTTATATCTGACCCCATTAGTGACACACAAATCCAGTGATGGTCTCTCGGTGTGTTTCTCAGCGCAGGAGATCTTAATTAAAAGAAACATTACATAATCTGTGTTTCAAGGACTGACTGTAGAGGTGTTGATATGAACGGTGGCATTTCGACGGCTGAACCGCTCCAGTCCGATAATGACCCGTCCCGAGCTATAATTCTCCTTCTCATCTCACAGTAATCCTCCATGTTGTCAGTGGATCTCCTGCTGCAACCACTGATACGCTGATCTGGGGTCTGACTGGGACAAGACACTGGGGTGAGGGCTGTTTGAAGCGGAGAGTGAGATTTATCCTCTGGCTTTCTGTTGACATAAATTAACTGTAATATTAGAAGAAACAAGGAAGCGGTACAACTTAAAGCCACCTAAACTATTTTAAAGGAGCACTCACATAAAGTTTGGGGTCTTGAGATATACAGATTAAAACAAGAGTGATCAAATTTGAAGCAGCAGAGGTCGAGATATCCTGACTTTTACTCCCCGGCTCAAATATACAGGATCCTACAGTTCCCATAATGCAATTCACCAGTATCTATTGTAAAGCATTCCCTGCCTGTTATATGCTCTCATCTTTCAGATGAGAAAGAAGGGTTTCAGTCAAATATTTGAAGCCTAAAGGCCTTTACAAACCGGGGGGCGTGACGAATAAACAATACGAAAATGCGAAATACTCGCCTGCGAATATTATATGTCGAGGGCTTTTATTGTGAAAGGTAAGAATGAAAGGACTGGATGTGGTATGCGCTGCCTTGACAAGGTTGAAAGGAGTAATAAAGTTTGCCATCTTGGTTCGGACAACGGAGGCTCTTTGTTGTTTCATAAATATAGGTGCAACTCAACCCGTTCCGTTCAACGTGATTGGTTGCTGCCTTTATTTGTGGTGCGAAAGCTCAGAAAATCGTCCTTTTCCCGAAAAAAAAGTATGTTGCTTTTCGCCACATAATATACACGTTCTGTGTGAAAGTATTCATGACAAAAACAACAGTTCGAAAAAATATGTGCAAATTAATCGAATGAAAAAAACGCCCCCGGTGTGTAACGGCCTTTACTCAAAATGACCCTGATAATCAGGGTTATTATGATGATGACATCATCAGTTAGTCAGTAGTTATGTAAATATACAATATCTTACTGAAAAAAGTATTAAGATTTTCTTGAAAATATAACAATTTTTGTAATTAGAAAAAAATGAAAATGTATTAGTGTATATATTTATTTCATTTTGCTTGTTGGAGATCTCCTTGGACATTATCTGAAGGCTGTTCATATTTGTATGAGGTCACTTTATTGTGCTGTCAGCTGCTGGTGGGTTTACATACAACCAAAATGTTTGATTTGTTGTTTATAAGTATGTCTGTATAATTCCACGAGGGATGGGTCATGTAAATGGCCAGGCGTGAAAACTGATATAATTATGGTTGCAGCTAACAATTAGTTTCATAATGAACTATTCTCCTGACTACTTTCTCGATTTGTTTGTTAATCGTTCTCTATAACGTAAGAAAATAGTGAAAAATGCTGATTACAGTTTCCTAAAGCACAAGGTGACGTCTGCAAATTGCTTTTCTTGTCCGAGCAACCGTCCGAAACCTAAAGATTTTCAGTTTATTATCATATGAGACAAAGAAAAACAGCAAATCTTCAGTCATTGTTATATATTCATAGCTATATTTATCAGTACACCACTGAACTTTGACCATCCCTCACATGTTTATCGAGGCCCAAATTACGACCAACGAGTTCAACGTCAAGATGCACACAAGACATCACTCACTACACCGAGTGGTCCAAAAGGGCAGCGGAGAACAAAATTGTAAAGTTTTCCCATTACTGCCGAGCTTTGACCTCGCCTCAGGTTTGGTGCTCTGCTACTGAACATGTGGCATCTGATGAGATCCACCAGAGCTACATGTTCAGCTTCACTGCTACTCCCGACCGACCAGGAATCAAACCTACAACCTCCTATGATGGAGTTAGATGTTACACGGTCATATTTGAACAGAGGGTCATTGTGTGTTTATATAACACTTCCTGTGTGTGAATTGTTGTTGCAACACTCTGGAGGTGTAAAAAAAAAAAAAAATGTGTGTGTGCTCATGTTTCTCTTGTTAAGTGGTCGCACTTCTCAAGGATGTTCAGTCACTTCATCCTCAGCAGATGGATGTGGCCTACGAGGCTTAATGGGGGTCTCGAAGCATAACAAAGCCTGATGATTGGATGGGGGGGTCGGGTCTACACCTCAGGATGAACAACTCCACTAATTCCTACCACAATCTACAGCTGTCACCCTCTGATCTATCTAAATCTTTTATACGCAGATGTTAAACATCAGGAAGACAGATTTCACAATGAATGCAAGGTTGCTACTTTCATTTAGCACCAATCTTCCAGTTTTGCCAGTGCGTAAAGACAGTAAGTGCGACTATATAGTCTTTAAATAATCCATATAAGACAGCAGTGCAACGATGTGTTCACAGCTGTCCGACTGCAGATTAATACTCACATATCTTTGTTATCACAGACAAGTTTTTACATTAATTGTAAAGAAAGGAAGTGCAACTATATAGTCTTTAAATAATCCATAAAAGACAGCAGTGCAACAATATTTGACAACACTACCGTCTGTGGCAGTTCACAGCATAACATATCTTTGTTATTATACATAAGACAGAAGTGTTTACATTAATTGTAAAGAAATGAGCAGTTACACACACTAATGCCTGCTATGATCCTCCTCTTGGTCCTTTCTTAGTTACAACTGCAATAAAAAGCATCCTAAGCAGAGTCATTACTGAGAATTATGGATCAAATAATATGAAGACGCTGGGGCCACAAGGAGAGGAAGAGCATCGGTGTTACTACAAAAAGAAACCACAACATTGCTCCTAATGCGCTGCACAGAAAAATCCTTTGGTGATGCAAGTTTCCTAGATCTGCTTCAGTATTACCATCAAATTATTACTATTATCTTACTTTCTTCAAGTTAAGGCTGACTTTCCCTTCTTCTTAAATCATTTTTTAAGGTTATGCGGCTATAAAATGAGGCTCAATGTCATGTAAATGTTCACACTCCTTACCTTTCTCTGTGGTGAGGAAACATCTTACAAGGTGACTGAGACTTCTCTTCTACATACAGAGGAGAGAGAGAGTTGGAGCATCCATTAACCCAACAAGTATTTGCACTGGGTCCAAACAGAAAACAGTAAAACTGTAAACACAAAAATCAAACAATTTTCATTTTGAGCCTAATTAAATGAAGGCACACTTACCCCATGTCTGTGTAAACCCCTGGTGATCAGTGTGTGTTGTATCTAACAATAATCCCGCTCTGCTGTCTCTGTCCCAGTCTCCTCTTTCTTTCAGTCTGAGCTATACCAGATGCTTTATTCTCCAGAGGGAGGGGGGGGTTTCACTGCAAGGCAGCCTGCTGCAGCCCGCAGCAAAGTGTTGTCCGTACCGTACCGTCCTGTCCTGGACACCGGCTGCCACCGAGCTCCTCTGCGGACCGCGGAGAGTCACAACCCGGCGGAGGCAGAGCCGCTGACCCCGGTGACTGAAGCGACCGCGGTCCGATGTGCGTCCATCTTCCACCAGAACAACAAGAAGAAGCAGCAGCAGCTCTCCTTTTTCTCTCTTTCTTTCTGACCTCGTCCCCGGTCGGTGGTCAGCTCTCTGGTTCTCAGCTCTTCATCCAGCCGGCTGCAAGCATTCAACAGCGGGACACAGCCGACGGTAGAGTACCACCTGCTGGCTCTACAGGCTCCGAGCAGCCGCTTACAGCTGCATGAGGCGGAGAAACTGTGTCAACCCGCCTGCAGCCAATGAGCCTGCATGTGTGCATATATACTGCAAACTGGATCTTATAGGTCTGCTGGGCGCTGCCAGTTGCCAAAGGATTAATGAAATGTAGTCCCCAAGGAAAAGTCATGACCTAAAAAGACTTCTATATACTACAAATACTTCAAAGCATCATACTGGAGCCCGTTTAAGACTAAAGCTGCAATAAAATGATATTTTTATAACTGCAGTGATTTAAAGGTGCCATATTGTGCTCATTTTCAGGTTGTATTTTATGTTTCTACTAGAACATGTTTACATGCTGTAATGTAAAAAAAAAAAAATCTTTATGTTTCTCATATAGTCTGACTGAATATACCTGTATTTACTCTCTGTCTAAAACGCTCCGTTTTAGTGCATTTCAACGGAATTGCGTTGCCAGGCAACAGCTTGGGTCCACGTTTACTTCCTCTCAGCTGATGTCGTTCACATACACTGCAGCAGGAAATAAACTGTGACACATTTAGAATGCTTAAAACAGTGAAATGGTGTAAATATTGTAGATTTGTGACATCACAAATGGACAAAAATCCTGACAGCTTGTTTCAAAAGCAGTTTCTGAATACGGGCTGTGGGTATTTCTCCGTGGATTGAGCGTTTTGATACTTTCACAGTATTTATACAGCACTTAAACCTGCTTTGTGATATAAAAGACATGAAAATCTCACTTTTTACAATATGGGACCTTTAAGAGAGCCTTACGTGCTAATAACGAGTAGTCTCCGAGTCAATCCATCTGCAACATGAAAACAGAAACAGTGAAGTCAAAGTTGAAGGTGCAAAAAAAAGGAGCAAACTTTAATTTTCCAAGATTATCAACAGGAGAATCTTAGTGAGCATAATTTTACAACTACTAACACCTACCAATGGGAAGAAATACAAAATGGTGCCAAACACAAAACTTCATTTTCAGTCAAATCAGCAATAAGCCAAACAATGATTTTCATAGCGAAAAACATAGAAGAGGAAAAAACCTCTAGTCACAGGACATGCACAAACTACTGTATATGTGTTGGGGAGCGATGGATGGGGGGGTCATTTATTGGTATTTTTTAAATCTTCTTTAAAAGACTTGTCGACAAACAGGTGCAGTAACGGTGATCTTATACAGATAGGATGTAACATAAATTAAGAGAGCAAACCGATATTAATCTACACGATTCATATAGAAAGGGGGTATAAATAATTTAATGTCCTGTACAGTAAGATGTACCACCTGCACAGCTCAAGTTGGCCAAAACCTGACCAGGGTTGGTTAATAATTCATTAATGTGGGATTAATATGAACATGTAAAATAGCTCGTTAGTGACACATTTTTCAGAAACATTAAAATTGTTGTGGCTGTCGTTATTTCTCTCAGTCAGTCTGAGCACTTTTTAGCAAGTGCTCCGTCTCCAACAAGCATTTATGACGGGATATTCAACCCAAAGGGCAGAGGTAAGGCGTAAGGCTACAGTATAAGGGTGCACAATTAATCGAAATTTTATCGATATATGGCCTAATGCAATTTTCAAATCGGAGGATGAGGAGGAAATCGCAATATTTGTTAAAGGCGAAATGGGTGTCAAAATACGATTTTAAATTAAATATTGTGGTGCTGCAGAGACGTCCTGGGCTACACATCATATTCTACAGACTTGAGAAAACATCTTTGTTTGTTTCAGATCCCCGCAAAAATCACACCATCATCATTTCAATATATATTTCAATGAAAATGAGAATATTTATGTAAAAATGATAATTTCCTCTAATATCGCAAGTCATATCGCAGTCGCAATATCTGTCAAAATAATAAATATAATAATCATATAATATAAATTAGATATTTTTTCAAAATCGTGCAGCCCTACTACAGTCAGGATAACTACTACCGTTTTGACGATGATTTTTCAGCGTCACGTGCGTTTCATTTTCTCATAAGAAAATTAGATACTGATAAAAACGTCACTAGTGTCCATCTAAAGCATGTGAAATGAAAACTTACAACACATGCAGGTGAAACTAAGACACAAAGTTCACTAATGTTTACCAAAGTTATACAACAAACTAACTGTTCTGCCCTTGACATGATGCACTACTATTTGTATTCACACTTTTCTATAAGTTCAAGACTTTAGGCGAAGACAACATCGTTACACTTGGGTCATCGTGTCTTGATAATTTAAAAAGGCCAAATTTCAGAGTGCAGGTACAACGCGTGACCTCTCGAGTTGTAATCAGTGGGCTTTCCGTAATGTTAAATATCTTTCAACACAGTCTAACATGGTGAAATCTCTTCGACACATTACTAGAGATGGGGCCTTAGACGTTTTCATCATCCTTTGTACGGAGTAAGCGTGTCAGGTACTCCATAGAAAAACTGAAAACTCTTTACTGTGATAATCAAGTGCTTAAATTGTACATAATTAATCTCATTGTATGCATGTTTTTTGACTTTTGGAAAAGGGTCTTTGGGAATTACTTCCCTCTTGATTTGGCTTATTTGATGCGTTTCGCTATACATGCTCCAGATGATCCCCGTCTGCTAGCTTCAGTGGCTTCAGGGTCAGCAGAGAAGAATGACAGCTTTATTCCGTTGTAAGCTGGTTATGGTGTTCACTTTCACTCTTTTGCACTACTAAAAACATACAATTAGAAGAACAAAAACAAAGTTGTCTCCCTTTATTCAGATCTTTGGAGTCCATCTCCTCAGATCTGGAGACAAAGATGTTTTTCTTTTATATTTTTAAAAGCTAATTCCACCACTTGTTCTTTGCAGACCACCTTGAGAAAGACGTGCCCTGAAAGACGGCCAACTACACTAACGTGCGTCACTGAATGCCTCAATGAAAACAGCCTGTATTTAGAAAACTTTCCAACTCAAAGCTGAGAAAGTAAAAGCAAATGATCCGTGGCCATGTAATCCTCGTGTTTCATGTTGAGGCACAACACCACAAGCACTTTTGAGTTCACTTGAATAGCCGAACAGTGTTTTCACACTCTTCTCTCCTGGATGCTTAGATGTGATCAAATGCAGAGCCTCAATTCACGCTTGGTGAGTTTAAAAAAGTTGCCATATCAACTGCTTCAAGAGTTGTGTCCCCTTTTTGTTTTCTCTCTCTCTCTCTCTCTCTCTCCAAGTCACAGAAGACGTCCTGTTGAGTTAGCTTGGAGGACTTTTGTGTGAGACAACGTTTTCTCCATCTTTCTCAACTTTTGCAGCAAGATTCCCAACCATACCGCCTGGAGATCCCAGAGGGTTCAGGGGCACGCAAGGGACAAGATGACACAGTCGCCCCCCCCCCCCCCCTTCCCCCCTCCAGAATCGTTCGGACCTTCCACCCTCCTTGACCCCGTCGAAGGTCTCGCCTCTCCGACCGCGCTGCTTCGACAACGACAGCTTTTCTCCTTCGCCACGTCCTCGCGTGTGAGCAGCAGGTGCCTCCTCTCCTCCACCAGCCTCCCGCTCACTCGTCTCTTGCTCTCTTGCTCTCTTCCTGTCCAGCTCTACTCCCATTTTTGCTCTCACTCTTGTGATTGGTCGGTTTCTCACGGTCTCTCTCCTGTTACTTTCACACAGTGGTGCTTCGGTTGTAGCAGTGGAAAACGGGTATCCATGTTTGTTCTTTTTTGTTATTACCCGGATTAAAATACCATTGAACTAAGCTTCACACAGGCCTAGCTCCTTTCCAGCAACCTGTCAGACAAATACAAAATATATACACACACATTAATACTGAGGAAATATTCATCAGTTCTTTCAACGTATTAAAAGATAAACTTGTCATTTAAAGGAATAGTTCCATGATTTGGAAAACGCCTTTCTTGCAGAGAGTTAAATGCGAAGATCGATGCCACTCTCATGTCCACATAGTAACCATGAGTTAGCTTAGTTTAGCACACAGACTGAAATCTGGGGGAAACGGCTAGCTAAGTACAGGGTTCCTACAGCTTAATGTAAATTTGATATAAGACTTTTTAAGACTTTATTGCCACTCGGGATAAAATTTAAGACCAACTTTATAACCAAAATGAAAGAAAAAAATCAATTACTTAGCGTGGTGGAGACAAGGGTAGAACAGAACTGTGAAATACCTGGCGATGGCGTCTGTTGGTGGGTTTGTGTTTCTCACTCTGCATGCTGCCTTGATTTCCATCGTGCCGAGTTTGAAAAATTTCCTGCACAAAATACGCTGGGCCTTGTATACTTTGACTGGTACCGGTTTCAGCCATGTCGCGAAATCTTGGCTGAAGAGCCAATCTGCATTGAATTGTCACTTCCTAATGTCGTCGCTAGCTAGCAGCCCGAGCATCTGCTCTGAACATCCCGTTTAGGAACATTTTAGGACGAGGGGAGAGCAGTTCTCTTTGTTTGATAACATTGAAAGTAAAGTTAGGCTCTGCTGTCGGCTTCCCGACTCATTTTAAAAAAAGACAGAAAGAGAAGGGGAGAGAGATAGCGGACAGCGCGGTGCCGTGAAATGAGAGAAAAAAAGTTATTTTCTGATTGTTTCACAGCGGTTACATTATAAAGCAAAAATAAATAACCATCAATCGCTCAACAGATGATTTACTGTGGAGGCAGACGCTCAGCCCTTGTCCCATGACGTCATGTTGCTTTTTCATATGTCAGCGGACTAATTTTCCTGATATTCCCAGGTCTTTAGACCGCTCTGGAAACGTAGACAACAATGGGCTGAAGGAATCTTTTACTTCCTTGAAAACTAGTCCCAGGACTAAAATTATCAGGAACTTCTTGGTGGAAACCCGGCTTCTGTTTCCAGTCTTTATGATAAGCTAAAGAGACAGGTAGATGGAGTACTTTATTAATCACAAAGAGAAATTGCACTGTTTCAGCAGCCTAAGTAATTGCACTGTTTCAGCAGCCTAAGCACATAGTGGTATCAACGCTCTCATCTAGTTAACTCTTGGCAAGGAGATGAATAAGCATGTTTCCCAAAATGTCAAACTACTCCTTTAATGTCAATGAGTCATCTTAGTTTTACCCCACAGAAGTAGTACTTACAGTCTAGTACTGGGACAGTCCAGTCACTCCGTGTTGGTAGGCCCGCTCCCCCTGGTAGGTGGAGTCCTGGGACAAAGCCACATCAATCTGGGACTTGAACTCGTCTCCTAGGTAACTGTCCTATAATGGGACAAACAAAAAGTGAAAGAGGCCAGTCAACAGTTACTCCTTCATTTCTTTCCAGGCAAAAAAGGAATAAGTGGGTTTTGGACAAGACGAAGAAGTCTTTACTTGAAGAGGAAACCTGGACAAACACGTGGAACATATGTGCTAACAGCCCTGGCACTGGCTACTAATTGCTATGAATAAACAGACTACAAAAAGCTAGCTTCATAAAGTGCACCTACTTAGCACTTAATAATAAAATCTCTTGAATACCAAATTGATAGTTAAGATTTATTCCCAATGGATGACAGCTCAGTGAACAAACCTGTGAGAGTTCAGGCTGGGAGAGGCCAGGCTGGCTCATCTGGGACGGCTGGCTCATGTTGATGTAGCCCTGCGTCAGAGGCCCCTGGGAGAAGGGCTGGGAGCCCAGGTCCTGGCTGGCCTGGCTGCCGCTCATGTGGCCTCCATGCCGGTCTGCTCCTCCATTCCCTCCGCTGTGGTTCCCCATGTTGCCGCGGTTTCTTTGGCGCCCACCTCGAGTCCCGCCGCCTCCTCCGCTGCCCGCCTTGCCTTTCATACCTCCACCACGACCTGGAGGGACAATATGTGTGTTATGAGTGTTTCATAGCAACATGTAGGCCTTTAACAACTCCACGCTTAGCATGACGCCACAGTTTTATGTCTCACTCACCTGCTGAGGGTCCATTCATCTGTCCCATGTACCCGGGTGGAGGTATGGGGGGCATCACAAGGTTGAAGGGGATGGGGATGTTCAGGGAAGTCATGGGACCGGGGCCTGTGCCGATCATACCGATCTGGTCGTGGGTCTGGAAATACATGTTGGACGAACGTCCTGCAGTGGAAAGAAGTACTTTTAAATGATATGCCGGTGTGTAGAGCCAGTCTTGTCACACATGTCCGTACACATGACTCTTGTTTTTGTATCTGAGATGCTTTAGATGCTTTCGATAAACTACCAAAGCAGATGCGCTACATCCTTTATAATAGCGTTTGTTAGTAAGAAATTGTCTTACATTTGAAATAAAAATCAGTGTGTTGTTAATAGCTTCTCACCGTTGCTGCGGTCATAAACAGATCCAGGAATGAGGGCCTCCCTGGCATCATACATGGCTGTGCTCATGAATCGACCCCCCTGGAAAAAAAAAAAAAAAAGAACACAGCGTTGCTATTTTGAGTGTTTTTGGGACATGCCTCATTATTTCTTGCATGTACACTGATTTATTACCCTGTTTTCTTTAAACTACTTGTCCTAAGTGCACAAGCAAATTTTGAATTGCATCCTAAATCCTTCACATGCCCTACCCGAAAATAACATATTCATGACCCAGTTAAGAAACCCTTGTTTCAGCGTTCTACACACACACACACACACTGAACTCACAGGGTTGATGGTGTTGACAAGCTTGCGGGGCTTGCTGAATTGCATGAGGCTCTCCCTCAGGTTGTTAAGGGGGCCTTCGACCAGGACCTTCTGCTCCTTGTAGTAGTTCAACAGGTGGTTCCACAGAGGCTGCTTGGACAGGGCCTTGGGGTTTCCCACAATAATCACACCATACCTACGTGACATAAGCGGAAGATGACTTAATGATTACATGTTATAGTTAAGGATGCGTAGGAATAACAGTGATGACCATAGTGTAAAAGAACATTCAATATGCAAAAAATGCTAAATGCCTAGAGTTTTACCTGGCCCTAGTGAGCGCCACATTGAGACGTCTGGGGTCATTGAGGAAGCCGATGCCCTGGTGCTCGTTGGCCCTCACACAGGACAGGATGATGAAGTCCTTCTCTCTGCCTTGAAAGGCATCCACACTGGCTATTTCCACCTCCTACAGGAAAAATAGAGAGAAATCAGTGGAAAAAAAACTGACTGGTCAGTTATGATAATACTAATTCTAAGAAACAACTTCACATGGCTACAAACTATAGGGTTTTGGAGCAGTCTTTTAATAATCGGTATCTGCTGATACCGAGTGCGATCCGATCTATTTACATAGCAGCAGGATTTATGCAATGCTGATAAAATATGTATCTGGCACACTGAAATAACAGCTGTAGCCAACTAAATATGGCCCACTTTATTTTTCACAAGCTACTTGATCCAAATACTGAAGGTCCTTCAAAGCTGATTTATTGATATGATATGAATGAACGGTTGACTGGTTGAAAGCGGCTGCTGAAACGTGACGCTATTCGCAAGAAGACGCATCACTCTGTTAGAGCTGTTGGACCAACAAAAACACTCACGGTTGTTTCAGTGGTGTTACAGATTGGAGGTTCTTCCCTGACAAAAAAAAAAATCTTTGGCAGACTACAAACACCAGCTTGCAGAGAGCATACAACCCAACTTTCATTTCGGCAAGTCATTCACAGAATCAACATTCACTAGCAACAGCTGATGAACTGCTGCTGGCAACTTTTATCATTTTAACCACTTAAAGGGATAGTTCAGAGGTACTTATCCATAGTCAGTGTATTACCTACAGTAGATGACGGTCAGCATGCCCCCAGGTTGGAGAAAAAGACAGGCGTACCAGCATGGGAGCATAGCAATGTACTGTTGTGGACGGGGCCGACAGCAAAACGTACAAAACACACACAAACTAACCGATCGAGGCAGCGGTAGACCAGCAACTTCCGCGTTCTGCGAGGTAAAATTACGTTTTTTGTCAACAGAGTCTGGTGGCTTTGAAGAGAGCATAGATGGATATAACAGCTTCAGTTCCACACACACTACACTTCAACTGATATTGATTTTTTTAGGTGAGCCTTTCTTTTAGGTGGATAAAATATGTTTTGCTGCTTCCCGCCGTCCAAAACAATATATTGCTCTGGTCTCATACCGTACTCCTGTCTGTTTCTCCAAAGGTAGTAGGTAATAAACTGACTATGTATAAGTACCTAACCTCATTCAACCGCACTTCAAAATTCCTAACTATCCCTTTAAAGTGACAGTCAGCGCCGGCTAAAAACAAGAAATTGATACCTGAATGTTCACTGCTCTAACTAATTGGAAACAGAGTGTTAGAAAGTCGGAGCTAAGCAAGTATTTTGCAAACCTCGATCAGAATTCAGACAAATAATTTTTCACATGCACAAACTTTAATTTTCACTCGAATATGGAGCCAAATGCTTGAACTTTGTCTGATGAAAAGCACAATACAACATTTAAACTGCAAAAAATATTTGCAACTTTACCTGGTAGAGTTTGGTATGGAGGGAGCCACTGAACTGCATGTACTGGACAAGGTAGGACCGCTGTCCCTCGTAGGGGGTAATGATGCCAATCTGATTGGGTTTTGCTCCGGCCTTCAGTAACCTTGTGGTTATTTTCTCCACATTGGCTGCCTCAGTCCTGCACAGACAGATTACATGAAATTTTATATAATTTGACATGGCACTTAAACTAATTATGCATGACTGAAACACTGTACAGAAAGTCATGTGATATCTCTTAAGACAAAGCAATGTTGAAATTGAAACCTGTTGAGATAGGATGTTCCAGAGCTGGCTATTTCCTCTTGGCCCTGGGTGACATAAAAGTACATCGGCTTGTCAGGCTGCGGCCACTGGAAGTCGAAGCCTTTCCTCACACGGTCCGCTGGAGAGGAGACAAACAATCAGATAAGACTCAGGACCAGTGTAGCTACTACACGGACTAAAGTGGAATAACCCGACAGGCCTCATGTGCCTCTACGGATTATTACAGACAACTAGATTACAAAAAAACACGTTGATGGACACAAACAGAAAAAAGTAAAATATAACAAGCGGCCTGGAGAAACATTTGAGGTAAATATGCCTCATATGTTCTCCACAAATTCTCTAAATAGATTTATGACTGTTAACAAGGTCTCACAGGGTCACTGGATAATAAAGGTCTTTTTTTAACTGTCTACTGTTTGGGGAATGCAGTCGAGGAAATGTAAAAAAGCAGCGTCATGTTATTCAAGAGCATTTAGCTGCACGCTGAAGCCTGGGAAGGAATTCCGAGGGCAGTTTAAGGCCCTGATTAGACAGAGCACCACACTGTCTTAGTTGTTGAAGCCTATAATTAAAAAAAAAGAGCAGTTTCTGTGTCTTTTTTTTGTATTGTTGCTAGGCAACCACCAAATCACCTGTCCTTAGCCTCTGCATTCCTCCTCTACCAACACAGGGTAAAAAGGACGTTAGCTAACAGCTAGTCAGTTGCTTAACGTTAGAAAGTATTTGAGGCTACAATCTGTTCATGTTTTGCAGCTTGCCTAGAGATGCGTTGAGCTAATGTTAGCTTAACACAATCCACTTGTTGTCGTCGCCTCCACAGAAGGCCCACCTCTCAATTCATCAGATTGGACAATGGAAAAAAAATGCAAATGGCGTCTGGCGCTTTTCTGCTCTGAGTTGAAGTTATTTTTCAACTTGAGACGTTCAGGGAGCTCCTGCAAAAACGCGAGGCGCTCAGCAACGCAAAAGCAGCGAGCAAATGCTTCACTCTCATTAAAAACAATTACAAAAACCCGCCCCAGGCTGCAAAAAAAGCGCTCAGTCTGATCACAGCCTAAGTGGATATAAAGGGAAAGCCAAGTAATTGAGTATCACAAGATGAATTCTAAAAAAAACGTTTGTTTTCATCTTACCGGCAGTGACTCCGTTCTGCAGAGAGCCCTCATAGAAGATGTTGGAGGGGAAGGCGCTGAGGGCCGGGTGCATGCGGTACTGGACCTGCAGACGGATTGGCCGGATCCCCAAAACTACCAGACGCTCAAACAGAGACTGGGACAGACCTGCTTTAGCTGCCTTCTTACACATCACCACAGGGCCCAGCTGGCAGTGATCACCCACCAGAATCAACTACGGAGCAAAAGTCATCAAGACAAGATAAATAACTGTGGACACAAGTAGACACAAAAACTGGGGAATGAGAGCAGTGTAAGCAGATAGGTGATGCCACAGACTGTCCAGATGTACTTTCACTCATGAAGCTCCTACCTGTTTGGCCCCCAGGACGACAGGCACCATGCACTCTGGTTCGGTGGCCTGGGTGCTCTCATCAATCAGGATTGAGCGGAACTGCATCTTGGCCAGACGAGGATCCCCCGCTCCAACACAGGTGCAGCAGATCACATCGGCATTCTGGGAAAGAGCGAAGGAATAGTAGACATGTTTATGACCAGTGAAATATTACTTGTTGCAAAAGATTTTTATAAACCATTACCCCGACACATACTCTTTTCAGTGGGCCTTAACGGATTAGCATAAAAACCATTAGGTACTTGAAAATAACCATTAAATAACTGACTAAGACCAGTCATCATACCATAAGCAGCTCCCTCTCAGCGGTGCGTCTCAGAGCTCTGTAGCGCTTCTCGTCCGAGGAGGACAGCTCTCCGGTCTCGTCCTTCAGCTGTTGGAGCTTCTGAAGTTCTGGCATACTGCAGGTATGAATCATTTCAATACAGTGTGAGTTCAACGGTGTGCTGGTGAGCAAAGACTTGCATCTGTAACGGACTGTGTTACTGAGAGGTAGGCCTGAACAATTAATCGAAATTTTATCGAAATCGCAATATGGCCTACTGCAATTTTCAAATCGCAGGAGAAGTAATATTTGTTAAAGGCAAAAATGAGTGTCAAAATACCATTTAAAATTATATATTGTGGTGCTACAGAGATGTCCTGGCCTACACATCATATTCTACAGACTTAAGAAAACATGAAATGAAATAAGAATAATGATGTAAAGTTATCATTCCCTCTAATATCGCAATATCAGTCAAAATAATCACAATTAGAAATGTTTTTAAAATCGTTCAGTCCTACTGATGGGTCAGGAATTAGTTCAGGCCACTCATGATCATATTTATACTTCCTGGTTTTCAATTTGTTGCTACATAATATGAGCCCAAACCCACACCAACGTTGCTGCTTAGCAACATTATCCTATTTAAGTTATTAATTATTATTGGGACAATAACCTTCTTGTTTTTTAAGACACATTGTTTTCTAGACTGATGGTGTGAATAAAAGTATAAGCATGTCTGATACTAGTACTCGCAGTTAACCACACACACAAAAAACGCCCAGCAAACTTATAATTAATCATATCCAGTTACGTGTTACCTGTCCATGTTACGGGTCTGGTTGTGCAGAGCCAGGAAGGACACAGGCGAGTCGATGGCCTCCCTGCTCTTGGCACACAGCCTCACCACCTTGAGGCCGGTCTGGTGGATCTTCTCTGTCAGCTGGTCGACAGCAATATTACTGGGAGCACACACCAGCACCGGCCTGGAGGGACAAACGTTACAACAACGTTTTAGGGACCATAACACACAGCCAAGCCATTCTTTAAGAACATTATGGGCTGATATTTTTATATTTATTAGAATTAATATAATACCAATCAATGAAAAACCTTGAATAGAATACCCTAAAAGACAGATTTTCCGTTAAATGTAGGGTAAATGAGTAAATAGTCATATTCAAACGATTAATCGTTTAATTGTCAACTATTTTGATAATTGATTAATTGGTTTGAGTATTTTTTTAAGAAAAAAAGTCACAATTCTCTGATTCCAGCTTCTTAAATGTGAATATTTTCTGGTTTCTTTACTCCTCTATGACAGTCAACTGAATATCTTTGAGTTGTAGACAAAACAAGACATTTGAGGACGTCATCTTGGGCTTTAGGGAAACACTGATTGACATTTTTCACCATTTTTTGACATTTTATAGACCAAAAAACTAATCAATAATCGAGAACAGATTAATCGCCAATGAAAATAATCGTTAGTTGCAGCCCTAATACAAAATACAGACAAAGTCATAAAAAGACTTTTGTGAGCGTCTTACCCGTTGCCCTGTCTGGCCAGGTGGTAGACGACGGTGGCAGAGGTTACCGTCTTCCCTGTTCCAGGAGGACCCTGGATCAGACTGAGAGGACGCTGCAGCACCGTCTTCACAGCATACACCTGCGTTACGACAAACCTCATTCAGGTCACAGGTATAACTTTTCTGATTATATATATTAGAAAAATCTCTCACTGACTTTAGAGTTTTTTTCCCACTCTCTCTAACTCACCTGTGAGTGGTTAAGGTCAGGCAGGCCTTGGGCGGTGAAGCGTTTGGGCAGCTGGCACTTGATGACCACGTCCTCTACCTCGTGTCCCAGCAGCTTGTGGTAGATGTAACCAGACACTGACGTCTCATCCACAGCAAACGTCTTCAGGGCGCTCTGCATCCTGGATGATGAAGACAGGAATATCAAGATAAATCATTCAATGGAAAACCTTTGCCAAAATCAACAACCCCAAATTATTCACTGACAACATTTAATGTATTCATTTTTTTACTTTTTCAAGGAATTGTTTCATTACCAATGGTGTAAAATAATAAATTAAATACAGAGCAAAGTCATTCATTGCACAATGAATAGCTTCAGACTTTAGATTAATACACTAGTGTGAAATGCAAAAAGCTCTTTAAAGCCACCTTTCACTAAACTTGCATAGACTAATTCATAAACTTAAACAGGAAACTGTTTAAAGGTCCAGTGTGTAGGATCTGGTGGTATCTAGCAGCTGGTTTGTCCGTTCTGGGCTACTGTAGAAACATGGCGGTGCAACATGGCGGACACCGTGAAGAGGACCCGCTCCCTATGTAGTTTTGAAGGGCTCATTCTAAGGTAATGAAAACACAAAGATTCTTATTATCAGGTGATTATACACTAAAGAAATCATACTTATTACAATTATATTCATTTCTGCCGATAAATCCCCCTAATTCTTACACACTGGTCCTTTAAAGCTGGAATATCTTGAAGTGTTTGTGTACTTTGGCTTCCACTTTAAACCAAATGACCGACTGACCCTCAGACATGAAAAAAATACATGTTTCAACTAAAGATGAGCTAAACTGATACATAAAGTTGGGTTTCAGGCCATGCTCAGACATAACACAGCAAGAGACAACAGTGTGTGGCTTTTCTTGTGAATACCTGTCAAAGGAAGTGGACTTCCACACAAAGTCCACCTGAAAGTTGTGTGGGATCTCCACCGGAGCCCCGGCGCTGCTCCTCAGCTCTATGGCAATCTCATCACCGTAGTCTGGTACAGTAAGTCAAGGAAGAGGGAGAACATTTGAACATAATATTACTTCTAAATATAGCATTTGCTTTAAAAAAAACACTGAGGACTGTAGAGGAAGACACAAGTTTGCAGACATTGTTGTAGTTTCCTACAGCTGCCACTAGATGTTACTAAAGGCTAAATTTACTGAGAGCACGTTTAAGTGAAGCTCAACTTATTAAGAGGCCTCTCTGCCTGTGACACACTTTGACCAAAGTGATGTACTGTATATGTGAATTTCAGATAATATGGGTAAAACGTGGTTAAATACAGTACGTCTATTGTAACAGTCATAAGGATACTATCAGGGACTTTGATGACATGTCCAATGCCTTTCCAGGGAGGGGCCAGGTCTCCTTTGTACCTCAGGCAAATTTCATCACCCTGCATCAGTCGCATATCTAAAGGACAGCAGACGACATGGACAAAAACAGATAACGCCGTTAAGTAGACATCACTACATAGAGTAAAAGGCACAATTTAAAAAGAATTTTCGATACACCATTTAGAGTGAAAGCCACACATACAAATATTTAAATTACATTGGAATGTCAATATTTGTGTTTTTTTGGTCACGTACTTAAAAGTGTGGTCAGAATAACATAAAAAATATCACTCATAGACAAAGCATGATGATGATAACAATGAAAAACTTAACATACCCGAGTCTGTCTTGGGAATAGTGAAATAAGCAATCCTCTTTTTATTCAGACCCAAGTCCCATCTGACTGTAATGTTGTCTTGAGTCTGTTAGGAAGCAACATTAAAAGATATTTCTAATAGTTCAATGGCAGCAGAAGCAACTTTAAGTCAAAATTACTAACTACTTAACAAAAGTGTAGTTCTTGGATGACAAACCATAGTGAAAAAAGCTCAATATCAACTGAAACAAAGTAATTCACCATGCCATTAAAGTACAACTACAAAAACATAGATGATCTCCTTCAACTCCAGCATTAGAGAATAAACTAAATTCAA
Source organism: Sebastolobus alascanus (assembly GCA_916701645.2). Lineage (NCBI taxonomy): Eukaryota > Metazoa > Chordata > Actinopteri > Perciformes > Sebastidae > Sebastolobus > Sebastolobus alascanus. The sequence goes on from CAKAOJ020000195.1 coordinate 2,025,757, forward strand.
CTGAATCAGATTGTTGATTTGCTCAAATGTAAAATTACTAATTGACTATTTTGACAATATACAAAAGACAGATGTTTTTTAATTCACAATTTTCTCCTTTTTTTTCTACCTGAGACTCTTTGAGTTTCTTGTCGTAGTCAGCCTCCAGCTTCACAAGAGGACCAAAGATGTTTTGGTACTGGTAGGCGTCCTCATAGCGGAGCAGCACATGTTGGGGCTCCTCGTCCACACCGGGCTTCTCCAGGTCCTCCAAGGTCGCAGTGGGATTTTCCTGCCAGAAGGAAACAACGATCACACAGGATGAGAGAAAGCTCAAAATATGGATAGACGTTAAGTTGAATGTTTTCTATCGATACGCTCAAATCTCCTGAATTCCAACTTGGAGAGATTCAGACATGATGTCCTTTTACCAAAATACATTTTGATATGTCACAGTGGCAAAAGCACAGGTGTAAATAATAAAATGAATGGTGGCTGAATTCCATTTAGCTGCTTCAGTTTCAGGGTCCTGGTGTTGTGCATGCTGGCTCGCTGTCACGGCTTACTGGGGCACTTTAATACAACGGCAGCATTGTTAATGTTATTAGTAACACCTGTGCCTTTACTACTATAACTAGTTAAAATGGCTGCTGTAAAAAAAGGCCAATGAGCCCACAGAAAAGAAATATACAAAAAGATTGTTAGGTATGTGCGACTTTGTAACAGGAAACTATCGAAAAATAGAAACACTGGCATGAAACAGGCAGTGAAACTGTGAAAAATAGCTCAGCAAACGTGCAGTCAAGTTATTTGCATCACACCCAATTATATCTGGTTAACTGTATAGATAAGCCCAACCCGTGCTCAATTTCAAGTTATGTGAGTTTAGAATATTTACATAGTACAATGGCGGGCGTGTGCCACCACAGTTGCATTTGACATACCTTCCAGAGCTCCTCCAGCTTGTTGATCTGCTGGGCGGTGATCTGACGAGCCCGGAGCTGCTCCTGCTCCGACGGGATTTTCACCAGCCAGGACAGGAAGCAGCGGTCCTGGATGAGAGGCTGCCACTGTGAGCTGTCCCAGTTGATGTCCTTCAGGCTGCTCTGGCTGGCACATGGCTGCCTGTGTTACAACCAAAACACAAATGTCAAACAATAACTGTGAAATTCTTTGATTTCCCCTCCATCAGCAGGAGGGTCAGTGTGCATGTCAGCTACATAAAAAGCAGCCTTACCTGCACAGTAACACCACCACTGAGTCGGCTTTGGCGGGGATGAAGCCCAGAAGGAAGACGTTGCGACAGCCACAGTTGTAGCACTCAAGCACCGTTTCCCCCAGAGGGCCGTCTTTATGCAGGGTCACCTCCTTGGACTTTGCTCTCACCAGGTGGTTTACAATGTGGCTAAAAGTGAAGACAATGACAGTTAATGCACCAGAAGGTGGATTGTTTTTTTTCTATTGATCATACTTCAAGTATTACAATACATTGTACAGAGAAATATATTTCATTTGGTCACATTAAAAAGGATCATTTTAACACCATGTTTGTACATGAAACAACAATAACATAAGAAGTAGTGCTGTCAATCTATTAAATGATCTAATCGTGATTAATCGCATGATTGTCCATAGTTAATCATGATTAATCGCAAATTAATCACACATTTTTTTTTTTACAAATATCACTTTGCTTTGGATAACTTAATATTAGCCTAAGTGAGCCTTAAAGCTGGGGTCTGCGATCTTGGAAAACTAGCATAATTTGAAAGTCGCATCGCATCAGGAGCTCCGTCTAAACCCCCCCCCCCCTCCCCTCGAAACTCCTTATAAGGCAACGCCCCCCACACACATGCACGAGCACCGCCGCATCTTAACTACTTCACATTTTTCGTAGCTATTTCATCACTAAATTCACTTCTGAAAAATGTTGAGGCGAGAAATCAACGGTGTAGATTTAGAATATTGACAGTTTTACGATGTTAGATGGCGAATCAAACATTTTCTCAACTGTTGTCGGAGTTTAGAAGCTCCACAAACTGCCGGCACAGCTAGCTAGCTCCTGCCGGGATCGCCACCTCTCCACCCGGGCATTCACTCACACAGACCCCGCTATGAGCTGGAGCTCTCTCAAGAGACCGGTCTCGTAGACGAGGGGCTTTTATTTCCTGGTTGACGGAGAAGGGAGCGGGGGGGGGGCAGCAGCTCGCTGGAGAGCCGGCCACAGAGCACCAGAGAGGGGAGGGAAAGAGAGAGATACCTGCTGAGACAACACGACCCTTTTTAACATTACTCTAATATCTGGAGGGAGATCAGTCCACTCGTTTGTTTCTGTAACTGAAAAAGCAGTTTGAGTAACGTAAATTTTGTTCGGCAATGTTTTCTATCCGCCGTCTCCCCTCGTTGATAATCCTGTTTGTCTGACTTCACTTTGAGCTGTTAGAATAAATAGTTTAAATCTGCAGTATTTTATAAAGTAAACTAACAGAACATAAACAACTAAATCAAAGTTGTATTTTTCGATAATATGGTAATAGTGGTTGTCCGGTGTTTTAAGAGCTGAGTTTTCTCTTCCACTCTCCAGTGAACGTGCAGCGGAGACGCGCTTTGAGTTCACGCTGGTGCACGCTGAGGCTAGAGTAGGGGCAGGGAGGCTTCTGATTGGTTCCTTACAACCGGGACCATTTTTACTGACTGGTAGACGTTTTTACAGGATTACAGCAGCTACAGATGACGGATCTTTTCCGGTCTTTTTTCAGTGCTCATAAGAAACGGATTGCTGTCGGGGTGTAAAGACCATTTCAACCAATATAACAAAAAGTGTATACTGGATAAATCGCAGACCCCATCTTTAAAAGTCGGTAAACGTAATTCATTTAAATTATGTTTTTAACTCCATAACCAAACACTACACTACACAACACAACACACACAAACTGTCCATTTATGACCGAGGCTTTTGAACACAACAAAGACTCATTATTACAGTTGCTGTGTACTGTACTCCTGCTATGATGATATTGTCCCTGTAAAATGATCCTCTCCCAGTTAATTTACCTGAGTAAACCAACAGGGAGGGTCAATAAAAACCTGATAAGTCACTGTCTATCTTACCTGCCGGATGTGTTTCCACGGCCATTGCAAAACCACTTCTTGCTGGTGTTGCAGTAGACCACACAGGCTGGATCGTGAATACCACAGTAACTAAAATAGAAAAGAGTCAAAATTAAAAAAGAAATACAAAAACAATACTGTTAAGAGCATGGACTTGTTTAAAATCTAGTATGTAAGAGAACAAAACAAGACTCGTGATAAATTGTCATAATTGACTAATTTTGGATCATACGGCAGGATCTCCGGTGCTTTACTGATGCAACTAAAATCAAAATGATGCAACAATTACTCTTATAGTTGTTTTATAACTGTCTACAGCAATAGCATACACACAATAAAGTCATTTCTTTTTGCCATTTTTGGTAACAAACAACTTGCTGATTGGATAGACTAGACATTATACGAAATGTTTATTTATGTTATGGGTTGTAAAAAGAAAATTATGTATCCAGGTTGTATGCAGATTTTAATTAATATTCCACTTGATAAACAAAATACATACTTCGTGAGTTGTGCCAAAGCCTGTCAAACAGTAATGGATCTGGCTGCATGCCTAAAAAAGCCAGAATCAAACTGTATGTTGCTGATGGGTATCAAAGTTTATGTAATAATATTGGTGGCAAGAAAATAGCGTCCCTCATTCTCTGTTCAACAGTAAAAAGAATTAAAAACATTTGAATCTGCAACTGATCTGCTTGTGAAAGATATGGTGATACATCACTTTTTATAGAAACAAACTGACCAGCTCGGCAACTGAGAACGTCTGGGATGTCAGACATACTCAACAGGACTGTTTTAGCACAGCCAAACTAACGGCTGTCAGACAACTTGTTAGTTAGACAGCATACGAGCTGCGATAACAGTGATTAACAATAGTTGACATTGGACATGATACAAGATGTTCTGATGATTTGGCTTGTGTGCCATCTGTTGAGTGACTGAGTGTGTGTCTGTAGAGAAGTGTGTGTCTGTAATGCCCACAAGGGACAGTAAACCACTGAAGTTAAGTGGACAAGACGGACAGAAATCAGCTCATTGAGATTTCTTATGTTCGCTCAGTGGCTGAGAATGAGGAGAAAAGTATCTGCTTCGATTTTGCTCAGATTGAGACATTTTATATGTTATGGCTTTTGAAAAGCTCTGTTTGACATTTTTCCCAAAGGTTTTCTTTTTATGTTTACTTTAGGTTTACCAGTTATACTGTCTGTGAATTATAGATTTTAAGACATTATGGTCAACAAAAAATGCCCACTGAGACTCAAATGAGTATAAAGAAGGAGGCCGCATATTAGAGGTGTAAGAAAATATCGAGAAAAAAAATCAAATATCGCAATATTATATTTTGTGATACTGTATCGATTCTCAATAACGCTGTATCGATTTTTAATTAATAGTTTACATGCAAAGATGAACTCAGTCAATACTTTATTTCATTTGCAAAGAGATGCTCCCTCTCAGTGTACAGTATGTGCCCTCTCAAACTAGTGCCATGATGTTGGATGTTACAGACTGTGATAAATGCAAATGCAGATCCCACTGTTCTGATTGCATAAAAAAGTAAACTTCTTTTTTACTCAGATTTTTCTTTATACTATGTTAGTTTTCCTAAAATTAGATTTAACAAAATCGCAATATATCAACTTACTTATAGTATCGCAATATAATCATGATATGAATTGTTTTGCCAGTTTCTTGCCAATAGTTATATCAAATAACAACAACAATAAAAATAACTGCAAACACACACTACATGCAATAAAAATAAGCAGAAAATTAAATAGAATCATAGCAAGTGATTATTTTCCACTCTGATGACAGCTGTGTGGCACCAGTCAAATTGGTCTGGTCCTTTACCTGCAGGCATGTAGAGGAAGATCCTTGGTGTAGTAGGTGTCCTCCTCATCCTCCTCAAAGTTCAACTCTGCCAGCAGCTGACTGGCTTTTACCACAGGGTCGTCTCCATTCTGTAGCAAGCCGTCAGGGCCATTGACCTGAGGAGACGGATTAAATAACAATGAAGGATCACAGATAGATAGGCAATAGATAGATAGATAGATAGATAGATAGATGTACTTTATTGATCCCAAATCGGGAAATTATTGTTGTTATTGTTACAGCAGCAGGTTATCCAAGCAATGCACAGGAACAGTATATAAAATGTACATGTCAACACTAAAGAAATATATCCAAAGAACACAAAATATATAGAGTATTGGAATACATTATAAATATACCTGACTACTACAACTAGCATAAAAAAAATCTAAATTATAAACATAGAATAACCCATTATAGACATTAGCAAGTGTGCAATAACATACTATATACGTTAGCAAAATGTGCAAGATATATACAGTATTTCAGCAAAATGTGCAAGATATATACATTAGCAAAGTGTGCAATTTACAGTGTTTTGTTCTTCAATAAAAAAATAATTGAGGTAGTAAATGTGTAAATGTAATTGTGCAAAATTCTAAAACAGGATGGAGTCTGGTTGAGACAGAAACTGGACTGCCAACGAGATACATAAAGCTTTATATGGACATATATATGGACATTTATTTCTCTTGCAGTCTTGCTTGCTATCTGTCACATCAACACCAACAACACGGTTTGTTGACAGCAATATTATATGACACTGACTGTATGCAACTAATTGTATCTACCCATCTGTTTGTTGTTGTTGTCAGTGGATACTGTAAGTATTTAGTATATATAAGAGCTAGTAATTATGAATATGGGCCACACTAGCAAACCCCTATCACTCTTGTTTTGTATGGCAACAAAGTCCTGCTTTGACATGCTAGCCAATTAGCTGGATAGAAGGCATGGTAATGGATAGAAGGCATGGTAACGGATTGAAGGCATGGTAACGGATAGAAGGCATATAGAAGGCATGGTAACGGATAGAAGGCATGGTAACGGATAGAAGGCATATAGAAGGCATGGTAACGGATAGAAGGCATGGTAACGGATAGAAGGCATGGTAACGGATTGAAGGCATGGTAACGGATAGAAGGCATGGTAACGGATAGAAGGCATGGTAACGGATAGAAGGCATGGTAACGGACAGAAGGCACGGTAACGGATAAAAGGCACGGTAACGGATAGAAGGCATGGTAACGGATAGAAGGCATGGTAACGGATAGAAGGCATGGTAACGGATAGAAGGCATATAGAAGGCATGGTAATGGATAGAAGGCATGGTAACGGATTGAAGGAATGGTAACGGATAGAAGGCATATAGAAGGCATGGTAACGGATAGAAGGCATGGTAACGGATAGAAGGCATGGTAACGGATAGAAGGCATATAGAAGGCATGGTAACGGATAGAAGGCATGGTAACGGATAGAAGGCATGGTAACGGATTGAAGGCATGGTAACGGATAGAAGGCATGATGACGGACAGAAGGCATGGTAACGGACAGAAGGCATGGTAACGGACAGAAGGCATGGTAACGGATAGAAGGCGTCATCATGCTAACCGGGAGGTAGCCAGCGATGTTGTGAGCTAACGTTAGCTAATTCACATCTTGTCAACACGGGAGAAGACGTGTTTTGACACCGAGCTGTCACGGATAACGCCCCACGCACCTGGTTGTCTAGCTGACTCTGGGTTTGGCCTTGGGTCTGGGTCTGGGTCTGGCTCGGCAGGGTGAAGTCGGTGAAGTCGTACTCGGAGCCCTGGGTGTCCGCTCCCAGCAGCTCGGCTTCCTCCGTGTCGAGGAACGTCAGAGTCTGTGAGCTCGGCCCGTACGCCTCGACACTCATGTTGTTTTTTTTGCCTTCTTATTAACGGTATTTTCCCGTTACGACGAATAAGCCACAAACTGTTGCTATTCCAGAAAAAAAAAATGAATAATCGAGACACAGTATTGATGAGAAAATGACAAACACCGGTGGTGGGAGAGATAGAGAGACCCTCGACTATGGCCGCATTCCGTTTGTCTTCTCCCCCCGCTCGTTTCCTCTCCTCTCCCACTACCTGCAGGAAGCGAGGGAAGGGAAGGAGACAAGGAGACATACGTGAGCAGAATTTAATGTGGGACAATGATTTCTTTATTGGTCATAAAGCTTATTGCTTATAGCATATTGCTTTTACCTTGTAGCACTTTGAGATTAGTTTCAAATGTAAAGTGCGTTACAAATAAAATGTATTATTATTATTATTATTATTATTATTATTATAAAAGTCCCTCTGTCATTTAATTTGTCTAACCATTAAGGAATAAGGATGCACCGATACCGGATCAGATATCGGGCCGATACTGACTCAAATAGCTCGATCAGATATCGGTGACAATGGGGCCGTTCTATTAATTTCAATTCTATGTTTATATACTATATACATTATAAACTGTAATTCAATTCCTGTTTAAGTTTTGAGCAATTTGTTGCTGAATTAAAAAGGTTAATTTTGCTGATTTTTATTTACCAAGTTACTGGTGTATGATTTATTATTTTAATATTAAATAACAATTCTTCTAATTTGTATCTATGTATTTATATGTTAAATTTTATTTTACAAAGTTAGGAAAGCCTGTTGTCTTACACATAAAAGAATGATCCCAGTCACTTCCACACAGTGAGGCATACAGCTTTTTCATATTTTATTCTATTTTATTGGTTTATTCGACAGTCGATGCTTATTTATAAACAGAAAAAAAAGAACTGTAAATGATGCAGTTAGACTAGAGGCCTTGTAAATTAGTTCTTCTAATTTTCATCTGTTGTCCCCGCAGATTTTTAAAAAGGCACGCTAGAAATAGAATAAAATGACATAGGCCTATATTAGAAAATGTATACACAACATATTAAATAACTAAATATGCAAGATAATCCAGTGTACATCCACCAATAAATCATGACAGTATTTATTTTCTCTTTGTACCCAGTGGGCATCCTCCGGTTTTGAAAAGTGAAGCCAATGCTGAAGTGCCTTGAACTAGCATTCTCTCTAATAGCCAGCAGGGGGCGACTCCTCTGGTTACAAAAAGAAGTCTGATTGTATAGAAGTCGTTGTGTGTCATTGTGAGAAAATGACCCTACTTCTCACTTGATTTATTACCCCAGTAAACATGGTAAACATGAGTTTATGGTCTCAATCGCTAGTTTCAAGTCTTCTTCAATACAGCATGATGTTCATTTAGTAAATTATGGTCGCATTTAGAGTTAAATAGACCATAAAGCAGGGTATGCTTTAGGGCGTGGCTACCTTGTGATTGACAGGTCGCTACCACAGCGTTGTCCGGTCTGGGAGTTGTCCGCACAACTTTAACCCTTTCACAGTATGTTTTCAGTTCATGAAAGTTAATTTTAACCCCTTTGGTCGCCTAAAAATGTCTTTTTCAGTGTTCAGTTGTACTTAGCTCCACCCTCTTGTGTAACTTCTGGTTGCAAAAAACCAACATGGCGACAGCCAAAATCACAAACTCGAGGCTTCAAAACGGCAGTCCACAAACCAATGGGTGACGTCACGGTGACTACATCCACTTCTTATTCGCAGTCTATGTTTGTACCTACATGTGGGAAAAATCTGTGTAAAAATGCACCTTTAAAGGGCTGTGTGGGTTTAATGACGCCTGGACATTAGTGAGCATGGCATTCAAATTATGGGCTCACTAGATATTTTGGGCCCCCTGAAAAAAAGCCTAACAATATCTATTAGATATCTGTTGTACATAAGAGTCTTGTCCAGCCCTGTAACCACTGAATCTTTTATTAAAATAATGTATTTATAAGAAGCAGGTAGACCTTCAGATTCAACATGGGACAACATTGACTAAATTTTGATAATTTAGATGATACTTAAATTCAGTCAGTGACTTTGAGGAATATTGTTATTTTAAAAGAACAATTTTATGTCCACAGCTGGAACATTGTCCTCATTTACCATCTCCTAACAGGTCGGGACAGCCGTGAGGCTCTCCTAAATCCTGGTACTTATGGGCTTAGAGAGGTAATAAAACTGGTTTTACTCTTGTGCCAAAGAGTTGCACTAAATATGCATCGGTGTGAGAGTTTTTGACCAATTCCATGTTTTGAGACATTACATAAATACTGTCCTTGATATTGAGAGTTCAAGCTGACTTTAGTACATTTTTAATGTGCTAGTAACATCATGTTCTTTTCACTCTGTCCTGCACTGATCTTTCAGGTCAGAACGAGTTCAGCAGGTCTGTCGAACCAGGATGTACTACACCCAGTGTTACCGTGACTCACCCCGCACCAAAGGAATCTGAAAGTAAATAAAGTATTAAATCATTAATTGGGACAACTACGCATGCCAACGCAGTCGATAGATAGGAAGAGTTTCCTCTTTATGTTTTACGTCTCACTGCAAAAAAACTCTCAGTGTCTTTGGAAAAACTTAAAACCTACCTGCCTTTCTATCATCAAAAGTCTATAAAAATACAGAATCAAATCATAAATTATTGTTGTCTTCTCATTTTAATTTATCTGGAATCACTTTAATCTTGGAATCTTTTTTGTTTTGCATCTTTCAGGCGCTTACTTGTTGAGAAACCTGAATTACTGAGTTCAGACATAACTTCGAAAGACATTTCAGGTCTCGACATTTCAAACTTTGAGTCTCAAAGTAGACAATGTTCTGAGTCACTTTGTGATCACAGATCATACAGTGCTATATGAGGATACTCACTTAAACTTTTTTTTTCTTTAGAAGTTGACAGTTCGTGGGTGTGGTTCTTTCTGTAACAAGCCAAACAACATGTATGTTTAAGATATGAACATCAGAAAAGAGAAAAAAGTGTCTTTTAGGATTATTCACTGCCCTCCAAAGAATTATATAAAAAATTTTAAAAAAAGTTATGTTTATTGTTGCCTCCAGGTCACATTTGTAAATGTAAAAGCGATACTTTCTAGTTTTAGAGTTAAACAAAAACAATATGTTGTACTCAAAGTTAGTGCAAGCAGTACTTCATCCGACTGAAGATTTCAGACTGACAAGGACAAAGTCTGTGTGAAGTGTTTTAATTATTATACACAGCTTTAGGCTGGCTTTGCCTCGCAAAGCTGCACAACACACATAGGACAGACGCATTAAATTGATCGAATTACTTAATATTGATTGCATGTGCAATATATTCCCTGAGATAAACAAATCATTGTTAAGTGTGAATCTTTCAACATTTCTCTGGTGTAAATACAAGCAACACAAGGGAATGGCAGCATTAATCATACCAAGAGGACTTGGGAGATAAACAGTGAGCGGACAGACTCACAGGTGTTAGAGGAAGGATGTTAGTGGAACTATAAACAGTGTGTCACCATATATAACTTGTAGTTTCAGCTACTGCCTTGTTAGTACTACTATTATATCTCAATACAGTCACATAAATCCCATTTTTCACATGACACAATGTTAATACGCCCATAATTGTTGACATCTATTTTCACAGTCTTATCAGAGGCTGAATCAGAGACATGACTAACACTCACACACACATGCAAAGACCCAGACCAGGTCCACAATAAACGGATGCTGCAGTCAAACTTGTAAAACCGGCACTATTTTTAAGGTACAACACAAGGTTTACAGCTGGCACTGATGTCACAGCTAAAAGCACCCGATTTAGACACGAGCTCCCGTTCTTTACAACAAATGTGAAATTCATGCCATTCATGTCTGGAGCTGCTAATGGTCGACTGTCTTGAGTCATCACTCCCCCCGCACGGTAAGTAATTAGTGGTCACACTGGTGTTGATGACGCTCGTGATTACAGTGCTTGTGTTTGTGATCTCGTTCCAGCATTTCCAGCATCTCCTGTACGGCGGCCTGAAGAGCTCTAGCCAGCTCCTGGCAGCTGTAGGGTTTTCCAAGCGGAGGCACGTGGATGAAGGCGGAGTGACCCTGTCCCAGGTACAGAGAGGTGTAGTAGGTGTAGTCACACAGATATCTGCCAGGGAGCCAGAGGATGGATGTTAGGTTGTGTAAAGTCTGTATTATTACATTTCTTCTTTGCCAAATAGACGTATCAGAAAACAAGGTGGTGAGAGTTAGAGGGGAATTCATTGTGATTATTACTATTTCAATATTTTTGGGAGATATATGTTTGTTTGTAACATGGTTTAATGGAAATAAATCGGGGTTTTTTTTAAGTAAAACTCCCAGTAAAAAGTCAACATGCAAACAATAAACATTACCAAAATATTGAGACCACCTGAGAGTATATCTTTATAAATTGTATAATAAATGTTGTATTTTTCTGTATTTTCATCACATTTATAGTTACAGTTGTAGTCAAAGTGTAGGAAAAGACATTAAGTTGCATCATTGTCTATTGGATCTTGATTTTAATGGTGATCTTGCTTTTGAAATTTCGATTTTATACTAGGCGAGGATGAAAATCTTATTTGTTCCCTTTATTGCATTTCCATTGTAATCTCCATGGTAATACAGTTTAGTTTACTTACACTGGATTCATATTCCTTAGCTTCTCACCTTTCAAAGGAGATCAGATATTTGCATATAAGCTGTATGGTTGAGGAGCTAGTCCTGATTCATTCTGGGTATTTTATTTTAGGCATTTTTGCACATTTGCAATTATTCAGTGTCAAATATTCTGTCTACTAGTAACTGTAGGCATGGATACGTATGAGTGAGAGATGTTGACAGAAATATTACTGAAATTCCACAGACCAAAAAGCAGAAGATAATACACATATTGTATCTTTAATATAAAATAAATATACCTCTATATATTTCGTTCGTATATTTAAGTTTATGGTCTTATTCAGAACAGACATGAAAATGAAAACTAGGCAATGATTAGTTGGCTGTTATTGGCTGTTATTATTAGTAACATGTGCTTTTCCTACTATGAGAAGTAGACTGTATGCATGTGTAAATAACAGAACTTACCTTCCAGCATCCTTAGATACAGAAAGAGTGACCCCAAGTCCGGACTCATTGACTCTTTTGCAGACTGTCTCCATGTCCAGGACTGAGTGGATGCAGTCGGGGCCGGTGTCCATGCAGCACTGGGAGGTCGGGCAGTAGCTGCAGTTGTCCCGGCGTTTGTAACCCTTGTTGTGGCCGCACTGCTCCAGAGTGACAGTGGTGGCTAACCCAGAAACACCGACATGCACCACCAACTGCTCGCAGGACGCCAAAACACAGAGGTGGCAGTGGTTAGTTGAGTTGAGGTAAGAGGGTTTTTTTTGATTGATGGATTTTAGCAAAATTTCATATACAGTATGATGGAATTTTTTTTTTTCATGTACAGTTTTATTGAATACCTGTGGGTCGTGCTCTTTCCACAGCGATGGAAGTAGATCCTGAACAGCCTGGTATTCAACAGGCACCTCGCACACATGAAGGTCTACTGCTTCACCCAGCCCTAATCGCTCCAGTTCCTGTGAGCACAGGAAACATATATATAGAACTTAATTACAGACTTAAAGGGCTTTACAGGCCCACAATGAACAATGAAATGAAATGAAATGACAACCCCTTAAAGCGGCAGTGGGTAGAATTGAAGCATATATGATTAAAAAAAAGATATTTTTATAAAACGGTCACTATATCCTGACAGTAGTGCATGAGACAGGTAATCTGAAAAAAATCATGTGGGTAAACAACCAATCAGAGCTGAGCTGGAGTCTGCCGTCTCTGAGCAGCTGTCAATTACTCGCAAACTCCGATCAAACAGTCAAACTAGGCAGCCCTGATCAAACTTGAATTACAATATGATGAAAGGTTATTATGAAATTTTTGCCCAATGACGCCAAAAACATTCTGCCTACTGCAGGTTTAATATGCTCATTATGAAATGCACTTCCCTATTTAAATGTCATAGTTAGATAAAACTCTTTAACTGGCAGCTTTGTTAAAAAAGGACGACCTTACTACTGATTATTACCTTTACTGCCACCCAGCTGGAGTTCACTGCATGATCACCAAAAGGCTCAAAACCTGCAGAGAAAAGAGCAGCAAAAATGATTCTTCTTCACTGCAGTAACGAGACACCGTGCAGCAAAGTAAATTAAAAAAAAAGTCAATGAGGATGCTTATCTGTCATGGAGAGAGAAGTGATAAGGGTGAATGTAAAAAAAGGGACTCTTAATTCAAAGTCCACAGGTTGCAAGTTAAACATTAATTGTAGTAGTAGCGCAGTAGAGACACAGAATGATTTATTTCTCGCTGTTGAGGAGAAAAAAAAAATTAAATTACATTTAATGTCTTTCAGTCTCCTCTGGATGCATATCTTTGTTTCTTTATCTACACCAGCAGATAAAACCCTCCTCTCCTGACAGCAGCATTACTCTCTGCAGAACACCAGTGTCATTACATACTTACAATGTGAACTCAACCATTAAAGTGCAGCTCAAACACAAGTGTAAAACTCTATGAGCTGACACAGCACTGTGCTAAAAATAAAGAAATCATTTGTCTCTCTGCAGTCCTCTGAACAATTCAAACCTCTCACCTGTCACTATTACTTTCTTCTTATTGGCCATTATCCTCAGCAGTTATGACAAGAATTGTCATAGATCTATAATAAAGGGAATCAAATATCCCAAACAAGAATCCCAGGATTGTCTACGCTGGCTGCTGTCTTCTTCTGGCTCAGAGCTGACAGGAAGTGACACACCACATGTGGATGGATCACACTGCCATCTACTGCATGGGCGTGCAATCTCTAACAGCAGTTCATCCTATAATAATGCATTTGGCTAAGAAGTGGAAAAAAAAAAATCAACAAAAGAGGACTTCTTCATTATGTATCACAAGACATTTTTTGGAAAGACGACAGGAGAGGATGAAACCTGATCCTTTTAATCCAGCTGCTTCAATGCAATACAGTGTAATTCAAGCCATGTGTGTGCTGAAAATGAAAACCAAGCATCTGCACTGCATTCACAGATTAAAAGGTTAGAGGAGCAGGCTTGTGAGCGGCCAGCTAAAGTGAATGAAAAACAACCTCCATCTCCATCAATAAGAACTGTTGAGGCAGCTCATGAATGAACGTTTAACCCCCTCAACCAGCTGCTCTCAGTGGAGCTGCTTAGTGGTTTTACTGGGCAGCTCCCAGGTGTGAATGTATGCACTGTGACAGCGTGAGGGTGACACAGGGCGTCGCTGAACATGGCCAGTTAGCTTATCCCAAGGGAGTTAAAGTCAAAGGACACTTCTCTGGCTGAAGGAGGAGAAACAACCTCTGACACACTCCGCTACCTGAGTTTAGAGGACAAACCTTCTCCCCAGTTTGTTGTCATGAAGGCAGAGCTAATCTAATATCGCCTCGCAGCCCGCGGTGCCGTCCACACCCTTGGGTTGCGAAATGACTCACACATTCTGGACACTGCACCCTATGTGGCTCCGAGCTGGCACGGTGAAGAAAATATGCTCTCCATATAGGGTGGAGATTTTTTTATTTTTTTTTTCTTCTTGGAAGAGTATTTTGAGATTAATGTTTCAAACAAATTTCTCTCATTCATGCTTCTATACGGAGACAGAATCAACACCGATTTCTGCCTCTGAACCACATCACACACACACACACTATAACACCTCCACCGTCCACCTACACAACCTGCACCACAGTCGCTAACAACCCCCTCTTCTCCCTCAACCCATTCACCTTCCTCCCTCTACCTCGCCTGCGTCACTCGCTATGTCAGTGTTGCCATGGAAACTAATGATGCCCTCTCTGCTCCGTGGTGCTGATGCAGACAGTCTGCTGACGTCCTCGCTGCGTATGAGCGGAATAACAATATTCTAGTTTCCACCACAGGGACACACTTATAGACTGCATATACTGTATTTGTCCCTTTCACTTTCTTTTCTATGCTATTCTATTATGCCCTATTATATTATATTCTTTTCTAGTCTGCTCTATTATATTCTATAATGCTCTCTATTCTATGCTTTTATGTTCTGTTTATATAAGGTTTTATTCTATTTTAGTCTATAATGCTCTACTCTATTCTTTTCTGTTCTATAATGTTTTTTTCTATTCTCTTCTATCTATAATGCTCTATTATACTATAAGTTCTACTGTATTTGTTTCTGTTCTACTCTATTTTATATTTGTTTAGTTTATAATGTTCTATTCTACATGGCTCTACTCTATTCTTTTCTGTTCTATAATGTTTTATTTTATTATATTCTATAATGCTCTATCATATTATAAGTTTTACTCTATTCTTTTTTGTTCTACTCTATTCTATAATTTTTATACTATTTTAGTTTATAATGTTCTACTCTATTATATTATTTTCTATAATGTTTTATTCTATTATATTCTATAACGACCTATTATATTATATGCTCTATATTCTTTTCTATCATGTTTTATTCTATTATATTCTATAACCATCAATTATATTATACAATGCCCTATCCAATTATTTCCTGTTCTATTATATTTTATTCTATTATGTTCCATTATATTCTATCTCTTCTTCATTTTGTTAGAATGAATATATACACGGTGTGTTTAAATGCCTGATATTTCACAGCTGTGTGTTTCATTGTTATGACTACTAAAATCTGTGGTCCTATTTATGAACAAATTGTATAAATGAAGAGACTGCGGATAACTCAAGATCCACCAGCAGCCATTAAAAAACCTTTAACCTTTCCACATGCTACTTTCAATCACAGAAAACACATGGTTTCCTCATTCTACTGTCACTGTTTCCTTCCCCTTTCTAGTGTATGCTCAGTTTCCCCGTGAAACACTTTCAGAGCACTTTAGAGACGTTGTAACACCTCATTTCAGTCTCTTGGTCTTGTGTGAGGGCTGAATGTGACCATTGATCCGTAAAGAGGAGCTGGAACAAGAGGTGTTGGCATGAAGTCTGGTAAATTGTAATAAAATGTAAACTTAATGTATACTTAAAGACCAAAGAAAGACCTGCAGAGCATGTTTTTTTATGGAGTAGTACAGGATAGGCTATACTTAAATTGTGTGTTAAAGTTAATCAAATCGGACATTATCTAAAGCTGACTATTATATTCTTCAAGTCTTTTAAAAGCGTCTGAGTCGAAGGACTATTTTCTGTAAGTCCTGTTCCTCTGTTCTTTTACTTGGCCCTCGCCTCTTACACCTTCCCCGCCCAGTCTCTGCTCTCTTTTGGCGACCCTGAGCTTTTTTATGCTATGACATCAAACCACAATGCATTGCACTGTTTGTAGTTTACCTAAAGTCTCCATGGCAATAAAGACCGGCTCGGCCCCTTATTCAAATTGAACCGGAAACCAACGTCATTTTGGGCCAATCTGCGCGCTCTGGAGTGACATAATGGAATTTTTAGGGCTAGAAAGCGAGCGAGGTCTGGCCGCTGCGCATAGCAGTCGTGCCATCGGGAAAAGACAATATCACCCGCGCGGCTGAAGAGACACATCAGAAGCCCCTCAGGCACGAGAGCAAAAAGTGGTCGTCTGATAGAGCGACTGATACACGAGAAGGGGGGAAGAGGAATAAGAATAATAAGGATCAGCTGATTTCCTCATGTTTTGGATAGGATTGCTGAACGATCGTTAATGCGTAACGCTCAACACTCCCTCATGTGAGGGTGTAGAATGGAAACAACCCTCTACCCAGGCAGCATCAACACTCCGAGGGTCCACAGCTTTTACTCCCACAGCACGATGATGAAGAAGGACATTAACCTGAACCTGGACCACGACCACAACTCCGAGCTCAAATCCAACCCGCTCCGGGACGCAGACGGACTCCTCCTCAACTCCCCGGACTTGGGACTCTTGAAACTAACCTCTCCGGACCTGGAGCGCCTTATCATCCAGTCGAACGGCCTGGTCGGGTCCACCGCCAACCCGGCCTCCCAGTTCCTGTACCCGAAGTCGGCCAGCGACGAGCAGGAGTTCGCAGAGGGTTTCGTCAAGGCGCTGGAGGATCTCCACAAGCAGAACCAGCTGAGCGAGGCGGGGTGCGTCTCCGTGGATCGACTGGAGCTCCTCGGCGGATCCGCCAACGCGGTCGGATCCGCCGGGCTCCAGACGTCGGACCTCCCCGTTTACACTACTTTGAACGGCTATGCGGCCAGCCCGCTCGGAGCCGCCACCATCAACTACTCCACGGACACCATCCCGTTCCCGCCGCCTCCGTCTCATCTGATCAGCGCGCATCAGCAGCAGCAGCACTTGGCCGCCGCGGCGGCTCTGTCGCGACTCCAGTCCGCCGGCTTGGTGAAGGACGAGCCTCAGACCGTGCCGGACATGCAGAGCTTCGGGGACAGCCCGCCCCTGTCTCCCATCGACATGGACAACCAGGAGCGCATCAAGGCGGAGAGGAAAAAGCTGCGCAACCGGATAGCCGCGTCCAAGTGCCGCAAGAGAAAGCTGGAGAGGATCTCTCGGCTGGAGGACAAGGTCAAGAACCTGAAAACGCAGAACACCGAGCTGGCGTCCACGGCCAGCGTGCTCAGGGAGCAAGTGGCCCAGCTGAAGCAGAAGGTGATGAACCATGTCAGCAGTGGGTGCCAGCTGTTACCAAACCAGGTTCAGGCGTACTAAATGTTCATGGATGTTTATACAGCAGCTCTAAATGCGCTCCCGAGGATACAGGCCCTGTATTATTGAGGAACATTTTATAACACAAAATCCTTATCAGAGACTTGATATGAGGCCATTGTAAATGCACCCTCCAGATAAAAAGCCTGTAACTGCACAGTGCAACGAACAGGCCTTGATGAGAGTCTACTGGAATAATGACAGGTTAAACCAGCAGCAGGTGTGGGCTGCAGCCTCCTCGGATTCATGAAAATGTGGCAGTGTTAAGCAGCCAACAGACTTTATTTTGTTGCCCTAAGTTTTGTTTTTTGGGGGGGAAGCCATGTAGCAAACTATCCAGTGGACTGGTGTGGGATAGTGTTTATGTATGTGTAAGCTGGACAATCTCAACAAAGAGTGCAACTAAACACCAGGGTGTCACCAAGTGCTGTCACCCAAATGTGTAATATAATGCCTTACTTGTTTACAAGCACTTAGCAATGACAAATATATATATTTTATTTACTGAAACATTTCTTATTTTACATATGGTCTTACTTCTTCGTTTTTTTTTTGCAAAAATGAACACTGCATGTTTTGTCGCTTTTGTGTACAGTAACCATTGTATTTTTCATTATGGTGGCTGCTGTGTAGTTCTTCAGTCGCCAAAACATCCATGAATGTATGTGTACGTGCTGAGAAACCCTATCTATCCATGTGTAAGGGACTTTCAAGTCCCTACCTGACATTTATTAAATTCACTACATTACTAAAAGCTCATGTGTTCTGGCTGTTTCTGACCAAGAACGGGACGCTCTGCTTGCTTTCCTATAGTTATTCGTGAGAATAATGTATAAATTCATACCTTTACATGCATCTTCTCTTGTACAGTTGACACAGTGGGTGTTGTATTTAAGTGCAGTAGAGAAGCTGAACCAAACCATAGATGGTCAAACAACTCTGAGGGTAGAAAACAAGACATTATTAGCAGTATTATGCCCTCTGCTGGGCACAGTACAACATTTCTGAAACATCACATGTGCACTTCTTGTAAATCACCCACTTTAGGGAATAACTGTTGAACCGACGCAAACCTCCAGCCTTTACAATTTGTTTTATTGATTCCTCATTTTAGCAAATCTGGCATTACAGAATTACAGCACAATTCACACAACTAATACCCGACGGGCAGAAAATTCCTATTTACAAGAGTTATTTCTGACAGGGAGGGAAGAGGAAGAGGAGGAAGAGGAGGAAGAGGAGGAAGAGGAGGGTTGAACAGGATCCATACGTGTTCCTAAGTCACCGGCGAGTTTACAGCTGTTGCAAAGCACAATAAATAAAGTAACAAAATGTCAACAAATAAGTCAAAAGTGAACCAATGCAGTAAGAATCACTATTTTAATGAAGTGTTCAGAGTATTCAGTTTACTTATCAAACATTTTCCCTTGTTGAAGCTACTGCACAGAGTAGGAAAACACACAAGTTTGTTAGTGCAAGTCTAACAAGCGCTCTTTTTGGCTCTAAATATATTGTCGAGATCTCTTTGGAAAGAACAACTGCCCTTATAGAAACTGTACATTCAGCACACCCACGTACAGTATTGCAACCCTTCAGCAGGGTTGCTCCTATCTGGGTGTGGAGAGAAATAACTGCTATTGCTCTGTGAGAACAGTCTGCTTTTACACTACCAAGTCTTAAAGGTTACATAACTGATATCAAAAGACAAACAAACTTCCCACCAAAGCGGCGCTGATATGATAAGACTTTTTTTCGCTGGAATGTCTTAACGGTTCCTCTTGAGGAAGCATCTGAAGCTTTATATTCACAGTAAACACAAATACATGTTCATTTAAAAGCTGGGAGCGTTTAAGCAATTGAATACTATTGAACATCTCTTTAAAACGTAGAGTGCAGATTGCAATGCATAATCTAGGAAGAACATTAAGAGTAAATAAAGTTATAAATAATACAAAATAAATAAGGTTTATTTTGAAATAAATAGTTTAAGTCTTGAAAATATTTCCGCATGCCTCGCATGACTTACAGAAGGTTTTGTACTGTATAACACGAGCAGACAAATCCTGAACTTTAGCATCAGAGAGAGAAATAAAAACTCACAATTTGACATTTAACATGCTTAAAAACCTCACGTTCCCCCGTAAAGTAGAGATGAAAAACATCATCTTCCATGACATAAGAGACTACCTGAAGCTGATGGAGAGGTCTGTGGTATCATACCAGTGCTCACACTGAATCACATGCCTTTCTGGTGAGTGCATGTTGCACGTTGTATGCAGCGAAAGAAAGTTAATACAATGAGAAGGGGTCGCGGGCTTAACATGTGAAACCTCGAGCCCCGTTTGGTTCCTCCAAGTACTGAAACTGGAGGACGGACGGGTTTTAAATTCAGCTCATACAAATAACCATCCAGTCAACCAGAATCGGTTAAAAACATCAACAACATGCACCTCTCACTAAAGCGCAGGTAGGTAGGAACTCAACATCCCAAATCATTATATATGTATATATATATATATATATATATTATATATGCACGCTTAAATGCATATCTATTGACTTTTAAACATTTATACACTCTTCTCCACGTGGTGAGAAAAATCCCTTATCCTTTTAATCTGTCGTAGGTCTTAAAAAAATAGTAACAAAAAGTAAAAAAAAAAAAACAAGACTAAGAATCTAATATCAATCAACCTCCAGAGGCGATGCAGCTCCTTACACTGGGACCAACAAAGCGACCGACACTGCCATCAAATTAAGCTAAATGACATTTAAAAAAACTGGGAAAGGGGCCAAAAGTGAATAACAACAACAATAACTTGAAACTGACATGCATGACCTTTGCTATTCTTACGTTCATTAATAAAATTAAACGAAAAACTTTAAAATTGACCCCGTTTGGACGTCAAACTTGGACCGTAACAATCAGTAGAAACTCAATCTCAACACTGGGAAGGAGCGGCGATTTCGCATGCTCAAAACCACAGCCGACCAACTCAAAAACGTAAAAAAAACAAAAACTGCAACTCTAGCCACAGCAACAAACATAAACTTTCAATGGGACTAAAACAAATGCAAATTTGTATCCAGTCAATTTTTAGTGCTGAGTGGGGATTGGAGGATCCACAACCTTTTATAGTAAAAACCCAATTACAGACACGTCAACAAGGAATGATGGAGTCTCAGGCTTCACTGGCCTTTTATAATTAAGATATAGTAGAGTGTGTGTGTGTGTGTGTGTGTGTGTGTGTGTGTGTGTGTTTGTGTAAACGTGTGCAAATAAGAAAGAAAGAGAAATTGGGATTCTACCTCTGTTAAATGTTCTTCACCCCTCTGACTAAGCTAGCTCTAATCACATGGTGTAGTGAGAGGGCTGGAGAATCTAAGCAGCCGGGTTTTGTGTCTCTGTATGGCAGTGTTTGTGTGTAATATGAGAAAGAAAAACAAATTGAGAGACAAACCTATAAAAAGGTGTGTGGATTTTAGGACAGCAGACAGTGTGTGTGTGTGTGTGTGTGTGTGTGTGTGTGTGTGCGGTCATGCTTAGCAAGCACAATCCTGATGGGACCTCTGAGGCTGCTCGTTGAGCTGCGGCCCCTGTTTGGAGCCGGTGACGGCCGGGTCGTTGTTGTCCAGAGTCTCCGTCATCCTCTCGCAGATGATGTCCACCAGCCGCTCGAAGGTCTGCTTCACGTTTATGTTATCTTTAGCGCTTGCTTCGAAGTGCTCGAAACCTGGCGGGAGGAGGGGGGGGACGGAGACAGAGAGAGAGAGGCTGTTGTTACGCTTATTGTAGCGAGGTGAAGCTTACCCAGTTAATCCACTTATCTCATCATGTCAGGACACGTCGAGGCTACGGTCAGACCGGCAGCTCAAACCTCATCATTTTCCCCTTCCACATCAGGTTTGTGTTAAGTATGTATTAATTAGATCTATTCATAATCACACTTAAACCTCTTTCATAGGCGGTTTGAAATTATTAAGTCGAATTACTGTCAAATGTCATGCGATACTCTGACACTCAGATCACTCCCCAAGTGTTTTTGATGTTACATGTTCCAACAGGAAGAGCAGAAAATAACCCATCTTGTCTAAAAATAGCATCTACCTGACTCTTTGTGCCTCTACAAGTTGCCTTACAAAGACTGAAGTGCTGATAATCAGAGGCCTGTTGAGACTAAAACATGTTGATAGGTAAAGGGATAGTTCGGGTGTTTTGAAGTGGGGTTGTATGAGGTTATGGATAAGGTTACTTATCCATAGTAGGTGTATTACTTACAGTATATGACAGTCGTTGTGCCCCGAGTTCGGAGAAACAGACAGGAGTACCGACACCGGAGCAAAGCAACACAGTGCTGTGGACGGGGACGGAAGCAAAACGTATTCCAGTCACCTAAAAGAATGACTCGCCTAAAAAAATCTATATCAGTTTAAGTGTACGCTATATTTAGAACATTTTCAACGCTTTATCTTGCCGTCAGACAGCCCTTTCCTTCTCCTTTTTGACAGGGAACTGAACTGAAACTCATCTATCCTCTCTCCAAATCCTGCGGGCTCAGATGACAAAAACAGTATAGATACGCTTCACTTTCACTTCAGTTCGCCGTCGGAAAATATTCTAAACATAGCGTACACTTAAACAGACAATGGGAGAGTCTTTTTAGGTGGCTAAAATATGTTTTTCTGCCATCCCCGTCCACAGTACTGTATTGCTTTGCTCCGGTGCCGGTGCTCTTGTCCGTTTCTTGATGCTGGGTGCGTGTCGGCCATCATCTACTGTAGGTAATACACCTACTATGGAAAAGTACCTTATACAACCCCACTTCAAAACACCCAAACTATTCCTTACAGACTCATTGGCGTAGTTGCCTTTGATTTACAATTATTTCAGCCTGAATTGTTGTAACATCAGTTTTTCAAACGTGGTGAGATTATGTAATGTGGCGAGCAGAAAAGTCTAATCATGATGACAAAATCCCACTATCCAAAACATTGTGAATTTTACTAATGTTTACATACACCATTAACACATCGTCGCCCCCTCTTTATGAGTCATGATTATATATAGTTTTCATTAACGCTCCCAGGAGAGGAGCAGAGCGATAGTGGAACAACAACAGAGACATAGCATGTAGTTTGTACTCTGACCAGCTGACTTACCCAGCTGTTCTGACAGCTGCCGGCCTCTCTCTGAGGCCACCACTCGTTCATCATCCATGTCACACTTGTTCCCCACCAAGAGGACCTGGGCATTGTCCCAGGAGTATGTCTTGATCTGGGTCGACCTGTTAGCAGACATAGTGCAGGGTGTTCAGCTACATCGTCTGACTGAACCTCGCTAGCATCTTTTATTTCTTAGACGCTAAAGCACTTTTTAGGAAGTACTGAGGTCTCAGTACTCCAACAGACCTAACACACATGCTTCATCTGCATTTTGCCGAAGTGAAAAGAAAAAAATTGACGTTTTTACAACCATCATTCCTATTGGTTAATCACATAGATAATCACACATTTTTTATCAGTTCAAAATGTACCTTAAAGGGAGATCTGTCAAGTATTTAATACTCTTATCAACATGGGAGTGGGCAAATATGCTTGCTTTATGCAAATATATGTATATATATATATATATATATATTATTGGAAATCAATTAACAACACAAAACAATGACAAATATTGTCCAGAAACTCTGCATGCAGGTACTGCATTTAGCATAAAAAAATATGCTCAAATCATAACATGGCAAACTCAAGCCCAATAGGTAACAACAGCTGTCAGTGTGTCAGTGTGCTGACTTGACTATGACTTGACTATGACTTGACCAAAACTGCATGTGATTATCATAAAGTGGGCAAGTCTGTAAAGGTGAGACTCGTGGGTACCCATAGAACCCATTTTCATTCACATATCTTGAGGTCAGAGGTCAAGGGAACCCTTTGAAAAAGGCCATGCCAGTTTTTCCTCGCCAAAATTTAGAGTAAGTTTGGAGCGTTATTTATCCTCCTTCCCGAAAAGCTAGTGTGACATGGTTGGTTTCTAGTTTCATATGATGTCAGAAAGAAATGAGATTGTAGGTTTTTAAGTTTCCACCTTCACAAACACAGACATGCACACTCAGGTGTCCCTCACCAGTCCTGAACGGCGTTGAAGGACTCCTCGTTGGTGATGTCATACATGAGGATGAAGCCCATGGCTCCCCTGTAGTAAGCTGTGGTGATCGTCCTGTAGCGCTCCTGGCCAGCAGTGTCCTACATAAATACACACAAACACCATCATTTTTAGTTTGAGAATTCTTTTGAAGTCTATACATCATTGTTGATGAAAATATACTCAAAATAAAAAACACCTGCACAGTCGTGGTCTCACGGACATGACAAAGTTTCCGTCCATCCACGGATGCTCTTGCTCAGGTTGTGGTCTAAACATTGTAGTGACCATGTAGGATTAAATAAGCATTGGGAACGAGTCTTTTTGTGCGGACCGTTGTCACCCAGCACCTGCAAAGGATTTATGACTGTGCACGTGCCTCCTGATGATTGCAGAGGTTTTAACAATCAAGCCAAAACTCCCATGAGCATTTGGTATTCCTCTGGTGTCCCATGTAATAAGCAATTGGTCCCCGGGTCAGGCTTCATGTTAAGTACACTTCAAGGGTATTGCCATTACACAGCAGATGAAGTGATTCTGGAGGCCCGCAGGGTCCAGCTGGTGATCATTAGAGATGCATGGTAATAGAGACCGCTTCAGTCACAGATGTGATGGGGCAGCATGAAAAACAGGCACTCTTACTAAAGACAATCTGCAGGTAGTAAATACATTTATCTAAATTCTGATTAATGAAATCTAGTTCTTCGCAGGATTGTTGAATTATAAGAACTGTAGAGCTGAAATGATAAGTTGATAGCTTATTTTCTGGAATAATCCAAAACCTAATGGAAATGTCCCATTGGCTTTTTGTCGAAGGAACCAGTGCGATGCTAACTTCCTAGTTGGCCTACAAAAATATGTCATCCCTGCAGCACTCTATTCGAGCGCTGAAAAAAGTTGAGCTGGCTTGTAGCGTGTCACGCCCGTCACGCAGCGACAAGAGTCGGGCGTCAGTTTGTAGCTTCATGTCACCGGCTTCCATTGACAATAACTTGTAGCCTGTTGTTTTGTGGCTCGTAGTGTGAACACAGCATAACACCCTTACTTCTTCAGTGGTACCAGAGTCTAGACTGCACAGCGGTGCTGAACGCAGAAGGCAGCAATAAGCTAAAGCAAGGTGAGTTTTCAATTCCTTTTCACAACTCTTCAGGAGTTCAGAGTAAAGTGTCAGCTACCTAAAGCAACCATGGGGGGGTAACTGTGATTCACTGGCTCCCCCACGTCTGTATGCATGTGTGTGTGTGTTCACTTCCTTACCCATATCTGCAGCTTTATCCTCTTGTCGTTCCTGTAGATGGTCTTCACCTTGAAGTCGATGCCCACTGTGCTGACGAAGGCTGGCGTGAATGAGTCGTCTGCATAGCGAAAAAGGAAGGAAGTCTTTCCTACGCTGCTGTTGCCAATGATGAGGATTTTAAACATGTAATCAAAGTTCTGGTCCGTGGACTCCTTCTGTCCGTATGTGGCATTTGCAGACGCCATCTATGCAAGGATTGAGATCACATATTAACCAGTTACAAGGAAATAGCTTGAGGAAACAGCATGTAATAAATGAAAGACCTTCAAATATAACCCAATACAACACCAGCACCACAAACGACAGTCACAAAGATAGTCAGTGTTGAATCAAAGCCTCTCCGACAGTGTCTCCAAAACTAAACATTATATAAATCTACAAAGGTAGAGCTGTTGCGTTTGATTCTATCAGATTGTGCAGGTACTATGTGTCCACTCCCTGTAGTTACAGTGTCATGCACGATTCTCCTGCCACTGGCTGAAACATGTTGTGTTTGTAACAGATAAATGATAAAAATGAACAAGGAAAATGAACAATCCTGCCTCTTTGCCATTTTGTGTGGCACATGACCACACCCTTTGTCAATTAGTTTGCATATTTTTGAATTATTCATACTGAATGTGGTCTACAGATGGTAATTTTTTTTTTTTAAATATCAATTAATTTACAAACCACATTGCAAGCACATTCAAGAAACATGAAAGCCTTTGAGAAGGGAAACTACTGACATTGAGATAAGCAAGATCAACCCCTGACACGGTGGATACAGGTGTCCTTTATCTGAGATATAGAGTAATGTCAACATTTCTGAACCACAGAGGTCTTAAACAGGCGTAGACAAAATGACAAAAGCACAATATATGTAGCATAAATACAACAATTCTAGCATTGTGTCAAAAGTCAAAAAAAGGTGTATAAAAAGTCTGAGAAAGAAAGACAAGAGAAAATACTGTACTTGCATGACTGGTTTGTGAATAACATAAATGCTGTAAACCAACTCTTGAATGGAAATGGTGAATTATACAGTTATGAGGTTTTCTCACACAAATATACTGTTAAAATGTCTCGTTTGGAATTCGATATGGTTATCAGATCAATACCTAATAATATAGTGTCTTTCGCACAAAGCATATGTCTTGATGAACTATCCTTAAGTGAATGTCCCCTTACTAATAATGGGGTTTCTATATCTGATAGAGAGTGTTCTAACGCTTTTATTAGAAATCATCTTGAACATATCACTACTATCATATGTAAATATAGGTGGTTAGGTTTAAATAGAAAACAATGGAACGCTGTCTTTTTTCTACCTCATAAATATACATGTATACATTATTTCCAGATAGAATCAAGGAGTTTCTATTTAAGATTGTACACAGATACTACCCTGCTAAAGCTAATATTTGCAAGTTTTGCGCAACTGTTAACAATAGATGCACTTTTTGTAATTGTGAAGGGGAAGGGGTGGTTTCATGCTACTTCTTTTTGGTTTGATTTACAGAAGAACTTCTCAAACATTTTTAAAAATATATCATACTAACAAAGATTGAGATATTACTCACTTTTAACAATCACAGTTTTTCAGCAGATGAAATGTACATCATTAACTTGATTAATATCTTAGCAAAACATTATATCCATAAAATGATATGGCTTAAAAGACTCCTTTTACATTTTTAAATATACTGATCTTAAGACATATTTGACTACGATTGAAAACTTAAAACTCAAATATTCTTAATTGGCAAAAACTATTAGATTATTTAGACATTTCCAATTTATTCCAATTGCTTAACAGACCCCAATTGTTTTTTCTTTTTGTTTTTATTCATCTTTTGTTTTCCTTACATCTTATTTGTTGTATACTTTATTTTATCTATCTACATTATTTTTTATAATGTGAAATATATTTACTGATTTAACTACTGTATTGAACTTTCGAAATAAAGTATAGAAAAAAGAAAAGAAAGAAAGAAAGACAAGACAGAAAGCATGTAGCAAGAGGGCCTGGCAGGTGTCAAATATTAAATTCACTAATAACTATTTCTGGTTGGTTTGCTCTCTTCCAAACTCATGTGTGGCAATCCACGATTCACATCACAACCAACAAACCATTCTGGAGCACATCTGTGAGGGATACCATGAGATTAAAATGCACAGAAAACTGATATAGATAGATAGATAGATAGATAGATAGATAGATAGATAGATAGATATCATCATTATTCTTCAGACAGACCAGAGGAAAAACCATCTGAATCCACATGGCAGTGTCAAACAGCGTCATTTAACCTGTGATGGGGTAAATATTATCAGTATCGTCTGCTGTCTCGGTCTCATTAATTCTCACAGAATAAAACTGCCGTTTCGCCAAGAGGCTTTGTCAACACTACGATCACACAGCCTCGAATGGTTCCACTTTCATGTTAATAATACAGGTCGGACAAGGAAAGCACACCTCCACGCCCCATGCAAGATAAGAGGACGGAAGTACCAGAGCTTAGCAGAGCTAAGCATCAGCTAAACTGAATATCCTTTTCCCATCCAGGAGGGCACCTCCGTGGACCAGCCAGACAATTATGAATGACCATATGGTTGCACAGGATTTGCACTTGTAGTAAAATGAGAGACACACTGGCGTAACCTGTAGTGCCACTGACCATAACATGCTCCCAATGTTAAACGGCCTGAAAACGCATCCTTATCCACAGCAGAGCTTATCTGGCTTTGCTAGTGAATATGAAGCTAGCTGCCTGAAATTTTACAGTCTGGTTCACGTTAGCTAAAAAAAACACACCATAAGGCGTTGTGTCATACATTACTTAACACTTATAATAACGCACAAACGATTGTTAAACACGTGAAAGCAATACAGATACAATTTTTAGCCCTTTTAAACGCATGCAATTAGGTTAGCATTAGGCTAGCTTTAATGCTAACACAGCAGACCGTTACCATGGTGTAAAGGTAGCATCCCAGCTAACGTCATGTCAAATGAAGGTTACTCTTCCCTTATTTATGACTACATTTCAAGTCTAAATCCAGGACCTGACAAGCGACAAACCTTCCGTATGTTATTCGTTGCAAGTGTTAAGACTCAACACGGCCGTGCAATGAGAAATAAGCGCAGGGTTTTTACCATGAAGTATGTGTTTTATCCTCGGCTTCCCAGTGCCCAGTTTTTGCACCTGCAGTAGCTTGTGCTGCCTCTTGATTGACAGCCCCGGTATAAGCTGTTACAAACAGAGAGTAAGGATGATTGGCAGGACAACGGGGCCAATCGGAGAAGAGGTATCCGTTCTGGGCAGGACGATGGACCAATCAGAGAAGAGGGGTCCGTTCTAGCAGGACGATGGACCAATCAGAGAAGAGGATCCGTTCACTCACACAAAGCCCTAACCCCCCCCCATCCATTCTGTAAATTATTTAGAGGTTTTAATTTAATTCAGTATTATTGGTAAGAATAAATAGTGAATGTAGTGTTGGGGAATGAGTGAATTTGTAATATCACAGAGAGAAAAAAAGCTAAATTAGCCTACAAGTAAAAGTCCATTGAGAATGTTTTAGAGTTCAGCAAAATATACTTAAAGCATGAAAAGTAAAGCCTACTAATTATGAGAAATGGTCTTATAATTATTTAATTATAATGATTACAGATGCATAAACACATTAGCAGCATGTTAATGTTGTAGTTGGTCGAGGTATAGTCGATCTTCGGTAACACTTTATTTTACGGGTCCCAGTGTTTCGTAATTATTTCCTAAAATATCTGTTATGTAACTGTAAATTCATAGAAAAGTTCCTAGAAAGGACAATTTAATTTGGTACTAATTATAATAATGATAACATAACACATATTTATATTCATTAATATAATAAGATTTCAGCAGTTCTTTCAAGAAAATCCTTCAAATCAACTCCACGTAATTTATTCCATTATAATTTCTCTTTCTTAAAAACTTAAATAAATGAGTTGAGACTTATTTTGTGGTCTTATATTACCTATAAAATACCTATATGTAATGTCAAATGATGTAGCTTTTTCAAGGAAACAATAATAATAAACTATGGGACCAATAAAATGAAGTGTTTCCCAATCTTCTTATATTCTTGTTGTTTAATCTCTAACAATGCATTATAGGTCATAAGCTCATTATGTGTTTTGTATGTACCTAATAACAACAACAGTCAAATAAATATAGTGGAGTAAAAAGTACAAGAGTTCCCTCTGAATTGTAGTGGAGTAGAAGTATAAAGTAGCATAAAATGGAAATACTCAAGTAAAGTGAACATACATCAAAAGAGTACTAAAGTACAGTACTTGAGTAAATGTTCTTGGTTATTTTCCACTGAACATACAGTATTACCTTTTTTTATTTCCTCTTAAGTAGCTTTAAAGTTATTAAAAATGTAATCACCTTATTTCACACTGTCTGACATTATTATATACTTAATCTTGTTCATATTGTTTATTGAAGCTATAAGATGTTTGCACTAGTGAATAATAAAACCACAAGACTCCATATTTTTATGGCTGTAGCTTTTGCATATTTTATAAACCTTCCTCTAAAATTCAAAATAAAGCTATGAGGGTTTGAACTATGATTGGCTGCATAGTATGACCCAGCAGGCTGCTACTTGAGATTACCATTGTCTGTAATTACAATATTCTTCTTCTTTACTATGTTTTATTATTTAGTTTTCTCATGAAAGCAGAGAACAAGACGTGAAAGAGTGAAGAGTTTTTCCTTTATTGGCAAGGCATACAGTTCTAGTTGGAGAGAGGGCTAACACACCCGCAGTTAAAACAGCAGAGTTTGGATTGTCAGAGCTGCAGAGTCTTAGTTCATGACCCATATTCATAAAATCTCTAAGAACAGAAATACTGATGTAGGATGACTTGAGGCTTGAGTGTGACTATATTATCTTCACTATGAACCAAAGAAGTCTCAGACGAGCACACTTTACTGTAAGATCTGTTCAGATCAGTGGAAACAGAGGAAGACAGGAGATGAGAGATGTTCCAGAAAACTCAGATAGAAATCTGTCACTAAACTATTTTTATACCAAGAAGTATTTTTGCTTATGCATAATGTTATTTGCAGACAATAAAGAAATGAAACGAGAAGGACAAAAGCTGAGTAATAGTCGAAATCTGTCCTGTGCTATAAGTACTAAACCTCAGACTAAAAAAGAGTCTACTGTTCCATCGTTTCTGACAGATAATACAGAAATAATAAATAAACTGTACACGAAGCACTGTGAGGAAAATGTACAAAATCAAACAATTAGTGACACGCGGAGAGACAGACTGAATCTTCGCATGTTTGTGCTGGTTAAGCTGTTGTTAAATAGTCCTTAGTGTTGAAGGCATCCTTGAGTGTTGGTCTGTTTGGTGCTGTTTATGGCTACAGAAAAGGATTGCACATGTTTTACTCCAGCATGTCAGTGAAAACATCTATGACCAGCAAAAAAAAAAATCCCAAGTTTGAAAATAAGGCGTCAAAAAAAAAGCACATTCACACGTTAAAACATGATTTACTCTGTTTCATGGTAATAAAATAAAACAAGTTTCTCCACAGGCTAAGTTTAGTAAGTGTACTCTTCTTTAAATCCTGCAGCCAATGTCATGCATTTCAACAAAACACTTTTTTTTTTTGTACAGTCAATTATAAAAAGAACTTCAGTCCCTCCAACGTCTGACCTTTTAAGAGCTGTAGTGGTCCAGCCCGTGCAATTCAACTCAACCACCAGGCCAACAGAAAAACAGTGAAACAGTCACTATACATGTTCAACTGTACTGGAAGTGCAGAACTGTAAAAGTACCATACAAAGTGCTTTGGTTTTTTCTTAGCAAATACATCAAAACCCAGTCATTCACTCACACACACAAAAAAACACATCACTGTTTTAAGACAATATCAGTTTCAGTTACTGTTTGAACAGGAGTTAGAAAAAAAAAAAAAAAAGGAACAGAGACACTATAGGGTCAGATTGGCACACAGGGTGCTACAATCAACCAACTTTATCAGTCACTGATGGAAAGTAGCCAGTGGCAAAATGGAAATTACAGTACGGGTTGTGTCATGCTTGCTTGGCACTTGTTTTGTCATCGACTATGTCCCTGTGAAGAGCGAAATATTGATCAATGAGAGAAAACAATTCTGGCACAGAAAACTGTCTTTTTTTTTTACAGTTACAACGATGCTAACATCCTTCTTGTGCTTCTACCACACTGCCCTTATCAGTCTAGTAATGGATACAAGTTACCAAAAACGGTATTTCAGTCGGTGGATGCTGCTGTGTGTGAGACATTATGGCGTAACGATAACGGATTTGAATGGTTTAATGCATTGGTAGCTGTAATGTTTAGTTTTTGCATGATGTCTGTGCTGGTTGCTTGACAGCCGTTGACAAACTCTTTCAACAGCCTCTCAATGTGTTCATGTTTTGGCTAAAGCCCTTAAAAACCACAACGAGGGCTAGCTGTGAACAAAACTGTAAAGTGCTAAACTTGAAGGCAAACTGATAAAAAATGGGTGCCAAATATCAAGAATGCAAAAATGAGTAACTTGAAATTTAACAAAAAAATCCAACAAAAATAGAAGAGCAACAAACTTAACTGATATTTTGGGTAGACCTAAAGTTAAATACGTTTTGAATGTATTTTCCATGTAGGCCTATGCAAAACCTAGCAAATCATTTGCCTCCAATGAGAGAACTTCAGTTCCACTTGTCAACACTGGGAGGCGCCATGTGCACAGCCCACATTGCTTTGGATGTAATTCCTCAACTGTGGAACACTTCACTAATCCTGGCTCAGTTTTGTTGCTGACAATATCGTAGTTTAGGATAATAAAAATGGAAATAGTAACTGAAAATCTCAAAATAATATGTACTGCACAGTCACTTCATTATAGTCATATTCTTCCAAAACTACTGCTTGCTGAACACAATTAAACGGGCTGTGCAACGCCAGCTGAAAGGAGTGCTACGTTTACAATAACAATGATAGAGTCACTCGAAATGTCTGCTACATTTAAAGTTTCCTGCATAAAACCATGCATAGCCCCTTTTCTGCCGTTACTTTGCTTGCGCTGCTTTGAAAGTCTGCCATTTAGTGTATCTTCATTTACTGTATTTCACTGCATGTGGAATTAAATAAAAGACAACAGAATAAACAAACAAACTAAAAATGCAGGCAAAAACAGCATTGTCCCTGTAAATTGCAAGTTTGGCAAGATGTCTTACGAGACGTTGTCGTGTTTTCACGCTCATTCATCGCTTCCTCACCTTCTTCACAAAAGAGGAAGACAGTTCCGTCATTTGTTGTAGTAGACCTTGGGTTGGCTGGTAAAAGGGACGTTTTTTTAAACTTCTCATTGTCTCTGTAGAACTTTATCCACAGTATGTCTGACTGAGAGACACAGAACACAAAGGACCGGTCAGAAACTTGGTTTCCTGCCCTCTATTAGAACAGTGACTCAGTCCATCTGTCTCTCTCCAGTGCAAGTGACTGCTGTGTAAAAACTGCAGACTTTCTTAACACCCACCCGCACTCCCGTGCTCCCCACCCTGAGGCTTGCTGTCACCCTGTCCGCAAAAACCAGAGTCAGTGTTGTTTGGTTGGAGTGGGAGAAAGGGAGTGAGAGAGGAGGCACCGAAATCAAGAAAAACAAACAAAAGGCCAAAAGAAACACAACCCTTGACCGGTGCTATGTGCCGAGTCTGAAGCGTACTCCAGAGACGCCTTCCTGGTCTGTGTCTCTGTCTTCTGCCATTTCTTTATCAGAGTCTAAAGAAAACGTCCTGACTGTGTCAGTAGTGAGCTTTTTGGTGAGCAGGCGAGTCGTAGCGGACACCGCATCAAATCCGCTGCCAGAATCAGTTCTGGAGAGTTCAGGCCCCCTGCTGCCGCTGTAGCCCTCCTCTTCCTCAGTTGGACTCTCCGAATCAGACTCTCCCTCTTCTTCCAAGGTCAGCTCGAACTGGAACTTGTCGGCCGCAATGGAGCCACCGCCTCCTCCGAGCGCCGAGGATTCCCCAGCAGGGGAATCCTCCTCCTGGACCTCTGGGTGGGGTGAGGGGCTGTGGGGGATCATGCTCTGGTACCACTCTCTGTTGTCCTCCAGTGTGTCCAGGATCTCCTGAGCATCTGGGTGGACAAGGTCGGCCCACGTCTCCCACAGAGGATGAACGATGTAGTCAATGAAACCCACCTGAAAGAGAGAGGCCAGAAGTGGTATATATTTTATATCTATATTTAACACTTTATAATTTTACAGTAGATTTCATGACTTCAGCTTCAATACTGTACCTGGTTCTTCTCTATTGAGGCGTTGTGTTTGTCACACATGGGGCTGATCTCCATGCCCTTGTCTCTCTCCCTGTCCCCCTGGGTGAAGAACTCCACCATGATGCGGTCTGTCCACTGCCGGTACACCTCCAGAGGCTTGGTGGGGTTGCTCAGGTCTGCGCAGTGCACCATATTCTGAAGGACCTGCGGTGGAAAAAAAAAACCCACGTTGAAAACATTTTCATTTTCAGCTTTTTTAGTTCTTTTGTTCCACCTTGACCTGACTTGACTTGAAGCAGTATGAATTGATTTTTGTTCACTTGGGGAGAGCATAAAAAGCTGTTAACACCCTATAAAGTGGTGGGGGTGAACTGTTAGCAGACAGTTGCCTATTTAGACACACAGCAGACACGGAGCAACGTTAGCATTGATTCGGAGTTGTGTTTCTGTCCACCTGATTGATGTGAGTTCAATATTCACTCGTCTTTTAGTTCTGTTTTGGTTTTGATCAACTCTTGAGGGAAACGTTTGGCTCTTTAGCAGCAATGTTCATCAAAATCTGAGTAAAAAAAGTTAAATTTTTACGCAATCTGAACAGTGGGATCTGCATTTGCATTTATCACAGTCCCTGTAACATCCAACATCAGAGAACTACTTTGAGAGGACACATACACTGAGAGGGCCCACCTCTCTGCCAATGAAATAAAGTATTGACCGAGTTAATCTTTGCATGTAAACTATTAATTAAAAATCAATAGCATTTTTGAGAATCGATAGAGTATCACAAAACATGACATCGCGATACTTCGCTATATTTTTGATATTTTCTTACACCCCTATGTAAAAACTAAAGCTATGAGCTAAAAGATACTAAAATGCTCCGCAGGAATGAGGGGAACTGCAAAATGTGTCACATGTTACATTACGCTTTGTAATTTTATTCATTGTTCATATAGAAATTTTGATGAACTAACAGTGAATAATTGGCAAAATGGTTCTCACCTGTATGCGGTCTGAGTAGTTATCCAGCAGCAGGACTCCTAGACTGGTGACCTTCTTGGTCTCCACCATGGTTTTCAGGTCTGCCAGTAGGTTCATGTGTTTAGACATATCTGTGGCCAGCACCTGTAGGTTCAGCAATTCAATTAAAACAACTGATTTTAAGAAAACACTGCGTTAACTTACATTTCAGCTAATTCCTGAACTGAGACAGAAACAGTACTACGTATGCAATCTCAAGGGGTTCCACCGAGGCGTCTTACCATATCAATAACCATTTTGCGCAGCGAATGTCTCTGCTTTATGCTGAGGTTCTGAAAGACGTCACAGTTATCTTCCTGCAGAAGCTTAAAGCCAACAGCCAGGTGGTGATTCTCCAGCACCGACGAGTCGTTGTACATCAGGGCCAGCTCCGAATCTGAAGTCAAAACATTTAAAATAAGTTTACAGACAGCACCGTAAACCGCCTGAATGGGAAACAAAGTTATGCAGAAACGCAATTCTACACAGACACGCGTATACATGCACGTCTTCCACACAGTTAAATACACTCGGCACCCACGCACGTTCACATAATCCCCGTGGAGCTATGCAAACTCACTGGTGTTGATGAGAAACTGATTGGAAACTCCGGGGTGATCAACATCATGGATGGCGCTTGCAAACAGAGCGGCGAGGATCTCCAGATCAGTAAACACAGCCTTGGACAACACAAGAAGGCAGGGACTGTCAGTACGTGTGTGTGTCTGTGTGTGTGTGTGTGTGTGCTCAACATGTACAGATCCTACTGTTTTGGTTTTATTAATGATGACGTTTGTATCTGTATCTTTCCCTAGGATGAGTCATTAGGCTGTCTACCTCCAGAGCAGGCGTGGACAGTAAAACGTGTGTGGACTGGACCACGTCCGCAGCATGGATGTTGTTGTGGTAGGCCACGTCGGCATGGTAATGATCCTCCAAAGTCATCATGAAGGTAATGAAAGTGTCCGCTGGGATCTTAAAGGACTTCAGCAGGTCACGTTCCTACAGCAGCAGGAGAGGACGAACACACCAGACGCCGGGTCAGTCAAGTTAAAGCTAAATCATTTACTGAAATGTCTTTGTTACGTCATTGTTTCATTCATTCATTTACTTAGTTATAAAGGGACCAGTACGTACAGTATGCCGGGATGTTTTACCTGGAAGATGGTGTACATGCTGACCGTCAGAGGGCGATTCCCAGAATACTCAGAGACCTTGAAGATGTCAATACCCCATCTGTTAATGTCCTCCAACTCCTGCCGGTGGACAATAAGCGCAAATATATATCATTACAACATACTGTACAAGGGGGAACATATCAAAAACAATGCAGAATGATTTGAATTGAGATAAACAAGTGTTGAACTAGTGCTCATACCGTGGCTAGGAGTCCTTCCTGGCTGGGGTTGACCCCAAAGCGAGGGATGGTGGAGGGGGCGAGGCTTTGGCTGTGGGTGGCCTTCTTCACACCGCTGATCTGGGACATGGGCCGCTTCTTCTTGTCCTTCTCCTTGGCGGGGGGAGACATGATGTCCATATCATGTTGCTTCTCTGTCAGATGAAGAGACACACAATATTAATACTGCATTCTCTTAGTGATCACATTAGCAACGCTAAGGGGGAGACACCCCAGTAAAAAAAAACATTATTTTTCATGGTCAATTTTGAGATCTTGGGCTATTTTGGTTCCATAACATCATGTCTTCTTAAAGACTAGTGGAAAAAAAACATCCAAAATACACATTTAGGTGTTTATTTTACTACTCTGTCTATTTGCATCTGTAGATTTCTCCTAAATTGACCAAAAGTTAGCATTAGATAATGCCTCATTTGCATATTTAAGCATAAAGTTCCAGAAAAATTGTGACACAAAAAAAAATTGCCTTAATGTAATTAATCAACTGGGGAAGTTTCATGGTGATAGTTCAACATCTTTACCCTATTCACCTGTAGTATCTTGCAAAATGTAGCCTATGGGATTTTACAATACATATCTTTTAAGGGCATTTTCTCAAAATGAGGTTTTCTCAAAATGAGGTTTTTCTCAAACTCTGCGCCAGAAATCTCCACTTTCATAGCACTTACATACACCAAACTTCCCAGTTTCATTCCTATCTATATTCTGAAGGTTTATACAGAGGGTTTTTGTTCATATATCATCCATAGCCTGATTTGTAGAACATGTTATTCCTAAAACATGGCAAAAATAGATTTTTTTTAAGGCTGACAGGTTTTTCTGTTTTAATTTTTTTTTTTTTTTTTTTTTTGAGGAAACAAGAACTACTAACCTGGCTTTATCCAAATTAGCACATAACACAATACTTTATTTGCATATTTAAACATAAATTTCAGAAAACTTTTAATACAAAAAATATTTGCCTTAATGTAAGTCATCAACTGAGGAAGTTTTATGGTGATATCTATTAGTTAATTTTTTTACCCTCTTCACCTGTAGTGTCTTCCCTTAAAACAATAACATGTCATTTATATGATACATATCTTTATGTGCAAAGTGAAGGTGTTTTACCGAGGAAGGTGCTAGAGATGAACTCAGACACCTGGTTCCCTGAACGGCTGGTTTCTGACAGCTGGGTGAGCTCTCGGTTCAGCATCCTCTTGAACTGAGGACAAACACACACACACACACACACAAGCATCAATGAGTTTGATCACACACATTTTTTACTAAAAAAAAAGCGAAAGATCTGCAACATCTGTCTTTCTCTCTACCAACCAACAAAATCAAATCAGGAGAAACACTCTCATTAAAGAAATGTAAACTTGTTGAATGCTGTTAGGTACGTCGTACGTCCCTGTGTCTGACATGGTAGCTTCAGGTTTGGTGTAAGTAGCGTCATTGCTCTAGTTAAATGTGAGTACAGATGCCAAAAAGAAATTCACAACTCTTTATTTCCCTCTTCCCATTTTGAATAACTTACTAGAACCCATCACTAGGGATCCCTCTGAGTAACTCATTTAAACACAGACAACCATTAACCATCTATAAATATACCCAGAATGGCCACACCACCAACACCTAGATTCTTTCTTTGAAGCATTCACATGTGCTTGTGTGTGTGTGTCTCACGTCACATAGTGCAGCAGCCAATGATTGGACGCACAAAAATGCATGGCTGATCTTACTCGTAGTAAGCCTGCACCCAAACACACGCATGCATGTGGATCATGTCTATCAAATGAAACATTTACAATTCTAATTGAAGGTGTCTAGAGTGTCAGAGAAAGTCACATCTCAACCACCGGTTGTTCACCTCTTCACAAAACGAGCAACATGTGAGCCCCGAGCAGTCTCGTCCCCTCCCGCCCACTTCACCCTTACCTGAATGAACATCCACGACGCAGACATGAATAAACTCTCTTCTGGCATTTCAGCGCAAAGTCAAGCAAAAATAAAACTGAGTGAGAGAGCTGAGCTTTCTGGTCGTCCTACGTGCACTGCCTGCTCGACAGACAGCGGGGACACTTTGTGCTCCTGTACTGCTTGCCTGAGCAAAATCCAAAGCGAGCAGACAGTCCACTGGTTAGTGCTGTGGAAGCTTTGATCGGTACGAGCCGAACAGATGGAAATCAAAAAAAAAAAAAGCTGTTCAGAGGTCCGTGGAAGAACAAGAGAGTGGAAGCATAGCTGTGGGAATGCTGTGGGATGCGAGGATGCAAGGCAGAGAAGCCACACTCCCTCGCTCCCTCTCGCTCTCCCTCATTCACTCAGTTACTGCCCGCTCCCCCCTGTGTGTGTAAACAGAGGGAGAACGAGGTACTCTAATCCCCGCCTCCTTCCGAAAATGCCTAAGAATAGCAGCCAATCGGGCGCCTGCTGCAGCAGAGGCTGGGAGACACGGGATGCCCTCATTGGCGGGGTGACACACAAAGTGGGCAGGGCTGAGTGTATCGGGGGGCGGAGGTTGTGAGACACACCATGTGCACCAAGTTTGAAGAAGATATGAAGGAAAAGCTTTGAATGGATGGAGGGGGGGGGGGGTTTCATTCATGGGGTTAAAAATAAGAACAGTACACACTGTACCACAAAGATGCGAGTACATCGACTACTATCATGAGTGTAAACACAAGACAACTAAATATTTTGGCTCGCTCGAAGCAGTCTGCCTTAGCATGATGGAAATGAAATGTTGATGTATGAATGCTTCAAATCAAATCGGTGCTGGTGATCAGCTATGAAAAACACTCCGAATGGGCTTAAATGAGCATTTCCTCAGCTGAGCCATTTATACATTAATGTTTCAGTGGTCCAGAGAGGTCTCACTCTTCCTCAAAGACACTTTCAGGAGTCATAAGAGATAAACAAAACTGTTTTAATAAGTTCGTCAGAGATGCAGAGGAAATGTTCCGGCCTCCCATGTGCCTGCATGGACGTGAGCGTGCATTAGTAGTATGTATCCAGGCAGGTAATGTGTGTGACGGGAGGCAGTGTGCATGTATACGATGGGAGGAAGTGTGTGTACTAGCATGAAGAGCATGTGCATGTTGTGTGTGGGCGGTCCAATCATGGAATCGCACGAGGCTCCGGTGTGAGGAGAGGGATACACGCAGGAAGAGTGGATGGAGGGTGGGCGGGATGCCGTTTCATCTCCCACTACCTAATTCACATTTTTCTGCACACGAGTGGGGGGAAGGTTGTGTCTGTGTGTGTCTAGTCTCTACTTGCATGCATGAAACCGTCCCGTTCATTCATGGAATAAGCCCCTCTCCCATCCGCTGACGGACGGGAGATTCTATTCATATTTCCATGATGGATTCTTTGTATTAGTGAGCTTTCAGATTTGTTTAGGCATCAGTGGAGGCTAACTGCACTTACAGTACATCACACACAATCCACGGGCGGCTTAGTGTTGTACTTGGGAGGCCACTCTAATTCAGGATGCAGAAGATTGCCATCCATTAATTAAAAACTGATGAAAATTATTAACGTCTGCTTTTATTATCCGTTCCAATAATGAAAAAAAAAAAAAATGCTGACGTATTTCGTCTCAAAAGGGAAAAACAAATTCAATTTAATTAATTGATTGAATTCTGGCCCATTACGGTCTCAGAGAACATCAGCGGTGGAAAGAACTGCTTGATATTTATAGATATCTTAACAATCATGAGCTAAAATTGGACTTTGGTTAAATGCTGCTTTGATTGTTATAGGGTTATATTGAATTGTATTCTTAAAATATGTACTAGGTTCGACCTCGATGAGCTCAGGGTCACCTACTGTACCGTGTTCATGGAGTTGGAGTCGGACCACCTTAAAAATGGCAACGAGATGGACATGACTAATAAAATCCTTCAGGGGGGTGAATCACAGAACAGATTAGAGCACTGCAACCTTGCACTATTAAATGTAACCCTGAACAGCGTGGCAGTGTGTATCTACCTTTTATCCTGTGACAGGTGTGTATGCTCACTTTGTGTTAGTGTACTATGTTGAAGTACCTTGTTGGAAGCCATCTCGCTGACAGAGTGTCGAGTCTTCAGTGTCTCTAGTTGTTCCAGACACCAGTCCAGCTCATCTAGAGTCTCTATGGCCAGCTGCTGGTGAGGCTCCTCTGTACCACACAAACACAGCAAGGCATCATGGGAAGGATACAACTCAGAGGGCATTCATATACTGGTTAAATTTCAGAAGGAACTTAAAATGGGCTGTAAACCTTCTGTTCTTATTGTTTGAGAGTGGTGCAAATTTGAGGTACTTGTACTTTACTGTATTTCTTTTCATGCTACTTTATATTTCTATTCTACTACATCCCCCCCACCACTGGATGTCATGTATTTTTTGAATGACGTTAATTTACTAATTCATTACTGTGACGTGTTACCAGTGACCCGAGACTTTACAATTCACAAATGTAATCATGATAATGTCCTTGCAGTCTTTCTGACAAGGGTCAGTGTTGATTATGGGATACGGATGAGTAAACAGCCCATTCTAACACCAGCACCGACCTGCGAGGCTGGTCTTGCACATGGATGGTGGGTTGCTGCCTGAGGATCGCGTTCTGTAGACAGAGACCGTCAAAAGTCAGCAAGCAAAAGCCACTACTGTGACTACAGCATGATTATACTTGTCAGGTGTGATGGTGAGATCGCTAGAAGATTCATTTTCATCCATTTTCTAAAAACCTACTTGCTGGCTGTGCGATCTTGCTGGTCGGTTATGACGGCAAAGTTACTTCGGACTGTCCTCAGGCTGGCGAGGACCTTTAAGATAAGAACAACAGATTGATCATCATCATCATCATCAACAGATATCACTTTCATTCATAGCCTTACATGCTTGCACATGCCTTCACTTAATTCCTCTTGAGCTAGATCTAGATGCTTCTTAAAGCGAACCTCAGACAAGCCTTTGAAACGAGACACCGTGGCTTTCATCCTCCAAACTGAAGTGCTACGCGGAGGCATTCCCCCTCTCCCTTTCTGATGTTTTGATGGCATCACTGACACCCCTCTATGTCATGTCTGTCACTCCATCTGTAGCCAAACACTGACTCAGCATGCATAAGGAGCCCACAGAGTATCCGGTGTCCAGGCCTGACCCGTGTAGCAGCCCTTATCGGCCAGCATGC
Source organism: Sebastolobus alascanus (assembly GCA_916701645.2). Taxonomy (NCBI): domain Eukaryota; kingdom Metazoa; phylum Chordata; class Actinopteri; order Perciformes; family Sebastidae; genus Sebastolobus; species Sebastolobus alascanus. Next base: position 2,066,705 of record CAKAOJ020000195.1, read on the forward strand.
GGATTTAAACAGCATGATCCAGCAGGATTGGATTCGCCGCATCTTTCACGGTGTAAAGTGAGCACAAGTGTGACGCACGTCCCACGCAAGAGCCATGCAACGCCAGCGGGACGCCTGGACCTGTCGCAGGGCCAACACAATGCTGAGGGGCTGTTCCGATGAGGCGGTGAAGCCCAGTCTCGTACCATCTGGAGTTTATTATTAAAATTTTTTTTTTTTTTAAAGACCTGCTGTCTTTAGCTTACAAGTGAAGTTCCTTTTCATTCGACCATCTGGCAAATTTTCAAATGGCATAAAAAAGGAAAATTGCTTCCAAATGGTTGAAAGGTTTGAGAGGACTCACCTGTGCAAATGGTGTGACAATCATGTCTTCTGTGTGTCTGCAATACAGAACAGAATACACAGGAGGAAAAGGTATGAGACATCGACTAGATGACCAATCTATAAGCTCCTAAATTTTAATTATTCATCTTTGTTAGATGAAAATAAATAGAAACCAAACTGGTATCACTTCTAGTTTATTAAAAAAACAAGGTTGTCTGTGAAACCAGAGAATTAGCTACCAAAGATATCCTCATTCATCTCTCCCTTTGTTATCATTCTGTTAAAATGTCAAAAAATAAATGTCATGCACTGCGTATAGTAAGGTTGGTGAAGAAACAGATTGGGGTAGGTGGAAGGGTAGGTGTAATAACTGGTAAATAAAAACACAGACTTGGTTGTCTCCGATTAAGCGTCACATGCAAAAACAATAAAAAGAGAACTGGGTGTTTTGGGGGGGGTCTAAGCGTTTAATATTTAGTCACGTTTGTCAGGAGGGAGGTGGGAAATGGTTTTGAAGCCATCTAGAGGGAATGCAGGAGAGAGCTTCAAGGGGACAGAGTCAGTGTTTTTATCTTATTTTTGTTATATCGTGTCTCACCGAGTTGACAACCAGTTGACTTCCCAGTGCTTCAAGCTTTCTTCCCTTCAAAAACAGATAGGCGAGAGTCGATGAGGAGACCTGCGACTGCTTACTTTACAGACTTAAAGGTATTTAGACATTATGAACTTTGTAGGGGCACTGTTTTAGGCACATATTGTAAACACAAAAAAAAGAAACAGCAGACAAGAAATATGTCCCTTTCTTCCAATTTCTTGCAATCCTAGTGAAGCAGATTTGACGCGAGAGCACTTATGATGGAAAAACTGCTGGTTGTGCTAATGTTGGGCTGGAGATCTGTGGATTTTTTTTTGACACGCAATGCAGAGCATGTTTTAACAGTGTCCTATTAGAACTGAAAGACTGGGACAATAAATTGAAATTCACTTAAGGTAGACCCCTCTTATCAGGCTCTGTAGGAGTTTTGTCAAATACAGGAAAAAGTGCAGAATAGCTTTGATAGATAATAAGCCATGAAAGAGAGAGCACGCCACCTAAACAGTACGGCCCTCTGGCTTCGGAGCGCTCTCTAGGAATCCAAAGAAAATGCCAAAAAGACTAGTTTCAAATTTGCAAATGAAATTGAGACCGCAACTGTTTGCTGCAGCTTGTAAGGGAGCCAACCCTTAAACCAATGCACCATCTGAATCTTCCAGTGTGGAAACCTCTCGGCACAAGGAAGAAAAAAAACATTCAGAGACTCTTTTTGTTAAGAGGGCATTTAACAGCAGTAGTCTTACACTGGCATCCCAACGTTAGGACCAAAGGCTTTGTACAGAGACGTCTCATGCTACACTTGTGATTATTCTGTTATATATTGGGAGTAAAGACTGAATACCTACAGTATACTCATTCATGTCACCATGTGACCTAAAGCACGACACACAGAACACTGTTGGTATTGAGGGCTTAAAGCCTTTTTTGCATAGTGAGATAACAAGTTGATATTTTATCACTGAGGTTTATTCAGCAATGAAACATGATTTTAACGGGAATTATTAAGACCTTGAATATATTAGGTTGTGGAAAGCATGTCCTTCATTTTGTGTGTTCAAATATACACCACATAGCATCACTACATGTCAAAATAAGCACACAACATAAAAGTAGTCTACACGTTCTCATCCCAACTCATCGTCACATACTGACGCTTTGTCAGACCCAATGCCGCCACTTTACGGTCGCAGTAAACCTGCGCTTAAAGCTGCAGTAGGCAGTATATTTTTGGCATCATTGGGCAAAAATTCCAGAATAACCTTTCAGCATATTGTAATTCAAGTGTTCTGAGAGAAAACTAGACTTCTTCACCCTGGGTTTACGTTGTTTATTACAGTTAATTAAAAGCCTGGTGCATCTCATGCAGACGCTAAAGGGTGCCTTGTGCGTCGGCATCAAGCGACGGAGGGCGTGACAAAGCATCGGTATTTTACGCCTTGGGAATGAGAATGGAAAAATCAACCCACCCTCCTAAACACACGACAAATATAAAATATTGTATAATGTGTAGTAGCGTGTCTCCCACTCACGAAGAGGTGCCATATCAACAGTATCGACTTGTGGAACAGCTGAAATGAACTTACAGGTCACTGGCAGTGGAGGAGTTTCTGGAAGGACCTTTGGGTGAAAGGTCAAAGTCAGAGTCGGAGCGGTAGAGGAAGGATTCCCGCCGCTGGCTGTGAGGAAAGTTGGCCTGTAAGACCAGACCAGAGCCAGGGCTGGCCTGGGGGTCCAGGGGGCTGCGGCCCACTGCCAATCCATTCTCCACATCAAAACTATAACAACAAGAGTGACAGAGAGGGAGAGGGTGTGTTAAGGTTAGATGATTCAAAACACATTTTATGGACAAACATGCAGATTTATTCCACAGCAGGGTAAGGAATGGAAAGAAGCAGCCTTCCTGGAAACCCACTTCTTGGTTTAGGGGTTGTAAAACCATTAACAAGTGGTTGTTTTCCCATTAAAATATGAATCCTACTGCTAGTTTGAACATATATAACACAGGCTGTCTGCTGAGAGCATCAGGAAGCATGTTGTCCTGTCTGAATCTGTTTCTGGATGCATCTGTAACAAACACAGCTCGTCACCTTGTGATTCTTCGTAGCATTAAATAGAAATATACCGGCTGACTGGTTGTTACAATCCCAGCTGTGGTGTCCTATTGAATAAATTTGTTTTAGTGAGTGCAGCAGGCAATTTGGATGTGATAGTGAGACAAATACATGGATCAATGAGGACCGATCCTTGGAGTACGGATTTTAATTGGTGACGAAAATGTTACGCTTGTGGCCGTAGACTCTCCGGTCTACTCCGGTTAAGAGAGACTCCGGTGCTGCTCCAGCAACTACTGGGGCTGCTCCAGTAACAATGAAAGGGAGAAATACAGTACACACAATACTTCAAATCTAAAAATATCACTAGCTTTCATCACTGGGTAACGGCTTTCAGACGTTTTTATCTCTTGAACAGGAAATAGAGTAATCTAGAAGGAAGTGTGACCATTATGAACCAAAATAAGAGCTAAAAATGACACATTTAGGAGGGTGGCACAAAGGATACAACAGTGTGAATATGTGGGAGTGCAGCTTTCACGCTGATATGTCCCACAGAGGACAGTAAAATCAGCAGCACTGCATTTAGTCTGTGATAAGAAAAAAACAAAATTAGACAGGACCCACAATGAGGGGGTGTTGAGAGCCACAGACAGAATGGATTCTAATTCTGATGGCTGCAAATCGGTTATCCTCCTGCCGTAGCCGGGACAACCATTATAACTGACAGCTAAAAATCTCTCCATCTGCTGCTTCTGGAGGTTTTAAGAAAATCCCACCACTTCCAGCTTGCCTGTCTGTATGTACTTGAAATAAAAAGTTAGCCTGAAAAACAACAACAATGACATGAACAACATGATGTACACTTCATTAAAGGTGTGAAGCCTGCGTGGCTAATGTCATGCACGTGTGTGAACCTCCAGAGGAGGTCTGCATATGGTAAAGGACTGTGTGTGAACAGCGGGTATAAAATTAGCATCAGAGTATTGACGTGGGGTCATGTGAGTGTGAGTCTAAAAATAGCCCGGCGTTCAGGTGAGGAGGAGTTCCTCCTGATCAAACACGATCCGACTACAGAGAAAAACACCACACAGAGGCACGGCGAAGCCTCTCTCCACAGTCTGGGCACGATTCTGCCTTGATCCACATCTCTATTTTCCCACAGTCCCTCTGCTGACATGCGAACCCACAGAGAGACTCCGTCAACCTGCAGCTCTGTCTGGCAACGCGTCTCCTTTTCTAAACAGTCTGAGGAACTCCAGAGTAGAAGTCCACGCTTTAGCAAAACAACCATTAGCAGAACGTGAAGGATTTTGGATGGGCAAGACGTTCAGGCACACATTCAATCTTTTTCAAATAAATACAGCAGTGGAAACGATATTCAAAAAAAAAAAAAAAACCTGGAATCCAAGGCAAACAACAAAAAAACTGGAGTTATGGGTGCAGGAGTGTTAGCTTGAGATGTCTGCTGGTGATAAGGGTGAGAAATAATGAAACACAACACCAAAACATCATCACAGTCCCGAGTATATCCCAAATTCCTGGACAGAGTATTGAGTAACATGACACTAAATACACTGTATAGCTGTGTGAAGTCTATATATCACAAGCTATCTCTGATTTCATTTGATTAATGCGATGCAACAGAATATATGTTTATGTATATGTAATACTACTAGCAGCTATCATGTTCACCATCTTAGTTTAGCATGTTTAAAGAGGACCTTTTGTGCTTTTTTGCTTTTCCTTTAGTGTGTTATATATTTTTTTTTTGTGCATGTAAAAGGTCTGCAAAGTTACAAAGCCCAAACTCCACGTTAAAGGGAGTTACTCCCCCCCACAGAAACACTGCTCCTGAACTACCTAAAACGCCTCGCTTGAAGTCCCGCCTTTTCTTCCGTAACGTAGTGATGTCACCAAGTATCACATTTGCATAATACCTGCCTAGCGGCCAGTTTGGCACGTCCTCAAACAAAGCTAGTTAGAGCGGAGCTGGAGCGGAGTCTGAAGAGTTTGGTTCGGTTGACCAATGACAACAGACAGAGAGTGAAAAGAGGTGCTGCAGCACAGCCGGTATGAATGATACGTCCTCTTTAAAATATGCTAAATAGCACTGAACACAAAGGACAACTGATGGAAATGTCATTGCAAATATTTGGTCATAAATAGGTATTGGACATATTAACATTTAGAATGATGAGATTTCTATATGAAAAGTTAACTTAATGGATCGCCAAAATGATTTCAATTCATCCAGAGGGGGAAGTGAATGTGTGCACCAAATTTCAAGGCAATCCATCCAGTAGTTGTGTCAACCTCATGATGGTGCTGGATGAAAAAACAGGGGATCACCATAGTCAGCAGGATTCATCATCTGGGGATTATGAATGTTGAATTTTGCACCATTCTGTGTCGTTAATTACAGCTTTAATAGCATTAAAACAGGCCACAGTTTTCTACACTATAATATCGAATATGCACCGACTGCAGCATGCGAACATCCCATTCATTCCTCTTTCCGCTCCTTCCTCCAGTGCCCCTCCCCACCCTGCTACCCTCCTAGGATGCTACATGAGGACAAAACGTTGGTGCGTTGCTGGCTATTACGTAACACCGAACAGAAGCCCCCATCCCTCCATTCATGTGACAGATTCAGACTCACTGACTGCACTATACATAGCCAAGGAGAGGAGTCACGGGGAGGGAGGGAGGGAGGGAGGGAGGGAACACACCGGGGTGTAAAATAGGGCAAAGAGAGAGGCAGAGTAAAAAAAAAAATTTCAAAGAGGAAGAGATTGTACAGCCTGTTCTGAAACACGCACATGGGGGCTTTTAGGTCTTAACTGTGCACTGTGTGACTGGGCCAGTGTGGCACGAGCTGGTAGGGTGCACGCCTGCAAATGTACAAATGTTTATTTGGCACAGATGTGAGGATTAATCATTATCTTCACAGAAACATTAGGAATTAAGCCTGTTTTACGTGTGTAAATGACGCCTTTAATGTGCTACAGCGGTGCCACCTTACACACCTGTAATGTGTGTTGATCTGTAAGCACACACATCATCCCTGCCTAGTTACTACAAGTGCACATGTAGCTTGAAACCCACTCCTCACTCTTTATCCTGTTGTCTCCATCTATCTTGTTCTGTCCTCCCTTAATGATGCTGCAACCCCGGCTGCTCCTGCGTGCTCTGACCAGAAATTTCTATATTTGTTTCGGCACGACGCTGCAGCTAAATTTAGCCTGAACCATGCATGGGGAATAGACCGAGAGAGGCAGCGACGCGGCTAAAAATAGCGTTTCAGGTAAAACACGGAGCCATCCCCCCTCCCCTCTCTTTTCCCTCTGCATCGCAGAGCAGCAGATTTATCCCTCCATTCATGAATATTTATGGAGAGGTTTCTATTTGAAGCCGACGCCGAGCTAAAATTAGACCACAGATCAAAATATCGCCCACGTCTTTCCCTCGCTGCTATTTCACTTCCAGTTTTCTCCTCGTTCTCAAGGGAGTGAACATAGTCGTGACTTACTGATGACACTGGACTATTTACCGTTCACTTAAACACACACACAGACACAATAATATTATAGTTTTACATGCACATGATTCGCAATAGTACAATCACAATGGTTACCCTTAAGGTTTATATGAATTAAGAAAAAGATACACAGCAGCATAAACAGCGGGAGTAGTTGTTGCCAAGGTAACAACAAATGAGTATCAAAATTAGACTGAAACAATGGTTTTAAAACATATAATATCTGCAGTATGTGAAGATTCATTTGTCAGTTTGTGTCAGAGAGGTGTTGATTACATTTTTGTGTTACTGTCAGTGTATGTAGATTATATTTCCTGCTATTCCTGTTCCTGTAAGTGAAATGTGAGATGAAATTCATATGCTATTCTATTGTATACATTACATTCATACGTTCATATATTTTTGAATGCAGGCAATGTTGACGGAGCAAATGTGCTCCGAATTTGAACCCAAAAAACTTCCATTGTGCATACACTTTACATTATGCTCACTAAATATGTCAACTGAAGCATTTTGTGTTTTCAAGGGGGCAAAGGTCAGCGTCCAGGCTAAGCGTGCACGTCGTCCGGACAGGAAGCTCCCACAGAGGCACCGTGGCTGTTTGGACGGCCGGTCCTCACATACGACTCTATTGTCTTTGTGTCTTTCACATGCCAGCCAGTCGCACCCAACCACCACCTCTTCTGTCCCTCCCTCTCCCTCGGTTCTTTTTTAAGTGATAAAAATAAAAAAGTGCAGAATGGGATTTTGTTGTAAACAATCCTGTTGAGTGAGAAGGTGTTGTTTAATAATATACCAGGTGAAGTTGTTGAGTTGTGAGTGATGGCTGATGTGTGTAGTAGTCTGGAGAACTGAAATAGATCTAATCACTCACTCTTAGTAAAGGCTCCCTCTGCTGGGCTTTGGTGAGACTGCAAGAGATGGCCAATCTGGATATTCCACTGTAGACTGTGGAAATACTGTATACTGTAGAGCTGAAACAGTCATTTCACTGATTAGTCGATTGACGAAGAATTCATCAGCGACAGTTTTGATATCTGATTAACCCCCAGACTTTGTCTTATATGATAGCAAACTGAATATCTTTGGGTTTCGAACAAACATTTCAAAGAACATGTCACATTAGGGTAAATGTATTGATGTTGTATTGATGTTTGTAAGGGTGGCGGTAGCTCAGTTCGTGGGTTCTTGGTTTGGTGGGTCGGAGGTTCAAGTCTTCAAGGCACCGACCCCCTATATAGCTGCCCACTGCTCCTCATATACTAGGATGGGTTAAATGCAGTAGCTAAATTTCACTGTGCTGTTCTATGTATAATGTGTGACAATACAATTGGATTTACATTTATATTTTTTAAAGGTGCTAAATTCGATATCCAGAGCATTAATTTAGCAGCAAATAACTATTTGCTATGCATAGATATAGAGGAGTAATGTCTACCTGAGCAGAGAATGAAGTCTCCCTCTGTAAGTGATGTAATCTGAGCATCTCTGTGCTTTGTTAACATAGCCGGGCCGGCCATGCATTGTCTATGTAAGCATCTGTGCAACGCATTCTGGTAGTGTGGCGGCGTTATTCGCCGCTCCTCATTTGCATAAAGTTGAGGTCTAGACTACTTTATGCAAATCAGGGGCGCCCGGCGCGACTTCCCGCCTCTGGAAACTCAAGAGAAACTTTTAAACTAACCGTTGTCAATCTAAAATAAAGACAGGTTCAGCTAATGCATGGCTTATTTCTCGCATAGAAAGTTTTCAGAAATACATTTTGGCGAACTATTTTCGTAATATAAGAGAAAAAAGTTTAGAGACGCCATGTTGGTTCCGGTTTGAAAGCTGGGAGCAGCAGCCCACGAGGGAAAGCGTTCGTCCAATCAGGTACCGAGTGTCTAATGCTGTGAAGCGAGGCGATGCATCGCGTCCAAAAACGCCCCTGTGACAAGTAACATCATATGGCGGTTACTGCTGATAACGCTGTCCCGATCCACGGCGTTGTCGCAGAAGTGCAACGCCCACCCTCCGGTCCACCTTCACTGCATTGAACAGTGTTCCACTGTTATGAGTGACTTCACATGTGCAAAAGAAAAAACTTGAATAACTCATTTTGTTAGTTTTTAGTTACAATTTGCAACAGAGTTTTGCAAAAAATGACACAATATGATCAAATGATCAAGATACGAGTTACACTGAAAGTCAATAGACGACAAAGAAAAAAGAATTATCACCGAGCCTTGTTCTGTAAATGAGACGTAAAAGATGTTCAGAGAAGATATCTATTATAAAAGATAACAAGCAAGCTGAAACACACGCCACTTCATCGGGACTGTATATGGTTAAATAGGTCCATCATGATTTGGCATCTGCATTCGCACACGGGGCTTCGCTCACATCTGCCTCAAAGGCGCCCTCACACACGTACACACACGTACACGCACACACACGTACACACACACACACACACACACACACACACACACACACACACACACACACAGCTGATTACTTTCTGTAGTCTAAAGACCAAACTGGAGCCAACATTCCCGGGCACCGTAGAGCCCCCAGAAAAAGTGTAAAGAGAGAGGTGTGTTACAGCGTTTGTTATTTAAGTGGCTGGCTGGTAAGGAGTGTGATTGATGGTAAACTGTCAGTGGCCCTGATACTCGACACCTCGCCTGCGTCACCGCCTGTCACGGCAACGTCAATCCCATCTGGGGAGCATTAAAATACAGGAGCTACGGGGCAGAGCGAGCGAGCGAGGGAGAGCGGAGATAGGCCTGTAAAACCAGGGCAAGCTGTCATCTGAACCTTCATTCATCATTCCCAGGCCTTCGCTGTGACACAGCCAGAGGTAGAATTTGTTACACCAGAGCAGGCTCGCAGGACCGGTTCAGCCTTTATTCAAAAGACATTTAAAAAAGGCATTTATTTATATGTAACACAGATCTCACCTAGTGACGCTAGAGAGTATTGTATTTCCTTCGATAATTTGAGATAATCTCTATTACGTGACACAGTGAGTGCGTTGAAAGCGGTAAATGAAGAGCAGAAGAAGTGTCAAACTTTTTTTTCCCTGCCGTGGTGTTTACAGTAAGCATTATAGTCTGGGGCCAAGGCTGTACGTACATCTACACATGACACATAAAAGATGTTCTGGAGCAAACACGGATTAGGATTGGCTTAACGAGACCACAAGTTCACACCAGCAGCTGAGAGTCCACACCCTCAAACTCAACACACAGAACAAAGTGAACCGCGGAGGTGGTAAATCTGGCCACATTAGAGAGACGGGCCTTCATAAAAAAAAGTTCTCTTGGAGCAATTTCAAATCCACGGTGACATTTTCTATGTATAACACAAGAGTCACCAGTGTGTGTTCTGGGATGAAAGCTGTCTGCTTGTTTTCACTGTGGCCCCTCGCACAGAGCGAGAACCACCCTGTTTGTTTGTCTTGCCCTTCCTCTCCTTTCCTGTGACATCATGTTATTTGGCCAATGCGGCAACCTGGTGGAGGTTGTGTGTTTTTACACAGTATACCTACATTAAGTCACAATAGCCTTATACAGACTCTATGCCTATTACATTCTGGATGTAATCCTTATTTAAGTCGTGAACAGCTGACAGGTTGTCTTTTTCTAAGCTTGTTGCTTCTTGGGCATAATTTTACTTTGCAATATGAACTCTGATTACATTTGATTACATTAGGCCTGACATACTGTACATGCATAGGGAATGCACGGTGATTGCAGTGGTTAGCACTGTCGCTTCACAGCAAGAGGGTCGCAAATCCTGTGTGGAGTTTGCATGTTCTCCCCGTGTTAGCGTGGGTTTTCTCCGGGTTCTCCGGTTTCCTCCCACAGTCCAAAGCCACGCAGGTTAATTGTTGACTCTAAATTGCCCGTATAGGTGTGAATGTGAGCGTGAATGGTTGTCTGTCTCTATGTGTCAGCCCTGTGATAGTCTTGCGACCTGTCCAGGCTGTACCCCGCCTTCGCCCATTTGCTGAATTGCTGTTTTTACACTTCGGTTTTTAGGATTAAACTAACGTGATATGAAATAACGTGCAGGGCTGCACCTAACGATTATTTTCTCGATTAAACGATTAGTTGTTCGGTCTATAAAATGTCAGAAAATGGTGAAAAATGTCATTCAGTGGTTCCCTAAAGCCCAAGGTGACGTCCTCAAATGTCTTGTTTTGTCCACAACTCAAAGATATACAGTTTACCGTCACAGAGGAGTAAAGAAACCAGAAAATATTCACATTTAAGAAGCTGGAATAAGAGAATTTTGACTTGTTTTTCTTTAAAAAATTACTCAAACCGATTAATTGATTATCAAAATAGTTGACAATTAATTTAATAGTTGACAACAGATAGTGATAGTTGAGCTTTAGAGGTGCTTGTAGGCAAATTTTGTTACCCTTTGGACAGAGCCTTGCTAGCCGTTTCCCCCCCGTTTCCAGTCTTGTCCAGTTGATAACTGCAGTTTTTTTTTAGCATACAGACAGAGAGTGGGGTCGATATTCTCATCTAACTTCCTGCAAGAAAGCGAATAAGGGTGTTTCCCAAAACTATTCCTTTAACTGATTTCAGTTGTACAACTCTTGCGTGGGCAGCAGCATGCAGGAAAACATTAGATTTGTCTCCCAGCTCTCCCTGTTTGTGCCCTTATTGTCTCTGTTACTGACTAATACCCCTTCTGTTTTTTTAACATAAACGGCTACACGCTGCATATATCCTGTAGATCCCCCTCAAAAGCCTTCAACACCGAAGTAACACCGAATTTAAAAGTAGAGTTTAGCTGCTATTATGAATAGCAACACAAAAACAATAGTAGTACAGTATAGACATTATGCAACTGCGATCAGAATCGGACGGTGAAAAATGGCTTTAAAAGAATGTGAGTCAGTGTAGTGTTAGCTGACAAAACAGAAAGGCAGGAACACAAATCACTTCACTGATCTTTTTATAAAACAAGTCAGAGTTACTGTATAATGGGACAAGTTTGTATAGAGCCAGTGATGTGGAAAAGACTGCATTGTTGACTGTTTGAAGTAAAAGTTATATTTTATCATTGAATAAGTGTAGTGAAGTGTAATTTATCAGATATAGTGAAAACAAATGGATCTATGCCAACGACAACAAAGACTATATTTGGTACTTTATATCAGGCTGTATTTGTTCTTCACAGCGACACACACACACACACATTAACAGTCGCCTAACTGACTGCAGCAGCTGGTTTGTAAATTAAACAAGTCTGTGTGTGTGTGTGTGTGTGTGTGTGTGTGTGTGTGTGTGTGTGTGTGGTCACTGTCTTACTGTACTTAAGTCTGTCCACTGTGATTAAATCAGAACAGTTTATTTTGCCATGCAGAACAGCTGAAAGCAAGAGGCAGACAAAAATAAAGACAAGACTAGTGAGTCTGCATGTCTGTCTGTGTGTGTGAATTATTATTACATGTGAACTGTACTCTCAGTGTTCCCTCTCTGACGCCTGTAATCTCAGAGCCCAGCCCTCTTCCTTAGATCTTGTCTTTGGAAAACAACACAATGCCGTCGTGACGCCTGCACTGGTGGATGTGGAGGCGCACGCTGACCTCTGATGCACTTCACAGTGTGAAGTGTCTGCTGAGAACAGTCTCTCTGTCAATCATCGATTCATACAGTATAACTTATGCCGTATAGGCATGTTTGATGCATGTTTGGTACGGTATCATGATCAGGAAGGTGTGCAGAAAGCAAGAGGAAAGACTGATTTGTCCATTTTAAATAATACACTTAATAGCAGTGTTTTTGGTAACACTTCATTTTACAGGTCCGCAAATTTCCTAGGAATTAGGTGATAATTAGCAAGTAACCTTTTTGAAATTTCTTTGGAATCACTGCCAAACTACCTCAAAATTTATCGAAAATTACTTTATTATAAACATTATTAAATAATTACATTCTGCTATTTCCCAACAGCTGGTAATTTATTTAATACATATCCAGGAAAAGAATACAAAGTTAATTGATATGCTTTATTTCTATGTCTGCTGATAAATAGGTAATGATTTGCAAATAACTTATTAGAAATTTCTTTAAAAACTCCCTGAATCATTACATTAGCTACCAGGTTACATTTGTGTAGACAATAAGTCACACAATGGGGAGATTTGTGCCTGATCAGAACTGTCTTCTATTAGTTTTGGTTTCCCACCTCCGATCAAGAGCAGCGCACGGCCGCTTCTCAAGCCTAAGGGCCCTATTTTAACCATTATACGCTATTTTGTATGTTTATAATAAAGTAATTTTCGATCAATTTTGAGGTAAATATTGGGGTAATTTGGAAGTAATTCCAAAGAAATTTAATTATCACCTAATCACCTAATTACCATGAAATTTGCGGACCTGTAAAATGAAGTGTTACCGTGGTTTTCTTTCTTTCCTAAAATTCTAAAGTTTGGTTTTAAGTTGAATATCAGCTGTAAAAATTCCAACAATTTGAGCGCAGTGAAACAGTTGAGAAGTTATTGCATTTTGTGTGCCTGTTCTCTCAAAATAGGCTTGGATAACCAATCTTCCACTGGGAACGCATTCCTTTAGGTTAAAATACTGTTTGTCTTTCCCTAAGTGAAAAAAAAACTTGCAGATAAGGACAGTTTTCTAACTGCAGACATTGTGTAAAGGACTACAGAGTGAGGTTAGAAGCACCGGCAGTGGTTAATAAACCTGAGTGAGTTGGAGCCCAGAAGAGATTTACAGTGAGTCATAGGAGCGTCCTCTTCTTCCTACGTACACACACATTGACACACACACTAAGGACTATTATCCTCCAGGATCGTATAGCTCAGCAAAGAAAACAGTGAAGCGAGAGGAGAAGAATTGGAGGGAAATGAACATAAGTGGTGGGTCTGAAGAGAGGAAGTGAGGAGAAAAGGTTCGGAAAAGTTCACAACCTGGTCTATAAAAATGTTGTAACATGATCAGCGTGAGGTATTAATGGTAAAGGTTCCTGAGGTGAGATGAGACCACAGAGAAACATCAGACACCGTGAGGGAAAAAGAGAGAGAAATAAAATGTGTGATGATGATATATATGATATATTTATCATGACAGCATAAATCAACTTGAAGTTTGAATTAAGACAATATTTAGAAGGTTCTTTGCTCTAAGAGTAATTTAGGATAAGCTTAGATAAAATAAAAGTGTTTATATAAAATGTAAGTATCGTCACAGCAGCGGCAAACTAAGCATACATGGTACAGCACACTGGGAAAAACTATGAATAATAGGGGTGCAAGAAAATATCAATACACATGAGTATCGCGATATTATGTTTTGTGATACTGTATCGATGCTCCAAAACACTGTATTGATTTTTGATTAACCTTTTAAGAATCCGACGCCTCGCTGTCGGGCCTGGCTGCTATTCCATTTTCTTTTTCTGTATCATATGAAACTAGAAAACCTCAGGAATCCATTGGTACCACAAATGTCATACTAGCTTGTCATGAAGGAGGCTAAATAATGCTCCAAATTTGCGCTACATTTTGGCGAGGAAAAACTGGCATGGCCCTTTTCAAAGGGGTCCCTTGACCTCTGACCTTAAGATATATGAATGAAAATGGGTTCTATGGGTACCCACGAGTCTCCCCTTTACAGACGCTTTATGATAATCCCATGCAGTTTGGGGCCAAAAAGTACAAATGTGTTATGTTTGCCTATTCTAAAATGGTGTATTTCTGCTGTGTTCCTCATACTATGACAGTTTTCCTATAATTAGATCTTTAAAAATCGCAATATATCGCCTTGCTTACAGTATCGCGATGTATTGAATCGTCACCCCAGTATCATGATACGTATCGTATCGCCAGATTCTTGCCAATACACAGCCACACAGTGAATAAGACTGAATTTTCCTTAAACAGGTGGCATAAGGACAAAAGAAAAATACTTTAAATGTGGATATAAATGTAAACATATCACAATTTCTAGAGCTGGGTGTCAAGTTTCACTTAATTTGTCTTTCTTACAAAGAAGTTACAAAACTAATAGTTCAGCAGCGATGTGAACGTGAAGGAGGCAGGGATGTTTTTTTGAAAACTGAACATAAAATGCAGCCGATTCTTAAAGCCAGTCAGATCTTCATGCCTGTATTCAAGTACCAGTGTATTCTTTCCTAAAAGAGATGACAAGCTCATTTTAGTGGTGTCTACTGTTTCCATAGTCAATGTCCACCAATGTCATTCATGTACAGTATGAATGAATGTAAACAATGTAAGTACAGTAAAGCACACACATGGTCTAAATCTACATATTCAAATGCAAGTAAAACAACGCAGAATCTCCCGACTGTCAGAGATGTAAAACCTGTGACGGAGATTTACTTTATATGCTTTGGAATTGCTCTGGAAATACATCGTTAGAATAACTTCAGATATAAAAAACTAAATTTCATCTTTTCTGACCTTGCTACCATCTTTACACCCCCATGGCTAGTGAAGTCGTATGGCAATGTGTCCTACTGTGCTCTTATTGTCTACTTAATGCTGTAATACTTGACTAACATATATTAGATCTTCACACCTTACTTGTTGAATTTCATTTTATTTTACTCTATTTTTCAGTTGTGAATGAGGGACACATTTCTACCATACTTGGGCTGTCGGTGGGGGTTGACCCCTAACTTTGTTTTTTTTCCATGTTGGTCTGTTTTTTACGACAGAGTTTTAAGGTCACATTGAGGGGGGGGAAAATCTGAGATTTTGAGAATAAAGTCATAATATTACAAAAAAAATGTTGTAATTTAATGAGAATAAAGTCATACTATTTCTATAAAAAAAAGTTGTAATATTACGAGAATAAAGTCATAACTTTACGAGAAAAAAAGTAATTTCCTCCTCCACAAAAGAGGCAATTTCCCCCAGGTCCTTGTGGTTCTTTCATCGGAATAAACGCAGTTTCTTGCAAAATCGTTTCAAGGTCCTGATACTTATGATAATGTGATGCTGATGTGCCAAAAGATTAAGTATTTTGTTATTTGTGAAATCTATACTAAAGTATAACTTCACAAGATGCTCCACATTCCTCATTTTCACACAGGCGGCACGCTGCTCTATTTCCCCTCTAATATAACACATCAAATTACTACTTTATAATATTATAATTTTATTCTCATAGTACTACGACTTTTTTCTCGTAAACTTCTGACTTTATTCTCATAATACTACGATTTTTTTTTCTCATAAACTTCTGACTTTATTCTCATTATATTACGACTTTTTTTCTCGTGAACCTATGACTTTATTCTCGTAATATTATGACTTTATTCTCGAAATCTCTGATTTTTTTTTTATTTTCCTCAATGTGTCTCTAATACTACGTCATAGTTTTTTATGTGTATTTGTTCATGGAAAAAATGTTCCTTCAATGAAAACAACTTTTTTTTTTTTAAATTGCAGATTTTCAAACTGTATCATCTTGCTTCATGCTTGAATACAGGATCGAACCCTGGTGCCAAATACTCATGGATATCACAGGAAAGTCTCAACTTGTCTTTAGACATGGATATGGACGCACAAACACACACACGCACAAACAGGCACATAAATTACGTATTTGTAATAATAGCGCAATTATTCTGTCACGCTACGAAAAATGATTCTTGCGCGCTTCTGTCTGGAAAGCTTGTCACTGGACAATAAAGTTTCAGGAGAGCATTCAGTCCATATTACGTCTGTCACACTGCCAACACTCCTTATAAATGATCCCACATTAAAAACTGCGTTTGAGGGAGTTTGTTCAAAGTGTTCATGCACAAACACAGGTACGAGCCCGACTTCACATCCCACATGAGTACAGTGTGTGTGTGTTTGTGTTGTGTGAGGCCTGCTGCAACCCAACACCGGTGGACCTGTTCCTCCTGCTTGTGAGTGAGATAAATGAGGGTCCAGGGTGACGCTCCCTGTGGGCCAGACTACCATTAGAAGCCACTGATGATTTAAGAAATGCTTTGGAAACACTTTCAGATGCATTTATCAAGACAAAATCCTCTCCTTCGCCAGCACCAGTGAGAGTTGAGCTCTGCTGAGGGCATGGGCTGACAATAATTTCTGCAAATGATGAGATCCGTATACTGTGACTGCAAGCACAGATTCATTTATCAAGGGCCACATCGACCTGGCAAATTTAGATAGCCATTGACCTCTGGCACAAGTGGTGTGTATCTAACTCAAAGACAAGAGTTTATGTCCACAAACTTATCTATACCAAGATAATAAATGAAAAGCTGCTCGACAGGGTTTGGCGTCGAAACCATCAGAGAGAGTGAGTCCAACATTCACACTTTGACATTTTGATAAATCAAGAAGATGAAGATTTCTCTTTTCCCCTCCTCCTCTCCTCCCAGGTTGAACTGACAGGAGAGAGTATTTGGTTTCTAACAAATGCACTTAAACCTCACTCGCATGCATCCTGCCAAAACTGTCGTCTTTGTGAGACTGTTAATAATTCATATTAAATGACTCGGTGCATAAATCACACTCTCTCACTCCCAAACACCCAACAAAGCTCATACTTGTAGCCTGTCAGTGGCTCATTTAGAAATAATCTTTAAGGATTTTTTCCATCCATTCCCTGACTGTCACAGCTGCATCATGCTCTGTGTCACTGCCACTTCATTTTCTACTCGGCCCTCTGCAGACGGCGTTGAGAGAAATTAGATGAATAGCCTGAGGACACACAGCAGGCTGTGAATGGCTCAAACTAATGGAGCCATTAACTGCCATTTAATTTCCAATTTGACATCAGAATAAAGCTTCGGTGATCCGTCATGAAGCAAATAACTTTACTTTAAACCAAGACTTTTAATTTGTGTTTTAAAATGCAAAGAACTGGACATAAAACAAGATTCTACAGCCATGCATGCTCTGTAAGTCTGTCCTTAGGCACAGCGGGGCTTTGAGCTAAATGCTAACGCGCTCACCAATGACTCTGTTAACATGCTGATGTTTAGCAGGTATAATGTTTACCATGTTCAACGCCTTAGTTTAGCATGCTAACATTTGCTAATTAGCAGCAAACACACAGTAAATGGACTTGCATTTATATAGCGCCTTTCTAGTCTTCTGACCACTCAAAGCGCTTTACACTACATGTCAGCATTCACCCGTTCACTCACTCACACATTCATACACTGATGGCAGAGGCTGCCATGCAAGGTGCCAACCTGCCCATCAGGATCTAATCTAAATACTCATTCACACACTGATGGCTCAGCCTTCGGGAGCAATTTGGGGTTAAGTATCTTGTGTCTCAAGGACACTTCAATGTGGATGTGGTAGTTGATGTTCATGTAGATGGAGGAGCCGGGGATCGGGACTCTTGAGCCACAGTTGCCCAGTAAAGTACAGCGTATATCATATATATAGAGAGTATATACAGTATATAAAAGTTAGGAGATCACCAAAGTTAATACAGGAGGACATGAATGTACCATGCCATGACAATCCATCCCATAGTCTTCGAGACACTTCACTGAAAACTCTAATGTCAGCCTCATGGTGGCGTTAGAGGAAAAAAAAATGGAGGATCACCAACGTCTTTAGGATTCATCCTCTGAGGACCATGAATGTCTGTACAACATTTCATGGCAATCCTTCTGTCAGTTGTTGAGATATTTTCAGGCTGAACCAAAGTGGTGGACCTACCGACCAACATCCCGAGCGCTGCCCTGATAGCATCATGGCTAAAACCCAAGTTCTATCATGTTGAACTGAGCTAGCAAACACAGTCAAATTAAATGTGCCTTACAGACTGCTTTCACAGCCTGAAGCCAATTTCAGGTTCATAAAACTGAAATCAAAGGATACATGAATGCAGCGCAACACATCAAAGCCAATAAGCTGCTGGTGTCCCAGGAATCCAGAGGGAATCCTCTTATCTGTCCTCTTTTAGGAAAAGCAGGTGTTACCTTCACAGCTCAAAGTTGAAAAGAGAAAAGCAAAACCGCCACTGGGCAAAAAAAAAGTAAACAGCTCATCAAGTAGAACCAAAAGCAGATGTGTTCAACATTTCAGTTTGTATGGTACTCACAGACACGTATAAACATGCATACCCTCGCCACCGACCCATCTACGGAGAAAGGGCTACTGTTATCTGGCTGTTGTCTTCTGCGGTTGGATAATTGGGCTTTAAATCACACACCAAAGGCACACGAGACGCTCTGGGTTTGGTGTCTGATGTCGAAAGCTGCAGATTTATATCCTTCCTCCCCCTGCAGATCCGTCTTGTCAGCTTTTCTCATGCCTACGTGAGGAGGCACTCTTGCATGAGTATATTTTACATATACATATACAAAAAAAACCTGACTCATGTCTGAGAGCCTCCATCAGCTCTCTGGAAGTCATTTTGTTACCAGCACTGTGTTCTACTTGATGTGGATAGAGAGATGCCCCTAGACAAGGAGGAAAGAGGAAGAAGAGGAACTAGAGCGAGAGAGAGGAAGATACTTCAGAAGCCTAAAGATTTTACAGTTTAAACACCATCAATCATTACTGTTAATCATTTCATAAATATAGCTTTTACTAAAGAAGTGTCAACTTCTTAAATACGTGGTATTAATAGATTCCCAGAATGGGCACTGACAAGGCTTTTCTACTCCTCCTGCACTCCTCCTTGCTTTCCCTCCAGAGAATAAACAGACTCTAACAAAGTGTGCTCCTCCATCACCGGTCGGTGTACCCGGGAAGATCGATACCTCAACCCAAATAAAGCTCTTGGCCTCCCAGTCTGTCTGTGACCTCCCTCCTTGGGCCACATTCATTGATCTCGCTGCTCTTAAAACTGCGACTACGCAGGCAGAGAATTTCTGGACTGCTTTTTTAGATCCACGAGTGGAAGTAATCTGAGCAGTGGTGCGACAAGTACAGTAACAGTCCAACATTTCCATACTGTTACTTCACCCCTGACATTTTGGCCACAGAGGACATTATTTGAGGGCAGAAGTCAATTATATTTCTTGGCATGGGTCTTGAGAGGGGAATTAAATTAAATCCCCCATACTCGCAACTGTTCTGCATTATATCTGATAAACAACAAGGCTCCTGCCTGAGAAAGAGGACAGAGGACCATAATGTAAACACGACTTTATCTATAGGTCCTCCCTCACAGAACTCCCCGCTGGCACTGAGGATTATTTGCGAAGCTGCAAAACGTATGGTGGACTTTTCCTGTGAGAATATTTGGGTTAAGGGACAGTGGCTGCAGAGAACAACCACGATTTCTCATGGGTGCCTGTACACATTCACATTCACACACACACACGCTTTATTTGTCTTGAGTGTGTATGAATGTGGTTCTTTCACATGTCGCGCAGGGAAAAAAGTCCTACGGTTGCCGTTTAGAGACGAAACAGACTGGCCGGTGGTTACAGCTGCAGCAACGATCAATACGTTAATTTAACCACCACGTGAAATCTATGAATTCACTGTCAACCGACGAGACGATTGAATATCCGATCCTATATTGGAATACATTTCAAGTTAGTAATATAAATCTGCTAGACATTTGCTAAACTTGTCTGCCTTTTAAAAAAAGGTTTTGCAGCTAATAAAATGTAAATTGCAAATCGTACAATCGCCTGCATTTCTATCTCTGTTACACATTTAAAATCACAGTTAGACTTCTGCACAGCTTGTAACCTTTTCAAGTCATGGCTGAGCTACATAATACAGTTTAACCACAGTTAGCTTGTCTTCAGCCACGACTGGGATTTGGCATAATTGCAGAATAAATTAAAGTTACATTTTTTACCCAGATGCAATGCAAAATTCAACTGGATCAATTTCACACAATTCCCTCGTGCTGACTCTTGTTAACGGCTGCAAGAGGTGTTCAAAAATAAATACATATTTGGTGTCTTTTGCATGATGAAAAAACAAATCACTCCCTGGAGCAGTGCCTGGTATAACAAAAGAGGAGACTACACAAGAGGTCAAGAGGAAATACGATAAAAAACATATTTTGGGAAATGCAGATATGAACCAAAAACAGCTGATAAGAGCCAAAGAATGTTTTTGTAAATATTGCAGCTGATAAAAGACTTGTATGCAGGCTACAGATTTCACATACTCACAATACATAGTAAGTCTTGCATATTGTAGTTATAATTAATACAGATCTAAGAAAGAGTCATAAATTCCAGGTAGTTGTCAAAACTACTAAAAAAAGATTTTAAAAAAGAATTTGATTTTGATTTCAAACATACAAACCATGCTCTTAACTTCATACATATATATGATCTGTATAACGTAACACATGCTGTGTGTGTGTGTGTGACATGAAAGGAGACACTGAGAAGTAGACAAAGACAAAAGGACTGAGTGAGAGTAAATGAGATAGCTCTTAATTACCGCCTGCGTTTCTGTATGATGTCAATAGGCCTGTTGACGGCACACGGCGATCCCCATATGTTCCCACTCCGCACCTTGATACTCCGCTCCACGGAG
Source organism: Sebastolobus alascanus (assembly GCA_916701645.2). Taxonomy (NCBI): domain Eukaryota; kingdom Metazoa; phylum Chordata; class Actinopteri; order Perciformes; family Sebastidae; genus Sebastolobus; species Sebastolobus alascanus. The sequence goes on from CAKAOJ020000195.1 coordinate 2,087,698, forward strand.
TGACAGAACCCACAGTTCGTCGGCACACTCATCTTTCTTTAGCCTATACTCTCTTTTGTAACTCGTCCTCACCCTCCTCTTCTCGGCCGCTCCGCTGCTCTCCCTCTCTTGGTTCTCCTCAGCTTGTGGCTGCTCTCATCCCTGTAAAACCCGGCCCTCTTCCTCGTCTGTCTCGCTCTGTCGGGCTGTCCGGCTCTCCACGGCTTCCCAGGAGTTCTCATTACCTCTGGCAGGAGGAGTGGGACACCAGCTCTAGGACCGGTGGCTCCAGCGCAGCGCCGGCAGGATGACCGGGGTGATGCAATCCATGCTACTGTACGTATTGCTGGTGAAAATCTGCTCTTCCTTGGATGATAAATTTTCCTGAGCACCTGGATTCCTCCTGCGAGAGCCGCACGCTCCCTGCTGCCTTGTAGAAAAAGCTTTTCATCACTCTCAGCAGAGCTCCATTAATCGGTCCCCCATGCACATCTCGTCTTCGCTCCGGGTCTAAATGTGGCGCAACGCTGCTGCCCTCTTCCCCCTCTCCCTTCCTCTCTCTCTCTCTTGCTCTTCTTCTGTTTCTCTCTCTCTCTCTCTCTCTGCTTCCTCCTCTCCCCTCTGTCTGCTCCACCTTTAATCTCAGAACAAACACAGACCTTTTCCTTTCTCTGGACAAACTTGCTCTCCTGCTTCAATCTTCTGTCCCAGTAGCCCTGTGTTGTACGTGTGTATGTGTGAATGTACACAGATATGTACGAGGCGCGTGTGTGTGTGTGTGTGTGTGTGTGTGTGTGTGTGTGTGTGTGTGTGTGTGTGTGTGTGAGAGACCCCGAGCGTGTGCGTCAGCGAGCAAGCGTGTGTGTAGGCATGTGACTAAGCAAGTGTGTGTGTGCATCACACACAAGGGGGGAACAAGTTTCAGAGTGAGGTCAGAGCTGAGAAAGGGGGCGGGAACAGAGCCAGCATGGTTGCTGCCTTCCCCAAATGTTTTAGCCATTTTAACCCCTTCCTACTCACACACACACACACACACACACACACACACACACACACACACACACACACACACACACACACAGAATCCTAACACAATCACTGGACAACACTCTCCCTTTCGGACACAGTACTATTATCCCTTCCAGATGGAGCGTGTATTGATGTGTGTCACAGGTATGTCTACGTTAGGTAAAGAGCTTGATGACAGGATGAGTATGATAGGGTATTACAGTAAGTAGCTCTTGGGACACAGCTTGCTGAGAGCGAAGAACATGCACAAACAAATACCACACACACATACCCACACTTGCACGTATATAGGCTACAGTATGCACTCACGTACAGGCTTAAGCGCGAGCACGCAAGGTCACCCATGGCCGGGGGCAGTGTATTTTTGAAGACCAGAAATGTGAAAAGTAAATATGAAACCTTAGCTGGTTGACCTTCTGTACGCTTCATATGAAAACTTAAACAGGAAATATTTGACAAGAGAGCAGCGAAATGACACGGGAGACATGAATCTACAGGCTATGTTTCCCCGGGAGACAGATTAGATCTGGATTTTTTAAACCAGAGAAGAAGAGTTTGTGAAATTTCATCAGCACAAGCTGTGTGCGTGAGAAGATTGAGTTACTGGAGTTCGACCAGGAGCAGAGGAGGTTTTTCTGACTGCACAGCAGGTGCTTCGGTGTTGCCAAGTCCTTCTGACAATTTTTGACAAGAATTTTGACCTATTGACCGTTATCTAAACCCATCCCCCGAACGGCGACTGCCCAATCATAGCTTGGCAACCATAACTAGGCAGACCTGTCAAGCTTTGGATCCCTCCACATGTTGAAGCAGATGCTGTAATAAAAAGGATACTCTTCATTTAAAGAGCTTGATGGACGGTGTCTTTTTTTTCAAGAGAAAAAGTATGGATCAAACGCTATGTTTATCTCCAATCGTTAGCATGCCTTGCTAACTAGACCTAGCGTTACTAGCGTGCCAAGAAACACATCCTTAACTAAGTACATTAGTTTGTGGGGTTTCAGGTTACATTAAAATAAAGGCCCCTCGCGACCAGCATATTTATCTCCCCACTGTGTGGAAGCTGGTCGTGGATGCTGTTAGAGTTTAGAGAAACATGAGCAGCTCTGTCCAGCTTCTTAATGTATTTGAGGAAGTTTACACTTCAGCAACTCCGGCCAACTTTACACAAGATAGAGCTACATTTGCTAAACACATTAGTTAGTCCTCATCCAAAAAGCCTTTTCTCTTATTTGAAAGTGAAAACACACTGTTTAGAAATACACACAAGTATGTAAGCTAAGCAGCCAAACATATCATAACTTATCATACTTAAAAAAAACTAGGGCTAAGTACCTCTACACTGCAATACAAGAACAAGTCTGTTTCTCTATTTTCATGTCCTACTGTATATACAGTACATGGACCATCAACTGGTGAGTATGTAAGCTATTTCCCTGAGACATGTAGTCTACATGTAGCTTTAGCCTTAAAGTCGAGATGAAATGAAAAATGCCTTTTTAACCCTTCAGATCACATTCCCGGTCATATTGTGCATCTATTTAACAATATATGCAAAAAAAAAAAAAAATCTAAAAATCTATTTCTTTGTATTTTTATATCAAAATCCAATCATCTTTTCTTCCTGTAAAACAAAATATGACATGTGCTTACGTAATCTATAATACCAATCAATTTCAACCAATAATATATAGTAAGACATCCATCAATTAATCAATCTGCAGCTTTTAGCAACAAGGGCGGTGTATGTGTCTCTGAGCATGGATGTATTAAGAGAACTAGATACAGCGTTGGAGGCGGGGCCCCGTTCATTACTATGAAAGTTGCTCAGTGGCACATAAAAAGCAAAAAAAGTTTGACTTCCGAGTATAAAATTACCCGGAGCTTCCAGCAAACTTACGAATCCATTGGGCCCATCGAGCAAGCACACTAGCGTTTCCTTTAACCCCCCCTCCCAGTCCTCGGTCCAGCCTCGGTCTGGAGCTCAGTATGAAAAACCTGGAGATGGCCTTTTCAACTAGCTCATGAAGCTAACGTTAGCTTAATTAGCTTGCTAGTTGCAGCTTTCAAAATCTGCCGGTGTGTTTCAGCAAAGATGAAGGTTGCTGGCTAGAGATGAGAAACTGCGTAAAAGTGTAAAATTTGCCACCGTTACAAACTGCGTTATGTGCCATGCGAGAATGGAAAGCTTGGCATGGATAGCCGGGGGCTTGAAAAACGGTCAACTGCTATACAGCTAGCTCCTACACACAAAAAACATCTCCCTAAATGGACGTGCACTTCAGGCTACATTCTGCAGTACAACATGGTTCAATTAAATTGGCAAATCAATCAATAGCATCACCGGCCATCCATTCATCCATTTTTTTCCGCTTATCCGGGGTCGGGTCGCGGGAGCAGCAGGCTAATCAGGGAATTCGTCCTCTCCCCAGCAACGTTTTCCAGCTCTTCCTGGGGGACCCTGAGGCGTTCCCAGGCCAGACGAGATATACAATCACTCCAGCATGTTCTGGGTCTGCCCCGGGGCCTCTTACCAGTTGGACTTGCCCGGAAAACCTCTAAAGGGAGAGGTCCAGGAAGCATCCTGATCAGATGCCCGAACCACATCAGCTGGCCCCTTTCGACGCAAAGGAGCAGCGGTTCTACTCCGAGTTCCCTCCGGATGTCTGAGCTCCTCAACCTATCTCTTATGCTGAGCCCAGCCACCCTATACGAAGGAAACTGATTTCGGTCACTTGTATCCGCGATCTCATTCATTCGGTCACTACCCAAAGCTCATGACCATAGGTGAGGTTTGTAATGTAGATGGACCGGTAAATCGAGAGATTTGCCTTCCGGCTCAGCTCCCTTTTCACCGCAACGGTCCGGTATAGTTCTCTGACGGAAACCGGTGGATTGCACCCTACGGGTGGGGAGTGAGTCTTTGCCCCAAGCGAGGGAGTTTCTCGGAGTATCTCGGGGTCTTGTTCACGTGTGAGGATAAAATGGAGCAGGAGATGAACAGGTGGGTTCTATACCGGACCGTAGCATCACCGTGGAATTTACAAATGTTAGGCAGAGACAACAATGGGTGAGAAGATAAAGCAAGATGAGTGGTAAAAGGCTCAATATGATCTTTAACATGAACCAGGCTCCTTTCTAGAGGTCAGAGAGTTCAGAACGCATCACAGGACCACTGATCCGTTACCTACATATGTGAAAAAGTTGGCTTATATTTTTTTCATATGGTTTTCTTTTTCAACTTTATATTTATTTGCGGCATACAGCACAGGCAGCTTGTAACAGCAGTGTTTTTCTCTCCAAATGTATTTAATATAATCCTTTAATATAATACAAAGGTTCTGTGTGTCTGCGGTAGTCAAGAAGAACTTCCATTTAAGGAAATCTGAAAAGGTGCACACCGGAAAAAAAGGGCCAATCATAACCACAAAATGAAACAGACCTACAATACTGCTGTGTATTATGTGGCTTTCTGGAGCCTGAATTCAACAGCAACAGTTTATAAATCCAGTCACACGACTACCATGAATTAAATGGTAGCTTTTGGGGTTAGCGGGGGTTGACTGTGCAGAAGTCAAACCAGATATAATCACTGAATAATTTTAATATGCAGTCTCTCATTTTGTTTAGTTTCATGGGCCTGTATTCACACTTGGGAGTGAGGAAGTTTGGACTTGTAAAACTGAAAAATGTATCCTCAGTGAGATGAACAGTGCCGGATGAGGGGATGTTGTAAATAGAAATTTACAGCTGTGTGCACTTTTGACGCCTTCTCATGACAGGAAAATTGTTTTCATATGCAGTTAGAAGAATTAAGTGTTTGAATAGCATGGTTCAAGAGTCTGTTATCTAGAGTGGACATGCACACACACACACACTCCTTGGTTGGCAGTATACCAGAGGATTTCACAGCGTTCCACGTATCTGCGTCACCGTGGTGGAAGAGGGTGGATGTATGAAGAAAGACAGACATTAAATGTTTGGTTCTGCTCACTATCTTCACATCTCGTCTTTAGACAGCCGTGCTCTACAACGCCGAACGCCGAGACGATGTGGCGAGGTAATCTCTAAAACTCATAAAACAGCGAGGCATCATAAATTCTGGCTGACCCCTCAGTTGTTGAATCTTGTGGGTTTAATAGTCTATTATTTGCAAAAAAGGGGCCTCATGACATCATGCGTTGGCTACATGGAAGCACGGTGAGCATTCCTGGATAACGAGCTGTTTTGAAGTCAGCGAGGAGCGCTGCTTCGTCAACGTTCACTCTCCGCTCATGTGGGTTAATGAACGCTGAATATTCACCGAACCTGTCTGCCTTCGTGACCCAAAGCGATGTCGGTCACTTTGTGTTGCTTCTTTGTGCGGCAATCATGCAGGTCAACAGTGTGCTAATGATGCAATATTCACGCTCCATCCATGTTCTCTCATCATTGTGTTTGTTTAAAGTTATTGAGAAAATAAGGGGTTTTCAAATTGAGCTCGATGTAGAAGTTAGGGGTGGGAATCACCAGAGGCCCCATGATACGATATTATCACGATACATGAGTCACGATACTATCGACTATGTGATTTTAAACATTTTGCGATATGCTGAGTAAAGATATATTGCGATATATTGCAAATTATTTTGTCAACATCTGTTTTATCCAATAAGATACAGTTTTCACTCTGTTCATCTCAGAGTTTTCATTCACATATCTTGATGTCAGAGGTCAAGGGACCCCTTAGAAAATGACCATTCCAGTTTTTCTTCGTCAAAATTTAGCCTAACTTTGGAGCGTTATTTAGCAATTCTTCCCGACAAGCTAACATGACATGGTTGACACATGGATTTCTTAGGTTTTCTAGTTTCATATGTTTGTGTGGCTGCATAATAAATATGAACAAGTGCTATTTGACTCTGTAGCACCTAAAAAAGCGCTGCAAAGCCTGAATAAATCATCCTCAGAAAAAAATGTATTCAATGTTGCTGCATCATTGCTATCTTTGGAAACTCCACTGGAATTTAAAGTAACTGTGTTTGTTTGGACCACGCTCAGCCGGGTGAGTTTGTAGAGGGACCCAGTGTTGGGGAACAGCAGAGGTCAAGAGGTTAAAAAAGCAGCTGCAGAAAAATAAGGTACACAAACACACCAACACACACACACACACACAGGCATATTCACACGAGCAGGGCTGCCCATTTCCACGAGAAGTTTTCTACATAACAGGATCCCCAGGAAGAATCGCTCTCAAAAATGACTGCCACCATTAAAGAGAAACAGACAGACTCCCTCATGAAGTGAATGTACACTATCTATATTAGAAAGTACAGGCTTGCAGCGTGTTACATCTCTTCACCCGAACAACACCGCAGTTGTTCTGGGGATTTCAAATTAAAGGTGATTGCCACAGGGCAGGCAGGAGAAAAGCAAACAAAATTCTACACGGTACAAATGTCATCTAATACGCTGCGTACGTAACAAAGCAGCAGCGCCAGGTGTCAGCATGTGGCTGTTGCTAGCACGCTATATTTAACCGTGTCTCGTGATGTCAGACGTCGTGTTACAGCAAGTCCTGTAGTAAAGGCTATCGGTGTGTCGCCTCATGATTCATTAGGCCGCCATCTGCTAGCATGACGGAGGGGTTCGGGGCTCGTCTGATTAGGGGATTGGGTGGATGACAGACCTGCACGCACACATGCAAACACACACCGAGCACTCGAAAAAAAGGCCAGGACGTACGCACATTGGGAACTCACTAATGCATGCACGTACAGCACATTGATATGGACACACAGTCAGAGAGGCACACGTTAAATGCACACCCATATGGCAGGTGGCCACTTCTACAGCAGGGAGGTGTTTGTAGAGAAAAACAAGAGCTGTGTGAAGCAGCAGCCACGTCACCATTTCATCTCTGAAAAAATGTTTATACACGCTGACCCAGTGTGTAGGCTAGAGTAAATATGTGTGCAGGTTTTTCTCTTTTGCATGGGGACTGTATATGTAATAGTAGGTGTAAGCTGTACAGGCAGTAAATCAATGCCTGGCAGGTCTAAAAGAAAAGAAAAGAAAAACAATGTCTTCTTCAATTTGGCATCATGTAGGGCTGCAACTAACGGTTATTTTCATTGTAGATTATTCTGTCGATTACTTTCTCGATTAATCGATTAGTTGTTTGGTCTATAAAATGTCAGAAAATTATGAAAAATGTCGATTAGTGTTTCCCAAAGCCCAAGATGACGTCCTTAAATGTCTTGTATTTGTCCACAACTCAAAGATATTCAGTTTACTGTCACAGAGGAGTAAAGAAACCAGAAAATATTCACTTCTATTTAAGAAGCTAGAATCAGAGAATTTGTAATGCTTTTTCTTAAAAAATTACTCAAACTGATTAATCAATTATCAAAATAGTTGCAAATTAATGTAATAGTTGACAACTAATCGATTAATCGTTGTAGCTCTAGCATCAAGTGATAATGAATTACTGATCCCTGAGTTTGCCAGCAGCCGAAAGGCATTTAATGTACGGGAGAGGACAGTATCAGCTGTTACGATATATTTAAGGTACCAAACTGGAAATGAATCATTAAAAATTAAATTATAAAATTATTATTATTTAAAAATCTAATTTAAAAATGTAATAATTATTGGAGGTGAGCTCAGTGTTTATTAGTCAAACTAAATATTAATACCAATTTAAATTATTCTACTTTCCATAAAATCAATGTGCCATTGCCATTTGTGTGTCCACAGTCTAAAAGGAGGGTTAGTCACCGTCCATACAGCAGACCAGGAGGCGACCGCCTTGCTCGAGGACTTTGCATTCGCTAAATAAATAAATAATGTGCCATGTTTGTGATTAAGAATAATTTGTGGTAACACTTCATTTTATAGGTCCGCAAAGTTCATGGTAATTAGGTGATAATTAGCAAGTTACCTATTTTAAATTTCTTTGTAATTACTGCCAAATTACCCCAATATTTACCTCAAAATTGATCAAAAATTACTTTGTTTGGCTGTCTTGACTTGGGACTTGACTCTGGACTTTTATTATTAATATTTTATATCTATTATAAACATTATTTAATAATTATATTCCGCTATTTCCCAATAAGCACTAATAAATAGCTGGTAATTTATTTAATACATTTCCAGGAAAAGAATAGAAAGTTAATTGATATGCTTTTTTTTCCATGTCTGCTGATGAATAGATAATAATTAGCAAATAACTCCCTGAATCATTACATTAGCTACCAGGTTACATTTGTGTAGACAATAAGTCACACAATGCTGAGATTTGTGCCTGATCAGAAGTGTCTTCTATTAGTTTTGGTTTTCCACCTCCGATGAAGAGCAGCGCACAGCCGCTTCTCAAGCTTGAGGGCCCTATTTTAACCATTATATGTTATTTTAGCATATAATTATTAAATCATGTTTATAATAAAGTAATTTTTAATACATTTTGAGGTGAATAATGGGGTAATTTGGCAGTAATTAATAGGTTACTTGCTAATTATCACTTAATTACCATGAAATTTGCAGACCTGTAAGATGAAGTGTTACCTAATTTGTATCTGTAGTCTGGTTGTAATGCTATTTCCTCTGCACTACACTTCTAACATACTTCTTCTGCTGTATACTGTTGCCTCCAGTGGTCGATGCGCAAACTACTCAGGTTCAATGTTTCGAACCAATAAAGCAGCTGGCTGTCATGTCAAGTCAGTTTTATCTATATAGCCCAGAAGGACTTTACAGTATCAACGACATACGACGCACTTTATCCTCAGAGTTTCAATTCGGAGAAGGAAAAAGAGGGATAAACCTCAGGAAGAGCAGAATGAATAGATGTCATATACATACCGATTACAGATTTAGCAGTAGTAGAATAATATGATAAAAAAGGACGACAATATTTAGTGAGTTAAGTACAAAAATATAATATTAAATAAATATGAAGTGTACAGAACTAAAGAGTTTTATAGTGTAAAAGCGTCCTTTAAAATAAAAAATGGTGAATAACTGTTAAATTCCGCCACATCGTCCTGATTAAATTGAAAAATATTTACTCTCCACAGCACCATGAAAGTTTAATTAGTGATACACGGCCTCTTTCCAGTAGTCTTAAAATAGAATTATAATCTATCGATTGTGTTTATTCCTATATCAAACAACTGCTTGGTCTGCAGGAGGTCGTTGCTCTCAAACACTCTCTGAGCATAACTTAGTGGGTTTCCCCCTCTAGTGGTTACAATGAACAGTCATCCTGATGCTGCTGTGTTACAAAGCTAACACTCAGCACCACCAACGTCTGAAACTAATGAGAGGATTTATTTCTCTGAAAAGCATTTATTCACCAATAATAAAGTGAAGCAGAGCAACATATTTTGATTTATTATTTTATTAGGCCTATTACAAATTTTACTGTTTCAGAACACGCATGTTTTAACCAACTTATTTCTTATAATTTAATGTCTGAGGCTACAACCCTAATTCTTCTGAGACTAAAGTAGCAGCACGTCGGATTTGTTCGGGACGTAGCGCTGTTAGGAAAAAAACATTAAAATGTACATTTCCTTTGAAGTAATATTTTTTACTTTTACTTGGAAAAAGGACAGACGCCTGCGTCCTATCACAGAAACACTTTGAAATTACTAGTGTTGGATTCCAGCAGTGTTGGTGTTGTACCCGGCTGCTGCTGCTGCTGTTGCTGCCAGCCTCAGGAATCGATGAGGCTCTGGAGGCGATTGGGGAAATCAGTCATGCTGAAAATATGGAGTACAGCAGTGACGCACACAGCAGCCAGCCCGCCACAGCCACACAGGCTCTATTGACTAATCTGGGTGTGTGTTTGAGGAGGGGGGCTGGCAGCTATATTGGGACCTCTGACATTGACACTGTCGCCCTTTTGGTTGAACGGCCTCACTTGACACTTTTTTGTTTGTTTTCCCCGTTATTGTTTTCAATCGCTTTCTGCCTCTCAGAAGTTTTTTTGATTCTCTTTTCACCCCCCCTTGTCTCTCGGTCTAACCCTCTCCTTCCTGTCACTTATCTCCGCGCTGAGAGCAGCGCTATCTCAACAGACGTCCTCTCTATCACTTCTTCACCGCCCTCTCGTCTGCGCCTTCACCCTCTTTACTCTCTTTGTCTTAATTATCTCTTTTCCCCACTTGGTCGGCCGTTACTTGCGTCTGTCTCTCTTGCTCTCACCTCGCCTCCCCTCGTTAGATAAATGGCACTTTCTCAAACTGTTACAAGCTGAACGGACGCAACACCGACTATCTTCTCATGATACCGACTCAAGGGCTTGTCCGGCTTAATGCAGTGGCACTGTGTTGTTTAAATGTACCAGCGAAGCCATAAAAAGCATTGTTGAGAAGGTTACTAGGAGTGTGTGCGTGTGTGTGTAAGTGTGTGTGTGTGTGTGTGTATGTGTGTGTGTGTGTGTGTGTGTGTGTGTGTGTGGTAGTCAGAGGATGAATAGTGCCCTGGTACTGTTAGTACAAGTGGGCATAAGAGCTGTCTCTGTTGTGATGGACAGATCTGGATTACAAGAGACTGCTTTGTCTCCGTTGCACAAGGGAAGAGAAAATTTCCAAAATAATGACCATCTTAACTAATCTATGCACTGTAACTAACACACACACACACACACACACACACACACACCATTGGTATCTTCTCCATCACCATACACATCATTGTCTTTACAGTACAGGCACTGAAAATGAATAACAAGTTTTGAATGTTGCTTTGATGTGAAGCTCCCAAGACTTTTTTTTTTTTTTAATTTTATTTTCAGCCAGGAAGCTCGATGTAAAAGTCAGGTAAAGAGAATAGAGGCTTGTTCTGTTCCCTTCTGCACTCATCCCTGGCTGTGGTCTAAAATCGCCTGCTTTGATCCCCTCATATGATCCAAACAGGCTCACGGCTGGAGGAGTTCAGATGACACTTGTGAAGCACATGCCTTATGCCCACAGTTCAGAGAAGCACCGCACGTTGCACTAAAGGAAAAATCCCACATCGGCTCTGACATCTTTTCTTTTTTTTTCCTTCAGTGCGAGGAAGAAGAGGGCGATTCTTTATGAATCTGTGCAACGTTTAATGCTCCGATTGTGAGTTACCTTCAAAACGTCGACCTCCGGACGTGCCTGTGTGTGTGTGTGTGTGTGTGTGTGTGTGTGTGTGTGTATTCTTGTATTTCATGTATTGAGTCTCTGTTTTTAGGCTCTGTGAACTTACACAACGACGGGTCCTGCAGGGATCTTATGACAGCTGTAGTAGATTTTTTTTTATGAGACTGGTGGTTACACAGCTGTATCAAGTTACAACTACAATTAAGTCAATCAGTCTCATCAGTGCACAGACAAAAGACCGTGTTATTAACACGTGATTTAACCCCGAAGTGATTTAATTTGATTTCTTTTTTTTTTATTCCTCTCTGTTTTGTTTCCTAGAGGACGAGACAGAAAACAGAGATGAAATCTGCACCATCTGCCGCTGTCATGGATCATTTTCCACAGTGCGCCCATGTTTCTTCAGTCCTCTTATGAAACTCAAAAGTCCTGGAACCACATGACAGTCATACCGTGCCTAACACGGACGCCTCCGCTTGGCCCGGGTCCATGGACCCCCAAGGAGGGCCATCAGTGGATAGAGCCATCGATCCACCATGCCACCCTGACTCCTGCGCCCGCCAGCCACAGCACCCAGCACGCCAACAGCAACACCCACCGGCTTCACAATGGATCATTTGGCAGATGTTTTTTTGCCGTTAGACGGGGTTAAAGTTAAAAAGGATACAGGTGCAGGCTCACCACTAGTTAATTACCACTAAAGCAAACCACTGCTTTAATCTGTCAGAGAGTTGCCAAGAGATTAAAAATGTTTTCCATCTTAAATAACTTTTTATATTTCATGCAATCTAAATGGCACTCTCAGGCTGGGGCTTGACGACTAGATAAAAAAACACATAAAACCACCAGATAAACACCAACGCAGTGCAATACTGCTCTAAAACACAGCGACAGAGCAGCAGTGTCAAACAATTCCCCCCATCAGCTGATTTAAGGTACTGTAAAAGATACAGAAACAAGTGAAATCAGCTTTCCAAGACTTCCTGAATATCTGCAAATGTATTACGATGCATTCGCCGTACACGTCAGGGATCACAAGCACAACTATCTCAACACACAACCGGATACGTACCCGATGCACGAGTGCCTGCGGGTGGAGAAGTTGCCGTGCATCTTCCGTGAGAAGCGAGAGTCTTTGTTCATCATTTTGCTGGTAGTTCAAAAAAGAGTTGTGCTGAGTTCAGAGAGGCATCAAAATAGCAGCTTTGGGAGGCGAGGGATGAACAACGTGAACTTCTGCGGCGTGACCAAAACCCCCATGCTGTCATGAATCGGAAAGGAAGAGCTGTCCAAATTCCCTCTATGTCGTTTGCTGTCACACGTTTACGGGGGAGACGGGTCCCTCTGACGGGACGGTGCAGGAAAAGCAGGTCCAAGAATGACAAATGTAACACGGCAACATGCAAAACACAAGAGTCTCATCGGCTGCACCTGGTAGGAGCAGCGATGGAAATAAGTCAGGCCTGCTGAGTAGTCTCTGTATTTGTAAGATAAAAGTTGTTTGCTAGAAGCGATTTAGCTCAGAGCAGAATCAACGGATCAAAGTGCATCAAACTGGAAATTCAATTTGCAGTTCAGCTTTTGGTCCCGTCGTTAAGGATATGTCCATTTGTTTTTATGGAAAAAGGTTCAGCTCAGAGTGTGTGTGTGTGAACAGCCTAAAAAGGCAAAGAGTCTTGGCTGTTAGAGCCCAGTTAGCTCATCATCTCACTGACAGTGAAACTATGAGGCCGAATCAAATCATGTGAAATTGAGGATGGTGTCAGCTGTCAGTGCTCATCTGGGACTACGTCCTCACTCTTTCTCCTTTCAGCTCACCACAGACGTGCCAAGATAAACGCTTCTCTCTCGTTTTGTTTTTTCCCCCTCCCCGTGCTCCTAAACGGGAAACGGAAAAGCTTCTTCCAAATGAGCTGCAAAGCAAAATTCCTCAACAAAGAACCCCCAGGTATTTTCTGCTTCAGAAAAATCAGGTCCAACAAACTTGACACAAAGTTGTCCAACGTGTAAAGTGAACACAGGGTTGCCTCTGTGATGCTGCACCACCAACAGACTGAGTTATTCTTAGTGGGGGAAAAAAAAAAAAGTGAGCTGGAAAGAGTGTTATAATCCCATCAGATGCTCCCTGGAGTGGGCCCGTCCCATGTCGTCCCTGTCAGTGGGCCATAACAGACTTCTGCTTTCTCTTCTTGTCTCTCCTGAGAGTGGTGGGACCAAACTCGGGCTTAAAACAACAAACAACAACACTATCTCCCCTGAGAGAGTGTGTGAGAGAGAGAGAGAGAGATGTTGTGGAGGGAGAGAGAAGGGGTGGGTGCTAGAGAGAGAAAGAGAGAGAGAGAGAGAGAGAGAGAGAGAGGCAGAGCGAGAGCAAATTGCACGACGAGAGAGTTCAGAAAATGACAGTCACTGCGTGAGAAAGTGGACCAGTGTGACCAGTTCTGGAGATAAAGTGGGACGAGTAGAGGTGAGGTGAATGAACAAGTGCTATATCAGAGTATCACAAGTGTTTTTTCTACAAGAGCGTATACAGGTTCTGTTTTCGTGTAACCAGCCTGCCTCCATGCCAGCAGCAACAATAGTGCACCGGTTAATCAATACTTCAATATTGTGTGTGAGAGATTCAATTTTCCTTTTTTAATATCGAGTTCTCCTCTCATGCCACGATCTAATCCATCGGATTCGCACAATATCCTCTTCTTCCGTTAAACAAATATTTTAGTGTCCGTAATGCGAGGGAGGAAGCAGTCAGGAAGTGTTCATTACAGCACATCTGAGGTTTATTACTGTTCACGATAACCATCAAGTTTAACTGTCTACTCTGAAGCTCAGCGCTCAGTTGTTCCAGTGAAACATAACTTTTGCCAGTTAATGGGAGAAAGCCTTGGAGATAACGGAAAAAGCGCTTTATATGGATATTATTTAAAAGTACATACATATATGTTATAACTAATGTTTTCTTTTCTTTTGATTCTGTATGTTACCAGAAGTTATATTTTCTTAATGTTTGATAAATAGAGGCGCCTATGGGCTAAATATTTGGAATGACACGGATTTATGAAGTATTTGGGGGTAAAATACACACATTTGTTGTATAAACTTAACTATAATTTTCATTTTATAAAGCTCTACTGTTGAAGCTTCCAAACTACCTCACATCTCTCCTGTCATTTCAATCTAGTAACTACAGCACACGATCCAGTAACTACTTAACCTTAGAGATCCCCCATGTATGCACTAATCTAGGCAGAACTTGCATTCCCCTTGGAGATTTTAAAGCTTTATCTGATGTTTTTTATGGTTCTTGTAACGGTTTTTAGTTCCTGTTTATTGTGTAGTTGTTTATGTTTTGCTGATTGTGTTCCTCTGGATGTTTCTTTTTCTCAGGTCTCTCTTGGGAAAGCGATATTAATCTCAATGAGACTGCCCGATTAAATAACGATTATATAAAAAATAAAACAAAATATAAGGTTACTACTTTGCAGTTTGCCCATTTCCTCTACTATTCACCAGCTGGCATGATGAGAGAAAAGGCTGCTAACATCACTGAGATACTAACAATATTTCTGACACCAGGATCTTTTTAAAACTCCTGAAATATTAAGGTCTCTACCCACCAACACACCAGCCAAAGGATAGTATCTCTTTCCTCTACTCTGACCCATCACAGAAACAGAAACACATCGTCCGGATGCTCCATGCCCTCTTTTCACAACACAGCAGCCTCTAGTGGAAAAGACCAGAAATGAAACGGTAACTTTCATCCGGAGAATGTGTGAACATCCTGAACATAACCAGTGTTTTTTGTTCTACTACTAGAACTGTAACATATACCTGAGCGAGAGAGGGAGCTCTGACCTGAGATTATTTACAGGCTCATTTTTAAATCCCAATCTACTCTAAAATGAATCATATCGTAAGGAATAAAACTATCATATGAATTGAGATTATTTTTTTTAAATTAACCTTTAAAAGCTACTTGAATCTATTTTCCAAACTCTATCAGAAGTTTTTGGGCAGGTGATAAAAACCTGATCCTTTGATTGCAATATTCGGTGTCCCAGGAGAGGATAGTCCTCTTAGGGGAGCTAATTATAAGATCGTGACCTTTGTATTGCTGTTAGCGGGCAGGCTAGTTCTCCTAAACTGGATAAACCCACAACCTCCTTGAGAGATGTCACACAGCACTTACAACTAGAGAAACTCAGGTTTATAGTTCTTGGCTCTGCCGCAAATTTGAGAAAATGTGGCGTCCCTTCCTGGACTACGCTGAATCTAAGCTTTAAATCTCCTCATATGTAATTTGCAGACCTATAGTCATTGTCATTAATGAAATTTCATGTTGAATTTGTAAGCAACTTTTCGTAAGCAAATTTTATTCTATTTATTTCTTATTATGTGTTTTTTTGTTTGTTTTTAATCCTTTGCCAAACATTTAATCCTTTTTTTGTCATTTTGTGCTCTTTTGTTTGTAAAAAATAAATAAAAAATGTCATTTGCATTGAAACCAATAAACACATTTTTTTTTTTAAATGCTGCTTGAACAGATATCACTGATTTATACCTGGACACCACATGATTTTCTATAGATTATATTTTATTTACTGAATATCATCTAAAAAAAACGCAAAATTCTTCCACGATCCTTTTCTCATGTGCAAATTGTTTTAGATTATATCACACAAATCCACATTTTTTTTCTACTTTCTTTCAATTGTATTACTACTGTGTAGTTATACTGTCATATATGGTGATATGTGTTGCTAGATATTTTAGGATTACAGAACAACACATACTTTTATAATATACAGCTGTATGTGCAACTATTGTATCAACTATGATAGCAGTTTAGTTGCTAATGTTAACTTTGCTGTATTCACCTTAGAAATCAATACTCCTGATCGACTATAGCCAAAGATGCCCATCAAATAAAGTGATGATTATTGTGTTTGTTTATGTTCTATCAGCCCAGAAAAATGTTCTAAATTTATCAATGAAAGGCATAATGGAAACAAAACTTGCCGACACCCTAGAGCTGGCTTGCAAAAAAAAAATTTCATGAAGCGTTTTTCACAAAAAAATCCCTCTGACGTGGTGTCTCTGGAGTGGAAAGAGAGGCTTAATCAACTTAGACAGTAAGTGAAAATAACTTTGCGGGTATGTTCTATATTTGAGCTGCCTGCGACATTTATTTTCCGCTGCTGGACCCCCAGTTTGTTTAATTCCTCCTCCTTGCCAGCCGTCCTGCAATAACTCATCTCCGTCCATTTATTCCAGCTCTGACATTATGGGACACTGCACATACCCTGCAGAGGGACACTTCCAGTGGCCTGACCTCGGGAGCTGCACAATATAAAAGCTCTGACATGTTGAATATCTGCAAGCGTCTGACTTTCCAAAATTAAGCCTAGAAAAATCCCCTGCGCTGAACTCTCTATACTCTCTATTATTTAGATTTTCAACAGACACACTGAAATTAATGAATCCGTTTTCGAGAGTTACAGTAAACTTTGGGAAAGAAACGTGTCTGTAAATCTCAAAACCAAGACCGTTAAACGCCCGGTGGACCCTCCCGACTACATGTTTATGAAGGTGAATGAACTTGTAAACACTTTTTGAGCTTGAGTAGGCTTCTTCAGGAATGTTTAATATGCGTTTCTTGCCAATAAAAGTAAGACAGGGTTTTACAGCACCGGCTCGAGTTTCTCCCCTGCTTTTAATTTGACTTCACTGAGGTGGATGTGATCTGACATCACTGCAACAAGTTGAAGACACCTTGAATTGATGAGCCCAGAATTGCTAGTGTTTGCGAGTGCGTATATGTTGAGGAGTGACGGGTAAATGTTTACAAAGACGTAGGAGGCATGTACATAAAAACTGGTTTTACAATACTTTACAAGTTTCAACAACAGGCTCTTATTGTGAAAAAAACCTACGCACGTATTTAACACAACAACGAGGAAACACACCGTCCCCTCGAAGCAAAAAAAACAACAAATATCTGCATGTTTATCCATCCACACGCATGAGGCCCGGTTTATTCTTCCTCTCTAAGGTCAAGTACGGTTTAATTGTTCATGCGACTCTTGCTTTGACATCGTTAACCAAGTAAATGTTTAATTTGCATTGGAATCAAGGGCCAGGTCCGCTGCAATAACAGCTCATAAAACTAAAGCTATCAACAGGTACCGGAGCAGAGACAGCTGTACTCTTTACAAACAAGAGTTATGGCCACTATAACGGATGAAAAACGAAGCCTAAATGAAACATGTTTTAGCCGAGCGGGGAATATCCTGTTACAAGCTGTAGGTGTGCTTCTTTGAACAAAGCTTCTGTTGCTGACAGATTGAAGTACTTGCTTGACAAAGAAGTGGAACAACAAACTGCTGATCCAGCGACAGCGGGGATGTCGTTGAGCTGCGTGTTTACCGAGATGATGCCGCTCAGTGGGAAAACAAAAGCTCTGGAAAAACACTTTCACCTGTAGGAAATTAAGCACTAAAACTGGGCTTTTGAAATCCAACTCTTTCTATTGACCTTTGCTTTTCAACAAAATCTACAAGGGGGGGGGCTACCTCGTGAGGTCAGATAAAGGAAGCAAAAATCAAGTATGAACAGCAACCACACTACATCGGCTATGTAATAGTTTATCAGCTGGTCTATTTATAAAGAACGAAACAGCACTTTTCATTCACATCACATAATAAGGATTTAATTTAGCAACTTCTTCCCAGAAACAATGGCTGATTTTGTTCGGGTAGAGGACTATACATGAACATCTTGTGGTCAGAATCCATTTCATAACATAAGCTTAAGGGCAACCATGTTTTTGTAGTGTGAGAGCTGCCGTCTGCACAAAAATAAACCGAAAATACATAAAAATCTGCAGCCGAGTAGAGTAACCCTCCGCCATGTGACAAGAACCATCGGCAACCTCAACAACATGCACAGATTGACTGAAACATTAACCAGCAATTAAAGGTAAAGCAAAGTTTTTAAATACTGGCGTCAGTGCAAGTCTGTCAGTATGCTTGCTTATTGGGATATGAATTCAAGTATCTCATCTTTGCCATCTTGGCCTCAGAGTTAAGGACTCTACCTGGGCGTGTGGGCCAGAGTGAAGCGGCGCCTCTGGAGGTTGATGCTGCGGTTCATCAGCAGCTTCCTGAACAGCAGCGGGGAGTTTCGAGGAGACCCACGTGGAGAATCCTTGGGCGAGATCTTTGGGGATCCTCCCGGGGAGCCCCCTCTGGACCTGGGCATGAGCTGAATGATGGGCAGTCTGGTCGCCCTTCGGTCCCGCGGCCTCTCCTCAACTTCGGCCTGCTCCTCTTCGGAGCTCTCGGAGCACAGCTCGCTCATGGTGAACGTTGAGGATGGTCAGCGGTCAGGTATTTAGTCCCTTGACTTTGGTCCGAGGAACAGTCTCTGATGTCCTTCTCTATGGTCTCTCAAATAAACTTTACAGGACTTTTACGTGACATGGCATATGGAAAGGTCCGTCAGTTTCAGTGGCCGTCTCTCTTGATTTTCCAAGTCCAGGAACAGCTAGTGCCTCTGGTCCAATCCTTGCTTCCTCATATTTGAACTAAACCTGGGCCCGCTCATGATTCCTCCAAAACTCTCTTGATAAATCTCTCAAATATGCTTCTTTCAAAATCCAAAAAGAGCACCAAAAAGCCAACACAACGACCTCTCTATCAGATTTTTTTTTTTAATCTTTATTTGAAACCTATCAGTCCCTCTCTTGTCTCTTCCTAGGGACCACGCTGACTGTCGTGCCGGGCAATAAACTCAAACATTAGTGTTGATGTGCTCTCGCTGCCTCTCTCTCTCTCTCTCCCAGGCTTTGTTTACATTACTGCTAGGTCCTCCCTCTCTCCGACTAAATATGGACGTCTGATTTACAGGGAGGAGAAGCATGACAGATCACCTCCGTCTGCTTCTCTCTCCCTCTTTCCAAACTCTCTGCCTCCCCCCCCCTCCCCTCACTCTTAATCTTACAGAGCATATTGTTCATCAACTTCAAACTATGCTCCATAATTACTTCCTCCCGCGTGTAAACAGTAAGCCGTCGCCTGGCTCGGCCCAGCAGCTCGCCTCTCTTGTGCTCACTCCGACTGACTTTGCACACTCAGGCTTTTTCCCTCTGGTCCCCGAGGTGCTATTTGTTGTGAAGTTGCCTAAGTCCTCAGAGACAGCCTCTTTGCCTTTCACATGCTCCGAGTGCACCAGGAAAGAGTCACATGAAGGGCCTCTGACTATAAAAAGCAGAGGTAGATAAAAGCTATAGAGAGCATGGGTGCTGTCACGATGGCGCTCTCTATCTGTTACCAGAGGCAACATCATCTTCACCCCCCACTCAATCTCTTTGTTTATCGCTGGCGGGTGAGGAAAGGTCCTCCTGTGATTCAGGACTCACAGCTAAACACCGGTGCCGTCTGGAGTAACTGAAATAACCTCGGGAGCTGGAACATCTGACACAGAGCTGAGCCTATGACCAACAGCTGGTGGGGAGAGCGGGTGAAGAAAGATCCTTTGGTTTAAAGGCTTTTTGTGGGCATACACTCATAGCTACTGTACTGTATGTATACTGGAGCAACAGTACTGTACTTGCAGGCAGGGGAATTTGTTCTCCTTAAAATGTAGCGTTGCAGATGTTATCTTGTCATTTTTGGGTCAAATGCATGTCAAGATTTTTTATATCATAACCAAAGCATGTCTCAAAGGACTATGAGTGCATAACACCGGATGTGACTTCTGGTCTGTCCTTCCCAGTCGATTACGTCCATTTCACTCTGCAGACACCGGGTCCGACACTTCAGCATCAGAACCACATCTTTTATGGATGATATTTTCTCTGGAGTGCTATTAACGGTCACTGACCTACTGTACAGCTTGTTCTGGGAGTCCCCACTGACATCTACAAATTACACAAATAATGTACAAATGATGTGCATATCTTTGGCAAAAGGTATCAAACCTCTTTTATAGCTGCACTTTTTCATTAAAAATAGGTCAAATGATTATATGTGTAATGTGAAAATTATTATTATTATTATTAATATCACCAAACTCCCTCCCTTGTTTTGGTTTTATGGCCCGCAACTTTAATGTTTTGGTTTAGTCTCAGTTCTCTCATCAACCCCTTTCTCAGGCAACTGTTTTCAGCAAAAAAAAAGCTCGGACAAACCGACTGTATACTCCTTGTCCAGCATAAAACAGCAGACAGACAAAGTTAGCAAATAGCTGAGGAACACAGTGGAGCATTTAGCAGCTAAAGAGGAAGATATTTTTCTCAGGAGTTGGTGGAGACCAAATCAGAGCTAAAAGTAGAGTGAATATTGGAGTTAAGATTCGTCGGGTGAACTCCAAATGAATGCTAATGTTGCTCCATGTCCGCATAAAGCAGCAGTGGGTAGAAATGGATCAGATATGATTAAAAAAAAGTTATTTTTTAAAACGGTCACTATATCCTGAGAGTAGTGCATGAGACAGGTAATCTGAAAAAAATCATGTGCCTCTGTGTCCTCCGGTGTCCTTCGATGCTCCTAATGGCATCTGCAAGATTTCGCAGACCGGAGGAAAACAACCAGTCAGAACCGAGCTGGAGTCTGCCGTCCAGCTGCCGTCTCTGAGCAGCTGTCAATCACTCGCGAACTCCGACCAAACGGTCAAACTAGGCAGCGCTGATCAAATATGAATCAATATTCTGTCACTGTAATGCCTATTTCTCACCTCAAATGTTTTCAGAAACATCTTGTAGTGTACTGTTTAGCTGTAAAATGAATAAGTTTGTGACCTGGCAGCCATGTTGAGATCAGTTGAGGAAATACCAAGCACCAGCCACCAGCCGAAGCACAGCCAATAGGAACGCTCTCTCTATGAAATGACCTGTGATTGGCCAAAGTCTTGTCACTGTCAAGATATTTGAAAGCCTGAAAACAGAGCCATGAGGAGATGCAGCAGTCTAGTTTTCTCTAAGAACACTTGATTACAATATGCTGAAAGTTTATTATGGAATTTTTGCCCAATGGTGCCGACAAATTATTGCCTACTGAAGCTTTAATGTGTAAATAAACACATCAAGGTGATAATATGTCAACGCTGGTTTACAGCTTGTTCAGCTGCCCCCAAGTGGCCAAAAATCTGTTAATACTGATTTGATCTTCTGTTCTTTTCGAAGATCTTTCATTAGCAGAAGATTGCCATGTCCGTTTTTCATCAGTTTTTTTTAGAAATCCAGTCAATGTTTATCAATTGAGTCATTTTTGGACATATTTGTATCACTGCAATATATCCTGTGGAATGACACAGTTTAACTTGTCCCAGGCCCAGTGGGCATTGTTCTAATGCCAAGGCAGTAAAGAGGCTCTCTTCCCCAAGTTCAACACATCTATGGATAATCCTGAGACCAAACCAATCCTGGCCCTGAAGCGCATCATCATACCAGTCATGCGAACGACAGAGACAGAGGTGAGGGCTCCCTAGTTCCCAGTTTGATTTAGGGAGGCTTGCACAAAACAAGTCAATGAGACAGTATCCTAATAGTCTGGTCCATCCAGTGCACAACTGTGGAAACAACTGCGTGATAAAGGCTACCTTCCTGTGCACTTTATTACTGAGCCACCTCCCTGTAAAGCTGGGGACACACCAACCCGACATCAAAGAACTAGCGCCAACGAAGGCCGCCCGTTGCGTTGCCTCACGTCACCTTTGTCTTGGCCGAAAAGTTGCACTCGAACACACCGCAAAGACGACAATGCTGCTCCATAAACACTTTCTCTGGCGCTGCATCAAAATTGCACTACCAACTTGTAAACAGGCGAGCACATGGCCCTCTCCACAGAGAAGGAACACAATGAAAGGCTTTTTGGTCCATCAACATCACAGGAGTCGTGTCTGTTGCTTTATACCTGCTGATTTATAAACACTAACGGAATAAATATAGCCTGATCGTCACAATATATGAACCTGTTTTCCAGTGCCTCATCTGTAGAGTTGTGACCATGGCACATTAAATGTGACGAATGTGCATGCCAGCGTGTTTGCCTTGACACACTGACAAATGACCGGAGAAAACCCACGCTAACACGGGGAGAACATGCAAACTCCACTCAGAAGGGCCCCAAGCCGGCCAGCGGGTTCGAAACAGTGGGCGACCTCCAGGTCTGAAAAGGGAAGCCAATGCTGAAGTGTCTTAAACTTGCATTCCTCCTAATAGCCAGCAGGGGGCGACTCCTCTGGTTGCAAAAAGAAGTCAGATTGTATAGAAGTCTATGAGAAAGTGACCCTACTTCTCACTTGATTTATTAGCTAAATAAACATTGTAAACATGAGTTTATTGGTCTCAATCGCTAGTTTCAAGTCTTCTTCAATACAGCATGATGATCATTTAGTAAATTATGGTCCCATTTAGAGTCAAATAGACCAAAAAGCAGGGTATATTTTGATCGCCTAAAAATGTCTTATTCGGCGTTCGGTTGTACTTAGCCCCACCCTCTCGTGTCACTTCTGGTTGCAAAAAAACAAGATGGCCAAAATGCTGATCTCAAGGCTTCAAAACAGCAGTCCACAAAACAATGGTTGACCTCACGGTGACTGCGTCCACTTCTTATATACAGTCTGTGGTTTTTGGCCTCTTACTGTGAAGCGACAGTGCTAACCACTGCACCACAGTGCCACATCCTTAATAAAAGTGCGTGAAGGCAAAATCTTACTTTTTAACATGTGAATTGTGTAAACAAATGATATCCATTACACTACGCTATATATACGCTAATTTAAATCTAATTTTGAAATGATAATTTAGGAATTATAAATACAGGGGCAATGTCTATATTCTATCCGGTGCTATTACCTGAGTTAAATCATTCTGTTATGCAGTGCACCACTGGAGATAAACTAATAACTACTATCCTATATTGGTGTTTTAGAAACAAAATCCTAAAATTTTCCAAAGAATTCAACTTCAGAAAATATACTGTATGTTCCCCAAGCATTCAAAGTCTCACGCTGTGACCAATTTTAGACATATTTAACTCGGCATGCATGTGTTGCTTCCATTCATACTGATCAATATCACAATGATGCAGGTTTGTTAGCTAGAAAATGTCAATGATACAACTGTGTCTTTGTCCAGTGGAAAGCCATATCTGTTGATCACGTCAACATGCACTTCAACTACAGTACCTACGTAAACAAACAGGTCGGTCTGCATTCTTTGGACATGTGAAAACACAGGGGCCACACACACACACACACACACACACACACACACACACACACACACACACACATACAGTAGATAGGCAAAAATGCAACAGATGCTGCGTAAGCTTGAATGTTTCACAAGAGCCTTGTTTGTCTGATCTTTTCTAGTGATAATTATTCAGCAGTGTGACTGAGGGGAGAGCAACGCCTTAAGCAGGACACTTTGTTAGATCATATGCTCAAGAAGCAAATCCACGTTTTCTACCTAAATTATGTAAAAAAAAATCATAAGGCTCTGCTGAATACTCAAAGCTTTACAGGAAACGGAGTTGGAAGATGGCGCTGCAAAGTTCTCCTAAATGTGTGTTGACTTACAGGACCACGACATGCTGCAGTCACAGGCGTTGGTTATTCATTAACCACGTGTAATTTTAATCATTAATCTTGAAAATGAGCCCAACTGTTTGGGAACTAGGAAAAAAAAACCTCACTCTTTTTCACAGAGCCCACAAATACTTGAAGGTATAATTTGCAGGACTTTCCTAAAAAAACAATGGATAGACTGATAGAAAAATAATCCCTCTCAATCTTCACCTATGACCCACTAGAAGTGTGTGGCGGTGTCTGTATCTGCAGAGACTGTGTTTGGGAGCCTTTGGGCACTGGGTGTGTAGCCCTAACGCATGCGCAAGCACACATACGAGAGGAAACTACGAAAATGGCAGACAAAGAGCCGAAAAAATGCAAATATGGCGAGGCGAAAAAAACCAAGCGGACAAAGCTCGTTCCAAAACGAGAGTGAATCAGGGGTTGTCTTTCACTTTCTCCGCAATCAGGGGGGGCGTGCGCTTCTGTTGTCGGGGGGGGGGGCAACTTTGAATGTTGTGTTTAAAGGGAGTTAGAGGTTTAAAGTTTGAAATAAAAAATACCAACACATTTCTTTAAAGGTGCTAAATGCGAAATTGGGAGCATTTCTATTGCCCCCGCATGGCTCTCAACATGGCGACCCCTGGGTGGCTCGTAGCCAACGGTGCTAACGGCGCTAACGGTGCTAACAAAGGCAACACTGCTGACAGAGCTAACAGTGTTTACCTTGGGGGGGGGGGAACCGGAGGGTGGGTACTATGCTTTCTTGACGTGGCGTTATCAGCTGTAACCACTGTATGAGAGCATTGCAGAGCGGCGGCGGTGAGCTAGCCAGTGGGGCACGCTCACACGCACGAACATGTACTAAAAGCACGCGCGGCCGGCCTGGCTATGTAAACAAAGCACAGAGAAGCTCAGATTACAACACACACACAGAGGGAGAGCGACTTCATTCTCTGCTCAGGTAGACATTACTCCTCTATATCTTTACATAGCAGATAATTGTTTGCTGCTATATTAGTGCTCTGGATATCGTATAGAGCACCTTTAAAGTGGGAGCAGATCCTCGGTAGGTTAAATTACGTAGATTACTCCAAAGTGTTGGTGAGAATCACGAAAAATAAAAGGCGTTTCACCAAAAAGGAGTTGTCCTGAAGAAAGACACTGACAACAACATATAGCATCATCGACTCACAAGGCTTTGGAGATGTAGCCGGTCAGAGTCCCCAGGCTCCTGGAGTGCTTCATGCTGCCAGCCGAGGGACCGGACTTGGGTCCATCCTGCGTGGAGGGGTGTCTGCAGGACAGCCTGGGCAGCTGCAGGGTGCCGGAGAAGAGCCTCTTCACAGCAGCACATTGGAGGGCAGGGTCCTTGGGAAGCTCGACGCTGGAAACCTGCTCCGCAGAGTCCCACTGTCTCTGGACGGCAGAAGAAATGAAGGAATGTTAATGTGGTCAGTTTGGTTGCAATATTAGATCAGATGCTTCTAATTGTCAAACTAGAGAATAACAACTGTGATGGCATGAAGAGATGTGAAATCTAGATGCTCCATAGAGAGTAAAATACAGGCCACTTCTTTCATAGAAAAGTTGGGAGAGCAAAGTTCAGCCATTCCCATTTACACATCAGTGGTTTGGCTTGCACCCATCACACTTTGATTGATTGAGAGTTCAGTTTCCTCGATCCGACTTTCTCTTTATATGCTTTGTATTGGCCTTATCACGAGTCAGCACAATTTATTTTTCATTGCTATGTGAATGACACACAGATACTCCTGAACCTCAGTTACTCCAGCGGTGTTAGTGATATTAATTTCTATGTGACGATGAAGCGATGTAAGCTTCACATGTAGAGTGATGTTTTTGCTTCAGCTGCTTCATCACTAAACAAAACTGCAGAAAAAGAAAGCTACTAGCGTGCGTTTGTCTTGGACTTTATTGGTAGCAGAAAGAGAATACTCATTTTAATTTAATAAGTGAATTAGAAAAGGTCAAGCTTGGCTTTTACTGAACTTCTTGAAGAGACTGTATGAAAAGCAAAAAAACATCCTCTTAGATCTAAAGGTAAGAAGCAGACAGGGCTGTTTTTGTGCCTTTGCCCCAAAAAAAAAACACTTTTTCGGCGTTATTTTTAGAAGGTTTATCTGATTTTAGGTCCTGAGACCCACACACTATCACCTTGGACACAATAGACAGTTCTCACAGTGAGACAGTGTTTGGGATTTAGCTCTTAGGGCTTCTCTATTTCAGCGTCTGCGTTGAGGGGAAACAGATAGGAGCGCTTGTTTTCTGCTGCATCCCGTGACCTTATCTCTCCATCTGCTTGGGAGTTCCACCTTTCCATAAACAATTGTCAACACACTCCGATTTTATTGTTGACAATTTCTGACCAAGCTTAACGAGACGGAGAGCACATTAATAATTTCCCGCAAACTCCACTCATGATAAAACATTGACTTTCTCTTGTCATTAATCTCTTCTCAGTGACAAAACTATGTTACTGATAAAGTTGAAAGGGCTCCCAAACCCCATTAGTTTAATTTAATAATCATAACAGACAAATCATTGCTATTTAACTGAACTTTAAATTAGATAGGTCTTATTTTAACATACAAGGCTCCATTAATCTTCTCCACAACTGTTCAGCAAGGGTAAAACACACAGAAAAATACATGAGCTATGAGTTATTACATAATCCAAATGAACAAGAGATCAATCACATGAGTAACCTGCCATCTTGCTTTTGGTATTATAGCTAATGTGAAACCGGTTTCGTTTGACTTCTGAAAAGACGCCAGAAAAAACATTAAAAAAGTCCAACAGTCGAAAGACAGAATAAACTATTCTGATTTAAATTTTTTCTTTTTGGTATTTCTTAAAGGTTCATTAATTACCCTTACCTCGGTGAAGTTGAAAAATTTAGATGAGTTATTTCTCCTCATACTTTCAGCTACTGCATCATGGGAACAAGACAACTGGGTAGGAAATACCGAAGAGGAGGATACAGATACCACATTTAAGATCAGATATGAAGTAGTCTGTGGCACCAACACTTCCTGATGCTGTCACTCAGCGAAGAATTTCCACGCCTCTTCACCAACACTCAGTTATCATTAGTTCAGTGATTAACTTTCCTGACACACTTTTCAGTCTGCATTAAACTTCTACTGTGGCCTTTTTTAGACTGTAACCTAATAAAACCCAAAAGCAGTGAATACTTTAGAAAATTGGGGGAAAAAATGGCTGCGGATGTTAGCTGGTAGTGAGATTGAGGTAGTGGAGCCGCCAGCATGACAGGCCATTATTCATTTGTGTCTATCTGTCTGTAGAATCAGTGGACCTCGTGCCTCCAAGCTGCTGCCTCCTGGAACTTTTTTTTTTACAACATAAACACAACTTTGGATGGCTTTACTATAAGTGCATTTGAGTCCATGTTTAACATTTGGTATGATCCTCTGGGGACGTTGTGAACTTTAATGACCATGCCCCTTAAAAACCGAATACACAACATAGAGTATAATGTCAGTCGTGACTCATGAAATCACATTTGTTTTTAGTGCCTTTAGTTATGATCTGTGGTTTGCTTATTAACATGTGCTTTGAGTATAACGTATAATTTAGTATACTTAGCATCTGTTTTTTTAAATAACATTTTATTGAACATTAAATCAACTGTGTAAAATCTCTCTCAGGATGATCTGGCAGGCTATACTAGGTTCAGAGTTGACGCAGCAGTGGGCAGAATTGGAGCAAATATGATTAATAAAAATATTTTTTTATAAAATGGTCACTATATCCTGACAGTAGTGCATGAGACAGGTAATCTGAAAAAAATCATGTGCCCCGGTGTCCGCCGGTGCTCCTAATGGCATCTGCAAGATTTCACAGAACAGATCTCATTTTACAGCTAAACAGTACACTACAAGATGCTTCTGAAAATAGGCATTACTGTAACAGAATATTGATTCATATTTGATCAGTGCTACCTAGTTTGACCGTTTGATCGGAGTTCGCGAGTGATTGACAGCTGCCTCCGTTGAATGAACAGCCAATAGGAACGCTCTCTCTCTGACATGACCTGTGATTGGACTAAGTCTCCCGTCACGGGCTAGATTTTTTTTAAAGCCTGAAAACAGAGCCACGAGGAGGTGCAGAAGTCTAGTTTTCTCTCAGAACACTTGAATTACAATATGCTGAAAGATTATTATGGAATTTTTGCCCAATGCTGCCAAAAATATTCTGCCTACTGCAGGTTTAAGGAATCTGCTACATAAACATAACCATTTTAAGACTGTAGTATGACATGATTAATGTACATGTAACTTGCTGTTTGTTTCTTTTAGTACCTATGGTAACAGGGGACAGAAGATGAGGTTATGAGATATGGCGCCATCTAAAGGACAGTGAGAACACTGTCTTTGGACCAGACTTTGAAAAGGACACTGCAAATGCCAGAAAACTAATATTGAGTCAAAATGCTAAAAAAAAAAAAGTGTTCATGGTTTCAGTGGATAACATTTCAATGATGACACATTAGTTTTTAGAAAGTAAATTGTATTCATGTTTTGTGAATTATAAAGTGAGTCGATTTTTTTTTTCCCTTTAAAAGATGCAGTAAAATCACAGATAAAAAATGTTTTGATGACACTCCTCAGTGTTCCTTATTTAGTGGCCACACCTGGAACAGAGCGAGCATGTGCAGTGCTGCTCCTTCACACGTTTTGGCTGTAGCTTCTGTAGTGTCTCTGGCCCCCTCCACAGGCCGCAGGCTTGGGGCCCTGAAACAAAACAAACATTAAGAGCTTGTTAGAGGTCTACGGTCAAGTCTAAGCAAATGAAAAATTATGAATTGCTTGTGCTTTTATAGCATACAGTAAAATTGGAAAGGGAGAAGTGCGTAACACAGAGTCAATGAATGACTCAGGTTTGATTGACATTAACTTTACCTTGTACAAGCTGCAGACCAGAGGCAAGAGAGCATTGGAGGCCTTTTGCTGCAGGTCTTCTGTGTGCTCCTGCAAATTAAATAAAAATTAAGGCTATGGAAACAAGCAGCATCTAGGCAATGGACGCAGTTACACAGCTGATTTTTTCCACAGCAGATCTACAGGTGAGGACAAAAATGACAGAACATCATATGAAAAAAGGGGTTGAAATAACCAAGCAATCTGTAAGCCTACTTGGATAAAGCCAAACAACTATTTTATAGTTGGATATGAAGATTTTTCTGGATGGTGATGTAAAGGTCAAGAAATCTGAGGCCACTTATTTTCAGGGCCAAGACCGCTGCATGTGATTTTCCCACAGTCCAACTTGATAATACCCTTCATACAGGCTTGTAAGAAAATGTAGGAATATTCTAATGAATACCAGAGAGAAATAAAATAGTTGGAAACTAAATAACAAAATCCCAATTGAAATTCAATTTTTGTAAGGTTTTCATGTTATTTGGCCCCGTACACTGTACATACAGGGGTAGAATCTCAAATATTCTGCTTTTACATGGGACAATATTGATATATTTATGTAAATTAAAACTGCTTTTAATTTTTCTGTCAAGGCCTTATTTGACAAACAAAGCTAAAAAAGCTGAAAAGCTTCAGTTCCTCTCAGGCGGTTTGGCAGAGAGGCAGTAGCATCTGTTGTGCTGTGCTTTGGAGTCAAGATGTAGCTTCACACTGATCAGTCACAGCTCTCTTTCACTTACAGATAGACGCTTTGGTGCAGATCAAGTGTCAAACTAATCACAAGATCATATCATCACTGTAAACGTTGTTCGAAAGGTGAGCATCAATGGCAGTGGCAGGATGGGGGGGGGGGGCATTGCAGAGACAGTGTGGCTTCAAAGCAAGATTCCCAAGTCAGGAATGATGTGTTGTACTCAGGTCTGAAGCTTCATAGTTTCTAGCAGAGGCCGTAGGTTTTTCCCGCTAAATGCACTGGAGCCTTACCCCATTAATGGTCACCCAGGGCACATATTGGTGGGGAGGTTTCAGGGCTTCGGTCATCAAGGCATTCTGATGCATCAGCTGGTTTCCCTCGTCCCCTTTCGCACAGCTCATGACGCGGTCCCAGCTCAACTTATCGGTGGAGAGTTCCAGGCACTACAAACACCAATGGAGGGAAATAAACATGCATCAACTTCAATACTAAACTAATAAATAATATGCACACACACACACACATATAGACTTCCTTACGCTCTGGGCTGCCTTGACGACATCCATGGACGATTCCATACAGAGGATGATCTCGTAAGAAGCGTCTGTCAGGTTCATTAGACAGGTCTGAGAGGAACAAGGCAATCAATTAATCATAGTAGAGTGTCAGCGTTGTGACACTACTGCAAGACAATACCGACTCCCTTTATAACTTAGAGTAAAAAAATGAAGGCGTTTTGACTGAAGATTTCTCAGGGCAATTATGGCACTTTCACAACATTTACAAGAATCCATTCTCCGGAAGATGAATGGTATTTATTTTATTAGTTTTTGTAGTTTTCTCTCTGCGCATTTGGGGTGCAACTTTACCTCAATCAGGTTGCCCAGACATTCCTGTTCTCCATGCTGGCACGTGAAAATATACTTCTGTCCATCAGGTTTCTCCTGGGGTGCGATAAATGCAACGGTTTCAAAAGTTAAAAAAGAAAAATAAACATTCTCAACCAAGATACGTCACATGATTATCCCTTTCTCGCCAGTAAAGTTTGAAGGAAATCCATTCTTGGATAATCATGTTTATTTGATTATTCTGTGACCACATATGGTTTTGTGTAGGCTTTTTTCTTGTGTCAACTTTCCTTATCCTGCCTCTTCTTTTAGTAGTAGTTAACTATAATAGTTTATAGAGGAACTACAATCCCAGTGTACACCCAAGGTGCTTTGTTCACTTCTTACCTGTGCATTGCCGTAGGGCACCAGAGTAACAGTCATGATGTCATTCAACAAGATCCAGGTGGGGAAGAGCATCTCGACGAGAAACATTCTGCAGCCGGGACACAGACTCTCATAGTAGAGCCCCACTGTCACTTGATCGGCTGTCTGACGGGACCTGGTGAAGTTAGACTCCAGGCACTGCTTCAAAACCTGCACAAGGGGGCAGAAGTGGGGCGGTTCACTTTTGGCTCTGTTTTCAGGCTTTAAAAATCACAGGTCATTTCAGAGAGAGCGTTCCTATTGGCTGTTCATTCAACGGAGGCAGCTGTCAATCACTCACAAACTCCGATCAAAATAGGAGCGCTGATCAAATGTGAATCAATATTCTGTTACTGTAATGCCTATTTCTGGCCTCAAATGTTTTCAGAAACATCTTATAGTGTACTGTTTAGCTGTAAAATGAGAACGTGTGCTCCGGCATGGTGGGTGGTGCTTGATATTTCCTCAACTGATCTCAACATGGCTGCCGGGTCACAAACTTTCTCATTTTACAGCTAAACAGTACACTACAAGATGTTTCTGAAAACATTTGAGGTGAGAAATAGGCATTACAGTAACAGAATATTGATTCATATTTGATCAGCGCTGCCTAGTTTGATCGGAGTTCGCAAGTGATTGACAGCTGCTCAGAGATGGCAAGGCTCCAGCTCGGCTCCGATTGGTTGTTTTCCTCCGGTCTGTGAAATCTTGCAGATGCCATTAGGAGCACCTGAGGACACGATTGTTTTCAGATTACCTGTCTCATGCACTACTGTCAGGATATAGTGACCGTTTTATAAAAAATAACTTTTGCTCCATTTCTATCCACTGCAGCTTTAACTGGCAAAGGGAGTAACATTTTTGAGGGATTTTTTTTTTTTACTTCCTCCTTCCCCATTGTTCCAAAGCCTAGCAGGTAACGTCACATTAGTACCAGCCAAAATAATACTTCCCACTTCTTCCTCAATGAGTCCAGATGACAAAAATACAACTTACAACGCGAAAATACCGTCTTCACACCCTCCACACAACATATTGTGGGTATATGTTCCCTGTGAAACTTAGCTAACTAACGATAGTTAATAGACAACGTAGTTATGACGTCACAGAAATACGTGACGAGGCAAAGTTGGGGATGACGCTAACGTTGACGTTAGTTAACTATAATGCTAAATGTCGTACACTAACTATGTTGTTTTCTGTATCTGGACACTTCGAAGTGTATTATTTTGTACTGTGACTAAGTTACTTACAACAGGCTCAAGAAGAAGCTGTGGACAAACAGGTCATTTCGTGTTGAGAAGTTTGTAGTCTCTCTCATCAGAAAGTCAGCAAGCTAACGCTAACTTACGGTTGCTAGGTAGCGTTAGTTTCCTGCAGTTAAATCTAGCGCAGTGATTTAGAACGGTGATTTAACTGTTCACCGGAACTATATTTTCCCCTGAAAATGGAACACTTGTTGATGATATCTGGGCTGTGACGTTAGCAGACCACCAGCCAATCAGAAAAGAGCATTTTACGTGCTCACTAAATAAGTCAACAAGATAAAAAGCTCTCCTAATACATCGTTAATCTTACCCCGCACTCGATAGCTGAGTCCACAGACGAGCACCACTTTGCCGGCGGATGGGAGCATGAAGAGAGAGCGCAGCCGCCGTACTGAACATTTAACCAGACAGTCACAACCAGCAGCAGAAGAGCCTTCATCTTCAGTTTGGCTTTAGTTTGACACTATAAAACAAAGCTAGGAACAACACAACGCTGACCTACAAGCTACTGTACTGTCCTCTGTGCCGTGCAACTTTAAATACGGCACCGATGCTTCCTCGTGGAGGCTTCCTATTTTTTGATTGGCTCTCGGTTATATGCTCAAGACTGCGTCACTTGTTACTAGGAGAGACAGACGGACCTTGCTCCTGCTAGTTTGGGGGACTTTTTATAAGTCAAAATGTCATGACATTTGTTTTCATAAGTTTTCACATCCGGAGGTACATTTAGCTGGAAATGATTTTGTCAGATTTCCACCTTATTTTATGTCTCTCAGAGAGAACTAATGTGGTAGACAAACAATACAGCCAATGTTTCACAACTCTTGAAATGCACTGGAAATTGAAGAACTGGGCAATAACTTGATCAACTGTTTTTTTATTTTGCTTTTGCATGGACAGTGAACATATAGACCAAGGCACCTAAGTATGCAGAGACGTCTACAGGGGTATACAGAGATACACACAATTACAAAATAAGCAGTGTAAATCAATAATACTAATATTAAAATCAATAGTAACAGCAACAAATACAACACGGAAAAATTAAGAAAAGAAAATATACTAATAAAATTTTATACATATCATCATTTGGGGCTCTCACAGCATTAAGCAATTATATTTTTTGAAAACTCAGCAACATTAACTATCTTTTTTTTATTTAATTGCAAAATAAGAAGTGTAAATCAATAATACTAATATTAAAATCAATAATAACAGCAGCAAATACAACACGAAAAACCTTACACCTAAACCCCGGCTGTCATGTTCTGTATGTAGTCGGGGGGGTCAAGGAACTGTTCTTGCACAGATCAAGGAGGATTTTAGGAGTTGCAGTCCTGTGATCAGTTCACCTTGTTTTTCTTGTTTTATGGGATAGTCTTCTTGACATGACTTGTACACATCATCTGGCTAATTATAAAGCGCTGACATCTCTCCACTCAGTTCCTCAGTCCATAGGTCTTGCTCAAGAAGAGTCATGAGAAACACACACTGCAGCAAACATCACAAACCCTTGAACATTATGAAAGGTTTTACCTGGTGACTCTCACATGATCTCTCCCAGCTTTCCTCTAAATCCATGACAAGAGACTTAAAAAAAAAAAGCAGACAACTCTGCATGACTCACTCTGCTTCCTGTCTACTCTGCTGTGTTTTGGCTTGGAGTTAATTATTTATGGTTTATTTGAGAGGGACAGATACAATAGACAAACTGAAGACAGCTATCCGATGCACATGGACACCTGTCTCTGTGTTACAGATAATACTAAACCAGTACAGTAACTCATCTGTGCTAATGCTATATTGGTTGCCTTTGCCATATTTACCTACAGTGTGTGGAAATGTGTGTTAGAGAAAGTCACAAACACAATATTTTCTCACTTCCCTCTTGTGGTGTCTGTTATGGAAATAGTGTTACTTGTCAATGGCAGGTTTTGAAATGCCCCTATAAGGGTTATGTTTCCACCCTAATATAATGGAAGAGAATACATATCATCATTTGTGGCTCTCACAGCATTAAGCAATTATATTTAAAAAAACAAAAAACAACTCAGCAACATTAGCTGAAAACAAAAGTACTGGTTACTCTGGTTTCACCACAAACCTCAGTATGAACAGTGTTCTTTAGAGCTGCTACTCTCTAGGGAGGAAGTTTCAATGAAACTGTTCACAGTTAAAGGTCAGTGAGGAAGTGATTTTTCTTTGAGATGCCATGTGGAGGTTTCTTGCAGTGTTTCTCACCAAAAATGAATTGTATGTAGCCTTGAAGCCTCGCAAATGTGTTGAATGCAGTCCCTTCCTCGTAAAACATTTGCAAAGATGATTTTTTTTTAAATGTCAAATCCTGCGTTGTTTTCATCTGTGTTGGCATGCTGGCAGTCTTCTTCTTCACTGCCTTTGTTGATGCATTGTTACTGTATGTGTGTTTGGACAGTTTTGTTCGCAGAGCGTGCATGTATGTCATTGGGTCTTTCTCATTTCCCGATTTTGTGCCTCCTCGTCTCCTCCGGCTTGTGACTCGGAAATCGATTTCAGCGCTCCATCTTGAAGGATGTCCCCATTCCTTAAAATGCATCTCAGGGAGCGAGGAGGCTTGCCGTACAGTAGTAGCTAAAAACGAGGATAGACCGGTGTATCCTTTGCGGAAGTGTTTTCAGCACCCACGGGTGTGACACACGGCTGAAATAATCTCAAACCATGGCAGGACGGGCAGGACTCTACAAATATACAGCAACTCTTCCTTTTGTATTCACAAGTTGTAGTTATTTGAGATGATCAAACTTTCTGCCCTTCCCCGTTTGTGTAGCACCTCGTAAGGCGCTGTTCTAACCATTTAACCTTGATATTACTTATGTTATTATCATTGAATGTAGGCTACATCCAATTCAAGTGCTATAATCGTGACATGATGTTTACAAGTACAAGCAGCTGTTAATGTCAAATTATTAGTTCATATTTAATTGACGTCTCCTTAAAATGACGGCTCCGAGGCAAGGATGTCTAATTTTGTTAAATGCTCTCTACCTCGACTCCTCTGCTCACATCTCCCCCGTGGGTGGGACTAAGACGCAAGGAAAGGAATCGAGGATGTACAAACTGGGAAGTGAGAAAGGCCTACAGTGTGGGTGCATGATACAAACGACACGGAGACCCACTTCCAAAAACATTGCTCCACGGTGCCGCTGGTGGTCAAAAACTCCAC
This sequence comes from Sebastolobus alascanus, assembly GCA_916701645.2. NCBI lineage: Eukaryota > Metazoa > Chordata > Actinopteri > Perciformes > Sebastidae > Sebastolobus > Sebastolobus alascanus. Next base: position 2,122,787 of record CAKAOJ020000195.1, read on the forward strand.
ATGGCGTCTTTAATTTGGGCGAACCAACCCAAACTGAACAAGGGCAATAGAACGAATACCTCTGTGTTTTTGTTTCATGGTAAAACATATAGACTGGTATTTTGAGAACGGCACTGTTAATCACTGACATTCATATATTGATCCATTTTAAGTTTTGTTCAATATATTTTTGTCCCCAAAAATAATAAAATACATTTCAGTGAGTGCTACAAATGAGGGTTGACATTATGTTTAAACCTAGTAAAGTCAGAGCCAGAGTATAACTACGATACGAGGATGTGAAAGTGCGACGAGTTGATGATTGGCTCATCATTATGAAGCAAAGAAAAAAAAAAAAGAAAAAAGGAGAACACATCACCATACAGCAGCGAAGATCATTTTATATATCTTTTATTGTCTTTTAAAATCATTGCATCAGCCTAAAGAAAGAACCGTACAGATGAAAGAGTACCTGTCTGAGGACAAACAACAACTCTGAAGCAAGCTGTACACGAGAGAGAAAGAAAGAGACGTCGCATCTGAATTAAGACAGACCAACGGAGGGAGGATAACACAGGAGAAGAAGAGGAGAAGAAGAATAACCATCTTTTCGTGCATAGGGGTCGGGCACACCTCAACCAATAGGCCTCTACTGGCTGAGACAACAGTGCTCCCTCTGAGTTCAATTGCACTTTGGTGTAGAGTAGCTTTATCTGACTGCCCCATTCATTGTTTTTTGAAAGAAAGAGAAGACCACATCATTGTTAACTACGCTTTAAGATCTGTTGCTGAGGCAGCGATGCACGAGGCAACTTGTTGGGCAACACGGTAGAGCAAAGCAGACGAGACGTTGCCTCGTTACTGGTGTAAAAGTGTAGATTTAAAATTGTCTTAATGTTGCCCAGTTCCGTCGCCAGATGGATCGCTGCCAATCTCGTCTCCGAACGTTCGGAGTTGGGTCTTGAATATGAACTACTGTACACCAGTGAAAAGTAACATTCACATCAGAATAATCAAAACAAATGGCAACTTTTCATGTCAAAGTGATGATGTGACAAGATTTGATTACAGACAGAAAAAGGGGAAATGAAAGTGCAGCTGTTAACATATTTTAAATGAAAAAAAAAAAAAAAAAACATCACACAAGCTGAGACTATAGTGGGTAAATTTTGGTCTTAAAAATGAGTTAACCAACCATTTTTCATTTGAGTATCATTTGTTTTGTAGTGCAAAATCAAGAATAGGATGCCTCTTGATAGTTATTCCTGAATTTCCAACCGTTTATGAACTAAAACTGTACTCAAGCATTTTCACCAAGTGGCGTGTTTTTACTGTTATTCACAACATGTGGGTGTCACCCCATATGGATTCTTTGAACTGAGTCCTTACCAGAGAAACACCTGGCAGAGTCATGCTGTAATCTACCGTTACTGTACATATTATAAACAGCGTCTCAAGTTAGGATTCAGTCCTGCGTATACAAGGCTCAGTGTAAGGTGAAGTAGTCAGCAGGTAAAGAATGACATAGACCGATGAATAACTAATGAATCTTGTTGAGTTATTATTTTGAAATTGAGGGAGCACTGTTCTCATAAGTCAAAAAAAAAAAAAAAAGTTGTAACAACCCGAAACAGAAAACAGAACAAGCAGTCATAACATTTTCAAGTTTAAAACGACAGAGGAAATAAAGAAATATAAATCAATCTATCACAGCCACTTTGAGGGACAGACAGATTGATTCTCAAAACGCATATTTACTATTTGGTTAATTACATATTGTAAACATTTTGTATTTTCTTTTTTTTTTTTCTGTACGGAGGAAAAAAAATTCAAGCTAGCTTATTTTTTTCTTTATAGGCTCTGTAAGGTTATCATTAACAGATATAAACAAACAAACAAACAACAACAAAAAAAAAAACACTTGGACAGACAAAATCTATTAGCTTTTTTAAAAAGCCAAATAAAAAAAAAATTATACTCAGGCACCATAAAAGAACACTTTCTAATGCCATCATTGTTCCATGTACAAAGATCTGCGTTTAAAGGAGTGATCACGAACCGTTCAATCATGTACCTTTTTTTTTTTACTCTGTCAGGTTTTACTTTTACCGTCGGCGGCCGCAGAGATCCACCGAAAGGACGATACAGCGGTAAAGATCAACGGTGGATCTCTGTGGCAGCATCCTACTGTAAGTGTATCTTCTGTGGTGCAACTTTAACACTCCGTCTATTCACAAAAAAAACAGAATCTTTCAAATGACAAAACAGATTCTCACGTTCAAGAAAATAAAAAAACAAAAACAAAAAACAACTCCTCTCTAATATTTAATAAAATGCAAAGCAGCCAAGACTGCGTTTAACATATACTGTAGACTGAGCTCTGTAAATATCAACACATGTACATGAGCTTTGCTTCTTCCTCTGAACGCACCTGATAATCATGCTTTAATAAGAGTACATGTATGTCGATCGACTGTGAAGTGTGTTGCCGATCACGATGAAGCTCACTGCAGCCGATTAGTAAAAACGCTTGCGATAAACTGCTCGAGTACAAAGCAGCCGCGGAGCAAGTCTGAAGATCACGTTCACATCAAAGCCTCGTTCTGATTGGTTTCAAGCACAATCCAAATCAGAATTACATCATCCAAAAATATAGATATCTAAGTATATATATATTTCAAAATATTTATTCTCTAGTATGTCTCTCATTCTTCAAACCTTAATAGACACCAAATATATCGTGTTTCTTTGTAAGTCAGTGAAAGATGTGCTTTGTGTGTGTGAGGCCATTTCAAGAAATATCATTTACAGTGTACCAAAGCCGATGAAAAAATATTTAATTCCTTGAATGATCATTCGTCGCGTAGAAAAATGGTTTTCAAGAAGCTCCGACACAAATGCATATCTACTAGACGAGCAGGATGAAAGCTTTTGAGTTACAGAGTCTACCAACAGTAGGCTTTAAAGTCTCAACTCCAAGTCAATAAAGTCTTCGTCTCCCGCCCGTCTCACTGCCTGACCAGGTTTCATTGCTACGAAAGTTGCATTGCTTCTAGCTATTAAACATCTGTGATTAACATGGCATATATGGCAGATGAGAAGTGTTGACCTGCACTGTAAAAATGTTCATCTTAACAAGTGACGCGCGGGAAGCTGTTCAGCTCTACATTTCGATTTTTTCTTTAGGCAAATTGCTTAAATGGAAGCAGAACCAGCTGGTTCATGATCTTCTATTAAACCTGTTTTTGGGGATAAACTGCGACACATTGGCACGATTTTCCCCAGACGTATTTGTAAATGGTTGGTTCACCAATGTCCAGACAGAGTTTTCACTTACATAGCAGTATCTAGCCGTGCATTTAGTTTCACTTTCATTGAAATATTCAACAGCAATAAGTCTTTCTAGAAACAATGTTTTGGTTACTTTGGATAATCCACAGACGTCACTGTGAACAGTCTTCATAGGGACTATTTCTTCAGTAGAAAGTAGGGCCGGGCAATACAGCGATATGGTGATATGAGAGTAGATATCGTTTTAGATTTTGTATATCGTAATATGGCATAAGTGTCGTCTTTTCCTGGTTTTAAAAGGCTCCATTACAGTAAAGAGGTGCCATTTTCTAAACTTACCAGACTGTTCTAGCTGTTCTATTATTTGCCTTTACTCACTGGGTTATTATATGCGCATTACCAGGCCTGGAATTTCATTATTTTAGGGCCACTTGGCCTTGGGTGATGACAGTTTTTTGAGGGCACAAATGCCGGGGCAGCAAATAAAACAATGATTTTAGTCCACGGAAATAATAAATTTAACTTAAGGGTCAATGATGATTTTACTTTAATACAGAGTATAACTATCAGTGAAATGATAAAATAAAAAGCTGTTTATTTCAAAAAATTGATTTGGTCATTTTCCTTGATATTTGTGCTTATGTAGGCTGAGTATACGTAGTTAAATGGTTTCTTTTTTGTCTGTTTATTGTTGTTATTTCCTACTTTGTTGTGCTGTAGCCAACAGACAAAGTGAATACCGTTAAAAATCCGGTTATGAACGACATGGATCAAAGATTTACGGCTGTGTTTTTAGTTGTTAAAAAAACATTCATCCTCATGATTATTTCGTATCTATATTCACATACAGTGCCTTTTAGCAGGAGGAGAACGCTCGCGTTTCTTCTCCCACTGGAAGGGCCACTGTGGCCGCAGGGCAAATAATATTTTGAGGGGTGGAAGGCCAAACTGAAGGGGCCCTCATGGTCTCCGTGAAATTCCAGTCCCTGCGCATTACTGATGATTATTTATCAAAAATCTCATAAATGTTTTGTGAAAGCACCAGTAGTCAACCCTACAATATCGATTTTGAGGTATGTGGTAAAAAATATTGTGATATTTATATTGATTTTTCTCCATATCGCCAAGCCCTTGTAGAAAGTCGTTCCAAGGAAAATTTATAAAAGATTGATATCTCAAAATCTCAACTATCTGCATGTTTAGATATCACTGGTAGTAAGTGAAAAACGTTCGGTAATTTGGGTGAACTGACCTTTTAGGAAAAAAACAATATTATTCGTCTTGTTAAGTTGGACAATTTTTGCTGTGTGGACACAAATTGCATAATGAGCCAGCAGCTCTCCTTAAAGTTGGTTTGTAAAAGTATTACAGAGTTTATACAGTTTATCCATATAGTAAAACTAACTCTCTAATGAAAACATTGCAATCAGTCAAAAAGCATCAGAATTACATGACAGCCGTTGACCGCAAAAACAACAAAAAGCATATACTGTACACTGTATATCATAAAGAAAACTGTTGATCACTCCAGTATATACTGTATGGAAAGACCTTAAAACTATCAACTAAAAAAACACTATTGACAACTGAGCTTCACCACTGTCTGTGAGTTTATGGTTGTTGGGCGTTAGACACACTAGTCTTGAGTGTGTGGAACAGGAAAAAAAAGTGCAGTCACAAAAAGTGTTGGTCCAACAAACTGGATAATAGATGCGTCAACAGTGGCGGATGACTCAACCGGATTGCCTGTTCGCAGAGGAACTGACTCTTTAATATAAAACACTGAGAAATGCTGCATGCATTATAACTTGAGAGCTTATCAAATGAGCTTCAAACAACTGGGCTGGGCCACGGATGTGTACGGTTCACATTTCTATCTTTATCTGAGATTTCTCAAAAAAAATATACCAGAGACAAAAAAAACAACACACACACACCAAAGAAATCTAGCTTTGGTGCACAGTGAGAGAGAGCACCAAGCTACTGTACAACCCCCCACCATAGAGAGAAGGAATATGTAACAACTAGAGATGTAACAACAAAGAGGCACAACTAAAAATCTATAACGAGCTCAGATTCGCTCTAACACACACAGACACACACACACAATCTCACACAACAACTACGCTTATTTGCCAGATAGTCTTTGATAAATGGCAAATGTGTGAACCACGGGGCACAGCATATGGTGGTGGTGGTGGTGGCGGCACCATCTGGTGGAGCGACGCTCCAATGACAACGAGGAGAAGACGAGCTCATCACAATGACTAAAAGGCACTTCTAATCTTTCTCACTCACGTGTGTGTTTATAGCCCTCTAATCAGACCTCACCTCTAGTTTAATTCTTGGGATTTTCTACTTGCCAAGAACTGTGCAAAGTACAGTACAACTGATTCGTCCTGACTGAAATCACAATGACGTCAAACTTTTCAGGTCGAGTTAGGCTTCATTTTTAAAGTGTGATTGGTCTGTTTGGAAAAAAATGTTGCTACCTGAAATTCAACATTTCAAAAAAACAGAAATGATAGCACGCCGAAAAGCATCGTGTGTGTTTGTCGGAAGTCATCAGATGAAACGTACATAATTGACTTTCATGACCAGAAGAGTATAGGTGAATATCTCACTTCAGTTTCTATCCCTCCTCAACAAAAATCCCAAAATGCCAAACGTGCAACCTTTAAAAACAACGCACTTTTTTTTTTCTTCTCTCTAAAACTTTCTATTGCCAACAACGTTTGACTCTTCTATATCTTTCTAGAAAAATACTTTTTTTTTTTCTCTTTTTGGCAATCTTCTAACACGTAAGAAATTTGAGAGATTATTCGTATTCATTCATTCTCAAGAAATCAACTATGTAAATCAAATCCGAAAGCGGCATCGTGCGACGACGCCTCTTTTCATTTTCAACGACCATACGACAATACCGGAATATAACCCTGCTGCCTCTACACAAACGAACTGTGCTTTGAATGTGACGTAGAACGACGGTGGTACAATCTTTACCTCAAATGAACATGAGGGGAAAAAAATTGGGAGAAATTCGCCGCCACAGCACAGAACAGAGGGAGGGAACTCTGTCTGTAAATCTAAACCCTATTATCCACATATGACTCTGTTGTGCATAGTACTACCACACATCCTACTGTATCTGCACTACAAAAAGTACAACTATCAACTACTGGTGCCAAGTGGAAAAAAGAGAAAAACAACAACCCAAATGAAGGACTCCATGCATACTGTACTAGATAATCTCTCAGACCACAGAGGCCATGCTGAACGGCAAAAGGACTGGTTCTTTTTTTTTTCTCTCTTTCTTGCTACATGAAAAGACATCCTTCATTTGGCTCACATTATAGCTGGATACTGTGCATCCTTAAAACAGAAATCTAAGAGCATAGCAAATATTCTGAAAACATAAAAAGAAACACAGTCACATACACTGACTGCATGTGTGTCTGAAATATACTGTACATGAGTTATATTACTGCTTTTTTTTTTTTTCGTACATCAAATGTTCTACAGCTCTGTGAGTCAAGCTTGTGATGAAATGAACAGTCAAGTGCGACGGGGGGGGGGGAGGAGGAAGTACCGTGAGTAAATCCGCATAAAGAAAAAAAACGACAATAAACATCTGCAAGGACATAGTACCGCTAAAACAGTCTAATCTAACTAGAGTGAAGGCAAATACAGTACCGAAGATACAATAATCACATAGATTGATGCTCTTTGCAAGTGTCTTAAGCGCATAGAAAGAAAGACACGTAAGAGGAGCACTAACAGTTATGCCTTAAGTCGATGGCTACAGGTGCTACAGTATCAAAGAGGATGAAAAAAGAAGGAAGAAGTTTTGAAACAAAGAGACGTTTGATGCTGGAGTCTTTCCACAATTTCCGTTTAAAAGGAAACCTGAATCACGTGGAACTGCATTTCTCAATGTACCTCTCCATCTAGTGTATTGTGATTAAAATATATTCACAATATACCAAATATGTACCATGCATTTCTGTCCTGTAGTACAGCATTCACTGTAGGTTGTACCTCGTCAATTCAAAAGGAGGCCCACTGAGAGAGAGCAACAAGCCAAAGCAGTTGGAAATAAAGATCATTTCATAAAAAATATACCTATATGTGTGTATTTTTTTTTTTTTTTTAAAGCTGTAGCTTCGTCTGCGTCGACGGCCGTTCATTCCCTCCTTCCTTCTTTCAACCTCGACGTGCCCCCTTGTTCTAGTGACACAGGCTTGTGGTCATTCAAAGCTATTACTATGGCACTTAAGCAAGCTTTAAATTGAATCAATCTTTTTTCAAACATCAACCCCCAGCAATCTCTCTCCCTTTCCCTCCCACACACACACACACCCCCCCCCCCCTCGGCTCCAGTGACTACACCCCCCTGGTCCACGGGTTTTTTTCAGCCGCCTTTAGGTGTGAAGCGAGCAGCCTGGTTTAGCCAAGCCAGTCCTTTCAGTGGATGACAGATCAGGCTTTTGTCTACGGAGAGTTTGCAGGCAGTCTGGGGATGACAGATCGGGCCTTTGTCTATGGACAGTTATCACGTGTTCAAGGCAAAAAAAACAAAAAAACAAAAGTGCCTCCTGTAAATTCATCCAACCGTCCGGTTTCTCTCCTCTTCTCCACGATCTTGAAAACAACAATTTGTGTGCTTATTTTATCTTCTTTGAACACATTTATAGTCTTGTTTTTTTTTTTTCTCTGTATCAAAGGTATTTTTCTTTGTTTTTTTCATAACTGACACTGTACAGTCGAGGCTGGCTAATGCGACACTCTCCTCAAGTTAAAAACTCACTGCGTCAGCCAGGCTAACTGTACAGTGCTTCTATACTGGTAGTAGTGTGCTTATTTTTGAAGCCATGCTGTTAGCAAGGAGTGCTCTCTGCTGGACTGGGGCTGGAGTGGGAAAATTAGCACCAGCCTCCAGCCAAAAAACGTAGGATTTTTTAAATCGTGGCCATTGAGTCTATTTCTCTTTGCCACTTAAACAAGAACAAGCGTTGTTCAGAGAATTATTTTATTCCCAATGCATATGCGTGAAAATTTAGTTTTCCCCACCCTGGTTGGCGTCCTACGCTGCTGGTGGATAATTCATCTGGGGTGCTGGTTCTGGTTCTGAGAGCGGGCCAGGACTGGGTAGGCTAGATTTACATTCAGCTGGTCGTTGTGTTGGACCAAGGAGACGTTTTTGTAGTGGAGCACCAGGTCTTTGAGGGACGAGTACAGGTTGTAGGGCTCCGCGAATCCGTAGCCTGTGGCCGTCTTGTAGATGACGCAGTGCTTGGTGTCGCCCTCCACACTAGAAAGAAGGACAGAGATCATTTTTACAGTTGCTCACACATTGGCCTAAAAGTCAAATGTTGTCAATATACACATTACTATTTCACGGCAGACATTTTGGCTTGTCGTAAAAAAGGAAAAGCACGGGTTTAATTGATAACGTTACACTTGCTATTTTGAGTGCATAAGTGTGTTCACACTGAGAAGTATGGCAAAATGCAGTGCACTCCAAGTACCCGGATGTTGTCCTCAAAACGTTGAGTGTGGAGCGCTGGACACTTCTCACCCTCAACGGTCGCCATCTTTGCTACGTAGCGGAAGGGGAGGGGCCACCAACCTATTTCAAACTTGTGAAAATGGCGGGCGAGGAAGCTGCAGCGGTTGCGATTGAAACGGCAAACACTGAACTATACAAATTTAAGTACCACTATACAGTAGTCGGATAGAAGCCATAATTGGGTTGATTTATCGTCTGAATTTAATTATTGCCGATGCGGCGGGATGTCCGTGGCTGACTATCACCAGCTGATCTACTGAGCTTCAGCTGTGTGTGATTTGAGACAACACTACCCTGCTGGAATTCACGCACTACGCAACTAAGTACATAGTGTGCACAGTGTACTACAAGGAAGTGTACTACAAGGAAGTATCCGAACTGAGACACAGCTCATGTGAAAAAGGTCTAGTAATGATAGAAAAGGTGTGGGAATTAGTGAGAACTTGCAATTACAAATCAGCTATGAGGAAGTCTAGTTTTCTCTCAGAACACTTGAATTACAATAGGCTGAGAGGTTATTATGGAATTTTTGCCCAATGATGCCAAGAACTTCCTGCCTACTGCAGATTTAATGCGTCATATTAAGAGGATATTGAGCCGGGGAACATAGATACGCTCTCGTGAGAAACTGTGCAGCGGGCCTATCATAGCTAGAAGATAACTGGTTATTGTGATAATGAATATTATATCCGATAGTGTTTAGATAGTTAAGAATAACCTTCTATCAAACATTGTCTACATGTGGTCAGTAATTAAAGTGGATAAAGAAATACATCATCATACTAAAAAATAGAAGCAAAACTCACACTACAGAACAGGCGTAGGAGCCCTTCTGTGATTGGCTCTCCCGGATGAGGAAGGTCCCGTCACTTTTGCCTCTCAGCATCTCCTCAGCCTGGGTGCGTTTGATGTCACCCACATACCAGGTGCACTCATCGTGGTGGGGTGAACCCTCATCCTCCTCCAGTGAGTAGGAGCTGCAAACACAGAAATAAAGCAAGCAGATACGTCACATCATTGAGCTCCAGCCGCTCCCAGGTGTTAATTACAGGTGGAGATACTGCAGCGCTCAGTCATCACAGCACGAGTTGCTGAGCTGTTTTACTTCATCTCAAACACGTACTCATCAGCATCATTCTTTATGCCCAGCCATTCATTGATCTTCTTCTGCCTTGTCCCCTTCTGTGTCAGCCATCTGCAAAGCCAGAACAGTTTGACAATCATTCACAAGATATGAAGAGTGTTTTATGTGTTGGTATGTGTGAAGGTATATGTTGTACATATTATTAAGTGAAAATAAAGAACAGAGAGATTTGTTTTGTACTTCAGACATGGGAGTAAATCTTGAAATCATTCTTACATCAAGTACTGGTCTCTGATTTTGCGGAGCTGCATGAGATCCGGCTTGAGGCTGTTCATCTTCTTGTCGATCTCTCGGTTATCGGAGACCTGCTCTCTCAGGTCCTGCTCCAGCTTACGCTTGCTGTCGTGGATCTCCTTCACGCGAGACTTCAAACGCTCCGAGTTGCTCTGGATCCTGATTTGAGAGAATGGCTATGAATGTGTTGCTCAAATGCTAAATAAAACAATGTGAGGAATGCTATAAAAATTTAACAGTTTAGTTCTATTTTATGGTTCAGTAAAACAAACTGTTTTCATCTGTTCCATCTGCCTGTTTTGATTTTTTTGTAGTTATGTAATCTTGCTTTTGCAGTTGAATTAAACCAGGATAGTCAGGAATCCCATGCACATAAACATGAACTTACTTTTGGATCTCTTTTTCGTTGCCCTCGCGTTGGAATCGCTCCAAAGACTCTTTGCTGTAGCGCTCCTGAGTCTCACACTGCTCCTCAAAGATCTTGATGGTCTCATTGAAGGCCTCGATGGCTGTGCGCTTCATCTGCAGCTCCTGTGGGAAACAGGGACGGAGAAACAGACTGTGACCGTCCATTTGATGATTTATTGCATTTCATTTAGTCCTTAGCTGCTGATAGCACACATATCCGGTCTTCAACCTGCTTATATAAGAATTCTGGTTGAGACACTTTACTGTATGGGGTGGGAATCACCAGAGGCCACACGATACGACATTATCGCGATACTTAAGTTTCAATACGATCTTGTTGCTATTTTAAACATTTTGCGATATGCTGAGTATTGCGTTAAGATATATTGCAATACATTACCTTTTTTTCCAACCTCAAATTATGCAGTGTGTCAAAATCTGTTTTAATTTTTTTTTCATCTCAGAGTTTTCATCCACATATCTTGAGGTCAGAGGTCAAGGGACCCCTTTTGAAAATGGCCATGTCAGTCTTTCCTCTCCAAAATTTTGCGCAACTTTGGCGCATTTTTTTGCGTTATTCCCGACAAGCTAGTATTACATGGTTGGTACCAATGGATTTCTTAGTTTTTCTAGTTTTATATGATACCAGTATCTTCACTCTAGCTTTAAGAGTGAACGGCTACAAACTCTGAAAGACAGAACAGCGGCTGGGACCTCTGCATTTAACCCATCCTAAGCATTAGGAGCAGTGGGCTGATGCAAAGCTCCCGGGGAGTAACTTGTGGTTCAGTGTCATGCTCAAGGACACTTCGACATGCAGACAGTAGGAGGTGAGGATTGAACCACCAACCTTTGTAGATTAAAGGATGACCCGCTCTACCCCTAAACCACAGCCCATATACTGTACATGTTTACGTAACTCAGATTAACTATATTCTCATTTACAGTATATTCTAATTTTCTATTACTACCGCATTTGCTATACATGGCTATAACCAGATTTCTAATTTAGAATAATTACTGTTTCGTCCTTTCTTCTGGATATAATCTCTGTGTTTTCAAGATATGTAAATGAATATGTGTGTGTGCAGTATATGAAGAATACAAACAATATATATTTATGAACTCATACCTGTGAGGTGCGTGTGTATTCCTCGTACAGAGAGTCGTACTCGCGGCTCTTCTCCTGGTACTGCTCGTGATAGACCTTCAGCTGCTCTCCCACCTCCTCTATACTGTTCTCCTTCACCAACTGAGACGTGCAAAAACGCAGATGAGAGCAAAATCACCACTTTGATGAAGGAAACAATGAAAACACAATTCAAGCAGGGCCCTGCTTATTGTAATTCATAAAAAGAAACATGATCAAGGATTCCTAAATCAAAGGAGGCTTGCCGAGGGAATTTGCTTGTAATTGAATTTGATGAAATAAAGTCACCGACCTGTTGGTATTTGGAGACGGGGTACAGAAGCTTGGTGTCCAGTTTGGCGTTGTATTGGGCCAGGGACTCATGGCGGTAGTGATTGATGAGCTCCACTACAGACAGGAAGGTAAGAGGCTCGGAGAAGCCATACTTCCCGTCTCGGTTGTAAATCTTTATAAGCTTGTTGTTCCCCCCTTTCCTGCAGGGGGAGACAGGAGCCACATGAGGAAAAAAGAAAATAACAGGACAAATGGCTGCACAACTAGCAACTATTCAATTGATTCAGTTGTGGTTCTAACTGTTGTGGGAGACAGTAGTGTTGCTCTACCTGAGGGTGAGAGTGTACTCGCCCTCCAGTTTACTGGACGCATCTCGGACCAGGAAGGTGCCATCTGGAGTGTCTCGCAGCTTCTCGTTCACCTCCTCTCTGCAAATACCATGACATGCAGTATTTCATGAACACTAACCGCAATCAGCTGCAATTTAACAGCAAAATTTAAACATAATTCCCACGATCATAAATGTCTAAAATAAGGATCATTGATTTCTGGAAGCTGTTTCATGTATAGCGGACTGGTATCTACGGCAGTTTTTAATCCAATGCTCTAAATAAATGAAAACTTAGTATTCAACAGTGATCTATTTTCATAATTTACCTGGAGATTTCTCCCCAGTACCACTCTGCATCGTTCAGCAGGCTGCTTGTGTCTGTCATGGCTGATGGTGCCATTTTCGACTTGACTGGCTTTGCTGGAAGAACTGGAAACAGACACACGCATAAACACACAAAGATCACCATTAAAAGCATTTTACACAAATGGAACAGATCCCAACTGTCACTTAAAGCCAAGCTCACACTACAAGACTTTCAAAATTGTCAGATTGCAAACAACTTGCTGTCTTGTAATCAGGAGTTTTTAAGTCGTGGTTTTCACACATTATAAGATCTTTCACCGGGAGGAATCCCCGATGAGTGTGTCTGGTCAAACAAACTACATTTTGTCACGAAAACACACGCAAGAAGTGACACGGTAAATTACTGAAATCCACGCGCGAAACAGGATTGTTCGTTCAAGCAATCCTCGGAACTTTCGTTGTAGTCCTTGTGCTTGGTGATGTCATTGCCGCACGTGTTCAGTAATTATCCTGTTTCCACCATCTTTACTATTTTACAGCCCGATTCTTCTAGGTGCAACAACAACTTTGGTCCCTGTTGTAAGTGCAACACATACAGTAAAGTTCCTATGGTTACAGGTGACCCCTTCGCCAGGTTTCCCCTCAAACCTGTGCGTTGCGCTCTCATTGGCTGTAGCTCCCCGACAGACTCCCCAACAGACTCCCCAACAGGTCCAGATATTTAGCATGCTAGATATCTGGGATGTGTCTGGGATGTGTCTGGGATGCATCGGCAAGCTCGCGTCTTTGAACAGTTCACACATCGCGCCCGAGTGCCAACTTGCGAGCGCGAGCCATGCTGATTTGCCTCTGATCTGGGGGTTTTGTCGGGGAGCTCCGAAAACGCTGAGTGGAAAATCAGGGCTAAAGTCGTGTGGTGTGAACTAATAATTACACATTAACTCCCTTAAAACTGCAAAAAAAAGTGTACCTACATGTATAAAATTATCTGTAAGAAACTTTTTGAAAGTATGCCAGAAATACTTTGTATTGTACTAAAGCTAACATAATCAACATTTCACTGCCTATAAATGAAAATGTCTTCTGAAAATATACTTCTATGCAGCATTACTAAATATAACATACCTGGAGGAGCGAGGTCTTGATCTGTGGTTCTCTCTATCAGCAGCCTCTCCACCACAAGGGCAGGGAACTCCTCATCATCTGACAACCTGCAAATCAAACAATCAATTGCGGGTATAAACATACAGAGCTGAGACTCACAGTTTGACACATTTGATAAATTCAAACTCTAGATTTGATCTTATTTACTTCAGTAGCCTTATGCTTCAAAGAACTGACAGATCCAAGGTGCCCAATTCTTCTAACTTCCACACACTCTACTGCATCCGTTTCTGTGTATAATATGAATCAACCAAAACTGACCAAGAGGTGGAGGGGCCTGTCCGTATCAGCAGCGGTCCGAAGATCTTTCCCAGCGTGTGCGTGTCCAGGCCATTGCTGGCCTGCGCCTGTGTGACCTTGGCCAGGTGTGTGAGGAGGTACTGCAGGGTCAGACGGTGATGGAGAGGGACGGAGGTGGAGCTCTCGAGGACCAGGCTTACCTCTCTGTCATGGCTTCCAGCGACTGCACCATCTGGAGAAGGTATTCAAATATGTAAGATCTATGCATAAAACTACCACAACAGGAGAGTCAAGATATTTAACAAAGTATATGATGATAAAATAGGTGGTTGTATATACTGTTTATCTGCATTTGAGACATTCTGACCTCTACTTTTATCTTCATCACCTCCTTTTCATAAGTAGCTGAAATGTCAATGGGGTCAATGCATGTTTCTGTAAATAGGTCTAGTATATATCTGAAATTAAATCTTTGTGCAGAGGAGAATCAGCTGAAGGATTTCTCGCATGCCTCAGTGAGCTCATCCTCTCCCGACACTCGACCCTATTCTCTCAACGCTGACATGCAACTGACCTCGATCAGCTGCATATGAGGCTCAGTTTGGGCCTTGTGCAGTTGTTTTACTTCAATTACAGTTAGTGAAGCAATGAAAGGTGCCTTTCTAATGACTAAAACAACAAACAAAGCAGCACATTTTATCACATTATGCTGTTACACAGCACAAAATCTCCTTTTTTTCTACGCTGCATAAAATTTGAAACTTAACAACTAATTTTTCTACTTATGAGTCCAAAAATATTATCTTAAAACAAGCAAAAATATACCAACAGGGTGAGTTTATTTCACCCGTTTCAAGAACAGATCGACTTCATTAATTTTTTTTTCTAGAATTAAGTTAAGTTATTTTCCTGATATGAGATCTATAGCAGTAAAACCCCACAGAGGTTTTAGAACAATGTAACTTTAGTTGGTATTTTAAAAGACCATACTGGTGGCTTTGCATGTTAAAGCCCATTAACTGCAAATTGTATGTGCTTCGCATTACTGTAGACCATTTTCCAGAGCATACCATGGGTTTTGAGATTGGTAAATGCATATTTTCCAGGCGCCACTGGTTTCAGTTCATGGTAGAAATGTATGAATATCAACTTGCAGAGACTTGAATCTCGCTTGAGATGGATAATCCATCACAGACAACACATGGTCGGTTTGACCTTTTTTTTTTTTTTTTGCAAAAACAATGTTATGGCGTATGGTAATGTAGTTGGGCGCACGAGTTTTAAAAGCAGTTCAATATCCAACTCCATGTTTGTCTTCTGGGTTCTGGAAAAGGGTCGGCAGTAATGTACAGAGTCTGTGATTTGTTATCAGCTAAAACCTCTGCTGATGGTCCATTAACAAGCCATTACCATACAGAGACACATAGAAGATGACACCCTTTCCTAATTAGAAAAATGGGCGTTTAGTCAATATAAGTGTCAACTTGAAGCGTGAGATGAGACCTGCTGTACCTGCTGACTGCTGTAGGACCTGCTGCTGCAGTGTGACAGAAGTTTGAAGGTTAGCGTAGACACAGGCGGGGATGACGGGTGACGGTAGGTCTCTCAGGTAGTTCAGGACGCACTCGGACAGGTAACCCACATCATTCTGACACATCTCACTCTCTGGAGTCCAAAGACACATACAAGAACATTTAGGGACAACTTGTGACAAGAAAAACAAACAAACAAAGAAACCTGAATCTGAACGCTCTATTCTGTTGTGGGTTGAGTTCTCTCCCAATTAATACGAGACAGGTGAGATGTACATGACCAACAGCAGAGGGCTACTTTCACGGATGTAAAATATGCATCATAACCTTATGAAATATGAAGGGCATTGCCGAAAAACAGCATGCATGTTCAGAACACATGAAACTTTCTTTAATTCACTTAAGTATGCAATATATATAGCTAAACCGATACTGGATTTTTTTTAGGATAATACTGAAATCAATATTTGAGAGTAGAGCGGCAATGATTAATCGATTAGTTATCAACGATTAAATTAATGGTCAACTATTTTGATAATCGATTAATCGGTTTGAGTAACTTTTTTAAGAAAAAAAAAAGTCACAATTCTCTGATTTCAGCTTCTTAAATGTGAATATATTCTGCTGGTTTCTTTACTCCTCTATGACAGTAAACTGAAAGTTGTGGACAAAACAAGACATTTGAGGACATCATTTTGGGCTTTGGGAAACACTGATTGACATTTTTCACCATTGGTGAGTTTAAACAATACGATAACAGACGGTAATTTATTTAACACATTACATAAACAAACAATCTTGATACGGACCCTTAGATTTCTATTTAAAAAAATTGTGACCAAGTTGAAAAATCGACTTATCAGTGCTCCGTGATAGACAAACTATGTAACAGTGAAATCGTTTCTAAATCATCTCAAAGCTAGTTTGGCATTTCTGAACTGCAATTTTATCCGACATACAGTATACGCCTATACGATATATCTGCAATAAGCTAATATGAGCCGATATATCGGTCGAGCTCTAATGCAATGTGAACACAAATACAGTTTATTACACACACTATAAAATAAAACATGACAAAATGAAGATTATTAAGTATAAAACTCTGACTCACCAGAGCTCAGGCTGTAAATTGGGCTGTCTGAACCTGAGGAAACAGTTGACCTGTACAATATCGTGCAGTCCAGACCTGAGAAAGACAAAAAGAGCAGTTGAATAACTGAGCTGACAAAAAAAAAATCGAGTCAAGTACAGTGGAGCAAAGTAAAAAAGACAAGGGGAATTGAAATAAAATGAAATGCGCTGCAGCCAGAAGCTCACTCTAATGTAGGGGGACGACTCTATGGCTGCCTGACTTGGACTACATGAGCTACTGCAATGTAAAAGACATGTAGGCCACGGTATGAGACACTCAGTACAGACATTTTATTACCGGCTGGACAATGTCAGTTTATAGGCAACAACTTGTACGTGACAAAGCACATGGCCAGATGTTTGTTTTGGAAATACTCGGCACAAAATTTCAGCTGTGTGTTGTTTTCATTCCCGTCTCCCATCCAACAACAGAGAGGAGGTGATCAATCAACTGTGGGGGAGTTGGTCCTTCAAATGCTTTTGCACAAGCAATATTTACAAGAGCAGAGCCAACGCATGTTTGTTCTTTTCTTGGTGGAAAATGTGTGTTTAATTTAGTGACCCAGACACAGCACAGAAAAAACTCTAAACTGAAACCTTGGATCAAGAAATTCTTTTAAGCCGATTGCTCAGGCAGTATAGGTAAACTATCTTCTCAATTCAATGATAAGGGAAACTCAAGGGGGAAAAAAAGATTTTAAAAAGGTTTTTATGTTGTGGTCAAGAAGAAGCCTTTCAGCATACTAACATACAGTAAAAACTGTCCAATAACAGAGATAACCGAATACTTCACACATACTGTGAAAATATCCCCGAAGAAAACATTTTAACTCTGAATGACTACATTTCTCTTTTGGGTCCCAGGCTTTAAAAAGCATCGAGGAACACCGGGTCTAGACAGCTTGCATCTAGGAGGCAACTCCTTGAGACTAGCCAGTCTCTCAGGTAGTTGTGAAAACCACACCATGCAGTCACAGTGGGTGTGTGCATCCAACACTGGCAAGTAATTCAATACCAGCGCTACATTATATTATTTACATTCAGAGACAGACCTCCTGCCGCCCCGCTAGTAGATACCGATGTTGAAATCTTTTCCGATGCCTCGCATTAGAAGAATCTCTCTTGAGATGGAAAGCCAGTAGAGTCAAATCTAAAATGTTTCAAATATAACTTGTCTGCTTCTCTTGACTTGATTTCTTCCTTCAATAAGCGTACAGCTTTGACCTGGATTCACGTTATCACTGCACTTCATGAAAAGACTAAAGCTGTGCCACAATTAAATACTACAAACTAATTCTAGTATGTAGAGTGTTCACAAATGAAATATACTTGAAAAAGTTAGAAAGCAGACTAAAAACACTATTTTGAAAATCAATTAATTGGTTTGGAATCAGAGATTTTTTACTTTTTTTTCTTTAAAAATTACTCAACTTCTTAAATGTGAATATTTTCTGGTTTCTTTACTCCTCTATGACAGTAAACTGAATATCTTTGAGTTGTGAACAAAATAATACTTTGAGGACGTCATCTCAGGCTTTGGGAAACACTGAACGACATTTTTCACCATTTTATAGACCAAACAACTCTTCGATTAATCGAGAAAATAATTGACAGATTAATCGACAATGAAAATAATTGTTAGTTGCAGCCCTAAAACAGTAATAATAGTTTCAGTCATTAATCAAGCAAAAATGCCTAAATTTGCCATTGTAATGGTTTGCTGCTGGTTTTGGATTGTTTGTCAGAAAAAAACCCAGCAATTTGAAGACGATATATTAGGCTCTGACAATTTTTTATGATAAATGATTAAACAATTAGTCGAGAATATAGTCTGCAGATAAATAAATTATGAAATAATTATTAGTTGCATCCCCACGTGTGTGTGTGTGTGTGTGTGTGTGTGTGTGTGTGTGTGTGTGTGTGTGTGTGTGTGTGTGTGTGTGTGAGTGTGTGTGTGAGTGTGTAAGAGACAGAAATAAAATAAAAAAGGAAGACAGAAAAAAAAAAAAAAAAGGACTCAGAACTGTGAATAATGTCCCACTGAGCGCTATTTGTTAATAACATGGTGTGAATCAAACCCACTGTGCAGGACTCTCAGTGAGGCCAATGAGAACCGTTCTGACTTAAACCACATTAGACGTCAATGCAGGAAATCTATATCAAGTCACTAACCGACCGAGGACGTACTCTGAGTGTGCACTTCTACATCTGTGCGACTGCCTGACTGGATCCACATGTCTATGTGTCTACACTGGAGCAAATGCTGGCACGAGAGCAAGATGCACATGGCGGGAGGGAGACAGTCGCACATAGACGGAAAGACGGGGAGGCGAGACAGAAGACAGACGAGTACGTTAGGCCGATTGACATGGATGTACCTCTCTTCTCTATGGCTTGGATCAGGCTGACGAGGGCTGGGGGAGCCGTCTCCGGCGGTGTGAACTGCTCGCACAGGTCCAGCTCAGAAACAGCTGAAACAACAACACAAATCACTGTTACACTTCTGGCACAAAGCCTCTGAGAGACCACGGGGGTGCTACAGCACTGACACAGGGCACAGTTAACTAGGAGCAGTTGGAGATGTAGAGCGTGTATAATGTTGTGAGCATGTATAAAAAAAAAAACACAATAAAATATGATGAGGTGGATTTTAGTATCCATTTCGCAAGAAGCACACCTGTTTTGCAAAAAACGCAGCAGCAGTTAGTCTTGAAATAAAAAAAATAAAAAACTCAACACTAACTAAACAGAGAAAGCTTGCGATGCATCTTACTGTGGTAGTTTGTAGTCTGGAAGTCTAGCTGATGAGATATATGATAAGAAAACCAGAACAATTTAGGAAATGTACAAAAGAATGAAAAGAGGCTTTATACAGAGGAGCGAAAATAAAAAAAAGAGAGAAAAAAAAAAACACACTGCTGATGGCGAGCAAAAACTTTATCTACTTTACAACTCCCCATAGACCAAATCAAACATCTTTTCAGTCCGAGAGAAAGAGAAAAGGAGAAAGCAAGAGGGAAAAAAAAGAGAGATCCCATTTCTCTCCCCTCCCCTCCCTCTCTTTTTTTCCCTTTTCTTCTCTCCCCTCTCGCTTTCTCTCCTCCCCTCCGCTCCGTCCTGCTCGGTGTTTCGCCTTAGCTCTTTGCGTGAGTGGAGCACAATAAAGGATTTAATCAAAACTCCTGAACAAGCAAAAGCCCTGTGGCAGTGTGCCAGGCCCGGCCCGGCCCAGACAGGCAGGCAGGCAGCGCCTCCTATTCGGCCCCAGAGCAGGGCCGTGAGCTGGGGGTTGAAGGGGGGAGGCATGGGTGAGGGGTGGGGGCAACGCTGGGAGCAGGGAGGGCCTGGCCTGGCCGGGGCTTGGCAGTAGGCTCCTGTTCCTGGCACGGCTCGGCTAAACCGCTGCTGATTATTAATTTGGGGAGTTCAGACAAGAAACACCGCGTCAGCACATTCCGTTCCCCTCTCGCTCTCTCTCTCTCGCTCTGGGTCTTGTTCTCAGTTTCTCTGGATGTCTCTCTCCCTCTCGCTCCCTCTCTCTGTCCTTTGCTCTCTTGCATTCTTGCTCTTGCTGGACTTTCTCTTTCTTTCTTTTTCTCCCTTTTACTTAAGTTTTAATTCGATCTCTCTATTTCTTTTCTCTGTGTCTCTCTTTGTCTTCATGCCTGCCGGTTAAACATGGAAACTTTGCCTGGCAGTGTCTCCGGCTCTCTAGCGAGCACACAGACAGACCTCTGCCTCTTCTTTATCCCTGTTGGCCATTTTGGCTGGCAGGGCCCTTCCCCCCTTTTCTCTCATCACAGAGTGTCTCTCTTTGGTGTGCAGTACAGTTTTACTAGGGATGGGGGAAAAAAAATAAAAAAAATCGATTCACCGAAGCACCATGTTTTTTTTTGTTTTTTTTACGATTTTAAAATAGATTTTTTTAATGCAAGAATCGATATATTTGCTTCATTTGAGTCTATGCGGAGGTAGAAGGAAGTTACCGCTTTCAATGCTGTAGTCTGAGTAACGTGACGTCATATCCGTTCCGTATCCGTCAACCAAAACAAGGATATATTTGACTTCAGGACATCTCTGACTACATACTTGCTGAAAATCAAACATTTTTACTGTATTAATTTAGATAACTTATTCCCCATGGTTTAGTGTTAAAAAAAAAAGTTAACAAAAATCGCAATAAATCGTAATACTGAATCGCAATACTTAAAAATCGCAATACATATCGAATCGGCACCAAAGTATCGAGATTGTATCGAATCGGGAGATAGGTGTATCGTCCCAGCCCTAGTGCTAATTTAAGTCTGATCACGGCGTAATGCCGTGTTCACACTGTGAGCGACACGGCAACAGCCTGCAATTAATTTTCAGGGGAAGACGGTGACATGATGCTACAAACTGACGCCCGACACTTGTCGCTGCTTGACGGGCTACAAATAAAATTGAGCTGGTCTGAACTTTTTTCAGCGCTCAAATGACGCGGTGAACGTCAACCAATCATATGTTTTTGTTTCACCATGCTCTGTTCCATCTAAAAAAATGCCATTCCCGGTGCTATTTAACAACATAACTACGTCAACAAGCACTTGAGCAACACAATGGCGATACGGCATCATTGTAGCTTGGCCGTTTTGTTGGTTTTGTCACTCTACAGTATAACAATGTCACACTGGCTTCGCTCCCGACAGACAAGACTCATAATTTACACTGCCACTAGAAGTCTAAACATAAACACAAGTCATTTTAGGCATTTGAACGTCTACCCATGCTGTAATTTTTCTTGCGAAGTCTCCCCAAACCACTGAACTGCTTATTTTGGCCTTTTCACGTATCATAAAATGCCTTGACGTGCAAATCACAAACACTTTGGACCAATTCACTCTACACATTGCTTAATTCAATGCCTTCATTTATTGTCAGAATAAGTGAGCACTGTCTAAGTAAGACTGGATTGTCATAATTACAGTTGCAGCCAAATGCAAAGAATGTATTACTTATTCAGTACAAGAGAGCAAAAGCCAATCTTCACGGAGCTCTTATGCAGTTGGATTTAGGCAGGATGCAGGCAATAAAACGTGGAAATCAAATAAAACAGGGAAATAAGTACAAATATAGGCTATAAAACCACAAAATGAATGCTTTCCAACAGTTTGGGAGGGGAGTAAGAAAACATTGATTGCCATATTTTCCCCAAGAGGAAGGAACTTTCTCACTCCTACATGCAAACAAACACTTTATTTCACTGTATATTTCTCTTCACTCGCAAAGAAAAAAAAAATAAAGTTTGACTTTAACTTTCGTGCAAAGGAGGAGTCTTTTTTTTTCTTCTTTTTCCTGCCAAAAGCAGCTCAAGCCCTGCAGTCATCTCAGGGTTTTGGAAAGGTATGGAAAAGGAGTGAAAGGCAAAGAGAGAGAGAGAGAGATAAAGTAACAGCAACTTGTTAGTCAATTAGAACCACTTCCTTGGCAGACTGCACACTGGGAGACAGGCTTATGACTTGACATGCCCTGAGACGAAGCCAATGGGAGAAACAGATAGAGAGAAACAGGGAGAGCTAAAGAGAAAAAAAGCCTGACAGAGAGTGTAGTTTGGCACTCTTGCACTGGTCCTGGTGCATTTGAGGCCTTATAAGTCTAGTTTATGCATGCATTCATTGTAAGAGATTTTTTACAGGCTCGATCTCATGACTGTGTTTGCAGTTTTTCCGCAGAGATGCTTTGATAAAGTCAAACCGAATCATTCAACATCATCTCTAAAGTCATGTGTGATGTGCGCTATCTAGACATGCAGCTGGAACCGTGATGGTCGGATGAATGTTGCAGATCCTGTCTTTGTGCGTTTGCACCGACTCGCTCGCTCAATCCAAGGCGAGCAGCAGACAGGCAAAAGTAGACTGGATGAAGCGAAACTATGTGAAGTAAAATATTTGCTCTGTATCTCCTGCATCAGTGTGCTTATGTAATGCGTAGCTGGCTCTGCTGCATTCTCCCTCTCAGAGGTCTGTGTCAGAAACTGAAGCTTCTCCAAATGCAGAGATACAGCATGAATTCATTCACAGGGTTTCACTGCTCCAATTAAAACCTCTGGAATTTCCTCACTTTAAGTCCTGAACACTTTGGAGTAGTATAGTATACAGTTCAACAAATTCTCATTTGTTATGTGGTAAAAACTTTAGATTTCCCTCTTTTTTATTTGACAAAACACTGTCTAATTCACATTTTAGGCCATTAATGCTAAAAATCAAGCCCAGACAGCCATAACAACCAAAAAAAATAATAATATCTTTAAGTTTTCACATACCCCAGATAACCACATTCACTGGTTTTGTGGTGGGCATGGTTGAGATGTAGAGTCGGCTTGATGAATCCATTTATGCTTTATCCTGCGTTAAGATCAAGATTACTATCAAACTACTATTTGCAAAGGTCATGAATGAACTTTGATGTCCAACAACTAATAGAGTAATTCATTTTGACCAGGGCTGCAACTAATGATTATTTTTATTGTTGATTATTTTCTCGATTAATTGATTAGTTGTTTGGTCTATAAAACATCAGAAAATGGTGAAAAATGTCAATCAGTGTTTCCCAAAGCCCAAGATGACGTCCTCAAATGTCTTGTTTTGTCCACAACTCAAAGATATTCAGTTTACTGTCATAGAGGAGTAAAGAAACCAGAAAATATTCACATTTAAGAAACTGGAATCAGAGAATTTTGACTTTTTTTTTCCTGAAAAAAATACTCAAACCGATTAATCAATTATCAAAATATTTATTGATTAATTTAATAGTTGACAACTAATCAATTAATCGCTGCAGCTCTAATTTTGACTGCACATTTTCATACAGTGTAAATGAATACCCCAAAGAGGGGTAAAATTCTTGTTTTCTATAAGCTGAAAAAACACATGCTCTGCCTAGTTCATTGTACTCCAATCATTGGATGCTGGATCCTTAAAAAACACTCCCTGTTGGGTATTAAAGACTAACTTAAAAATGTCAGTTTCTACTGAAACCTTCTTTTATTTTTTTTATCTGCAAGATTTCACTGATAGATGTAACTGATTTCCCAAGGTCTCACTGTCCTCCAAATGCCCTAATTTAAGGCTAAATTGAAAGTAAACACCTTTATCAACAGATGAGGATAAAAAACATTTTTAAACCATGTCGGTTACTCCAAGCATGTGTTTCTAATGTACAGTGGTGACAAGGCCAGTTGTTGTCTGGCTCACGGATGGTGTGCAACAGTGTGTATGCTGCTGGTCGGGTTTCACTGCTACGCGTCCTTACTGCATCCCAACTATGTAGACATGCAATGCATTACGACCGGGCACATCATCCATTAGAGTGAGCCCCTGCAACCACGTCAGACACAAGTGATCTCTGCACAACGCTGGATCTGGTTTTACAGGCCCACAGGCTCTACTGAGAAGAAACATTAACGCAGAGATGTGCTATAAAACTTGTAATAGCAGGCTGATTGAGTCTGATTTAGCCTTTTTTTTTTTTAACCGCCTGTAAGCCACGATCGGCATTTAATCTCTCGTTTGACCGTGCAAACACATTCCATTACAAAAAAACACCTTATTGAAAAGATCGGCTTTGTGATATTTGCACATATCCAAAAACCTGTTGATATCCAGGTCTTTCATAATGATTAAAAGTAGGCGTGTTTCATTTTCTGACCAGAAATGTGGGCTTTTCTTTTGGGCATGCATCTCTGCAAACTGTTGGCTAGTTGGTTTGTGTACAACGCACAGAGCTGGACGTAAACGGGCAAGAGGCCGTGTGTCGCAAACTGCCGTAAAAAAAAACATTTGAGACGCATATTCTGAATGCGCTGTATACATGTCCAAAGAATGCTCCTATAACCTGAATAATATCAACATATCCCACATGTCTTAATCTGAAAATGCTCTATTTCAGAATGAGTCCCAATTCAGAATATCCAAATGTAATATGCTGTTTACACGACCAGTATCAAATTCACAATATTGTCATATTCGGAATAATAGTGGAATATTATTGTGCATGTAAACACAGTCACTGTTACATGACTCTCTACGGTCTAAAAGTAATGGGCCCAGTGTGCTTCAAATAAAGTGCTTGTCAGATTGTTGAACACCGTCTGAAAACCCCTCCCCCGCGCCTTTCCAATGTCGGAGTCAGGGCAGCTGCGCCCAACAATTTTTGTAACTTTCCAAAACCGTCAATCCAACATTTACACCATCTTCACGCAGCGATTGGCCAGCTGTGCAGATGTGATAAAGTGGGCAGGATTGGAACTCTCATGCTCTTTTTTGTCAGTCTTCACACAACTTCTTCACTTCTTCACTTTTCAAATGTACAACACCATTAATGCCCTTGAGGAGACACAGTAAAAGTGTGTGCTGCTATCCCAGTTTTGGATGACTTTCGTGTCTCGCCCCTCTCTTTGACAGGTTTTTCACCCCACCTTCGAGTGCAGCTATTTTGAACAGCTATAAACACTTTTGCCTTTGGACATGGTCGGTCTATACTTAAATACATAAATGAAGTTTTCAGCTCACCGAGTTGGAGATTTGGCCCCGAGAAGAAAAGAACAGACCATGCTTTTGTAGTGTAATTTGGTTCATAATCTCGCATTATCATCATGAAAAAAATACCCATAGTCAAGTCTGAATGCTTTCATGGTATCATTCTGTAGAAACAAATGGGAATCATGACTTTATTTCACTCCTGCCTATAGTAAGAAACTGTACAAAACGTGCTTTACTCTTGTTTGCTAAAGCCATTAATCTTTTAGTAAGACAACTTCACGCCTAAATGAGTCCTCATTTACTGCTCTGGCACTAAAGAAATGCTCCAGAAAATAAAGTTTCTATGGCTCTGTAAAGTGTAAAATGCTAAATTTACTAAACTCTAGGAGAATAATACAACAGTCAGAAGAGAAACCAAATACAGCTGGTTCCTATATTTGCAGTTGGATAGGGTGGCCTTGGCGTTCACTGTAGCCCTCGTCTCCCTCCCTTTCCAGCCTCTCCATATCTTTCCCATTCACTTTCTCAGCCCCTCCGCCAATCCCCCCCCCTCCAAGGGTTCTTTGAAAGTGTTTTCCTGGTAAGGCGCAGGGAGCGGGGAGTGAGTGGAGGCCTCTCCTTTCTGAGAACTGGCCCCGCTAACATGGTTTATAGCTGCCCAGAGACAGTATCAGACATGTATGTGAATCAGGGAGGGAGGCCTGCAAAAAGGAGGGAGGACGAGAGAGAAGGGGGAGGGAGTGAGAGAGGGAGTACGAAGGGAGGAGTTTGCAAACATGCCAAGCCATGGTTCACTTCAGCAGGCAGTTAAAGTGAGGCCAGGGAGAGGAGAGAGAGAAAGGAGGGGAAGAGAGAAAAAAAAAAACTCTCTCTGGGTTCGTAGAATTATTTCTGCTGCAAGTTGAGAAACGTTTTTTCTCCGTATCTGGGGAACGAAACGTGATTTCTACTCCCAATTTGTCTCGAAAAGTGTACTTACATCTATCACTCCAAGTTGCACTGACGCCATATGTGCACCAGAAAGCTGGACGAGTGTTAGTTTACCAGCCAAAATCCATTCTAACAAACTACTTTTCAATGTAGAAACATTATTGTTGTATTTAAATCAGGGCATGCTTCATGGCTGAAACAACACCAAAAGAAAACAAAAATAAATTGTGTGTGAGTGATTTCATTTTTATGCACATAAACACATACAAACTCTTGTGTTTCAGTAGGACAGGGTCTGTTCTATTGCAGTCCATCTTGGACAAATATTCACACTAACATGACATCATCTGCCAACCCAGAATCTACTGTGTAATTTTAGAAAGAAGAAAAGCAGAGCCATTTGCATCTTTTGGCCAACAAGAAATCTGCGTTTTGCATTTTTCCTACTACTGCTGAAAAACATTGGTACATTTACATGCACTAAAGTAGACGGGTTGTTGTCGACATTCTGCAGTAACCTGATTTCTTGAATGCAAATGAGTTAACCTGGTTTCCTTAATCTGGGTAAGGGATTAAGAAAAAACCCGGTTAACATTAAGATTTCTGCTAAAGAAACCTAATCTTTTGGCAATGTGTACATTTAACTGGGTTTCCAGTGAGAGTTTTACATGCATGCATTTGCATGACAAAGAATGAGAAAGTATCACTGTAGCACCAGTGTGGAGTGAAGAAAGAGAATATCAATTGTAGCTCAAAATAATTAAATCCAAATGTCTGACTAAAACCGAAACGAAAATATACGAGTCTGAATTAGTAATTTTGCACACACGAGAACAGTAAGAAAAACTCTCTCCTTAGAGCGCCGGTCCTTGCAGTGCACACATCATTCAAAATGCTCTGAGCAGGAAGAAACAACAAAAACAAAAAACAAAAAACAAAAAACATCACTGATAAAAATACTTCAGCTTTCATAGGCTGAAATTTAAGTATCATCGTGGTCTGGGCAGAAACCTGATAACTGACCATCTGTATGTAAATGTGGGTTTTATAGTAACCACGTTACTGCAGTGCATATAAAGAATGATTTCCTTCCGTAGTTTTCCCAATAATATGCTTTCTTGTATTTACGTAAACTTTGACTTGCACTTTCTTATGAAAGCAAACAAGAAAGTTTTGTGTTCTGAAACTGTACTTTAGATTAATTCATTAATGCTAAATTGCTTGTAGTAAGTTTTCCTCAAACATTCAGCAACATGTTAAAGTCGAAGTCTGTAACTTTGAGCAAATATGACAAAAAAAAAAAGGTATTTTTATAAAACTGTCACTATATCCTGACAGTAGTGCATGAGACAGAAAATCTGTGAAAAACAACCAATCAGAGCGTACTCCGATCATTATGCTTATTTCTCGCCTCAAATGTTTTCAGAAACATCTTGTAGTGTACCGTTTAGCTGTAAAATGAGAAAGTTTGCTCCGGCCGGTGGGCAGTGCTTGGTTTTGGCTCGACTGTATTCAACATGGTGGCCGGGTCGCAAACTTTCTTTTCGTTTTACGAGCAGTGATTGGCAGCTGCCCAGAGACTCCTCTGGAGCTCTGATTGGTTGTTTTTGTTCGGGCCACGCGGTAGAAACTTGCACTAGGAGGACACAGAGGAACATGATTTTTTTTTTTCCCCAGATCATCTGTCTCATGCACTACTGTCGGGATATAGTGACCATTTTATAAAAATAACTTTTTTTATCATATCTGCTCAAAGTTACAGCTATAAAGGATGGACGATGGGATTAAACCCGTAACTTGGTCAGCTCCTAACCACCAGGCCGCGGTGCTGCCCCTCGATACCAAACGTTACAATCCCTGCGAATAGTAAATGGGCCACACTAACAATAGCTCTATTCACACAACGTCCAGGGCCTCGGCTCCTTCAAGGCACTAAAGATGATATTTGTAAAATTTGGGCTTCACCATTTCTAATCTACAATGCACTTTTGGTGCTAAGCCAAGGTATCCTTCCTTCACCCGCCCCCCTCTCGACCCCCTCTCAGGGTTTCATTTGGTTCTTCCGCCCGTCTCTCCATATCACCGACACAAACGCCTGCTGCCAAACTGGTTTGTTTCACTGCCCATCAAACCACGAGGATACTGTTGTCCTCCTCACCTGCCTCCACTGGAGAAAGTCAAGGCCGGTGCTCACTCACTAATACACTCCCTTCACCCTCAGTTTTCATTATATTATTGGCATGGAGAACTCTCATGTGATAAGAAAACTGAAGACATTTGTGCTGCAGCCCCTTGTTTTTTTAGGACTTTTCAGAAAAAAATACAGAGAAATTAATTCAAATTTGAATGAGGCCCAGTGTACTGTGTTGTACACGATGAATAGCCAATTGGCTCAACCAGAGGTAATTCAGAGTTCACAGCCTACGTGCTCAGAGTGGTACTTAGCCCATCTGTCATAAAAAAAAGCACTGGGGAATTACAGAGAATACAGCTTCTGACAGAGGAGGAATGTATGGTTTTATATGCAGAATGATATAAAAAAAACTTTTATTAATTTTTTGGCCCTTTGCACCTTTTCCTCTGGCATCCCATACAAGGAAGCAATAAATTAACCAGCTGAAGCCAAAAGCAAGGGAGTGCTAATGAGGAGAAAATGATGGAAATCTTGGGAGAGTGGAGGAACTTTGGTAACAAATCAAAGTTTTTACTTGAAGTTGAGCTCGACCAATTCAAGCCAAGTGTATGTTTGAGTTGGACGCTGCCGCAAGCTGAAAGCAGGCTCTTACCATTATGAATAAATATCAGACGTGCCTATTTTCCCAAAGTCACAGGAGTGAATAGAGGTGTGAAAGAACAGAGCGCTTAGTAAAAAATGTGACATTGTATTCCCTGAAATGTTATCATGTAATAACTCTCAGTTGGCACAAAATACAAGCACAGCTATTAAAACATTTCTTTCTCAAAATGTTAGTAAACAAGTTTAAAATTTCAGTGCCAAAAAATACACTCAAATATCTAATATCTCCAACTTGAAATCGGTACTTGCAGCCCGTCCTGCCTGTGCGATCTTTTACCAATAGTTTGAGTAGAGGGTCACAGCGAAGGAGAGCCAAGCATTTTTGTGCAGATAAGCCCAAGATGCAGTTTGGATGCCAAAGACACATGTTAATGTTGAATGTAAAGGGGGCCACACAGACGGACAGAATCAATGCCAGACCTGTACAGGAGAGTCCAGTAAGTAGATGGATTAGCCCTTTATTATTCAGCAGAGAGTTTGGTTAGCTGTGCTTCCAAAGAGGTAAGGCTTATGACGTCTTTTAAGTATAGATTAAAGGGTCATCTCGAGGTCACTGCCAAATGTGAGAGCCCTATCAAAACTCCCGGGGTGGTTGACCAGCAACGCACCAACTAACAGCCAATAGCTGCTTTTAAATCTGTGTCTAGTCCTGTACTTCAAACTGTGTCAACAAAAAAAAAAAAAAACTGCAATTGTTTTGATTAAAAAAAAAAAAGTCAATGTCAAAAAAAAAAATCACACCTCCTCCCAAGAATAAAGACGGATCCAGAAAGATTCATAAAAGCCCAAAACGTGGTATAAATTAGAGTGGATTAACTGTTATCTTACTCCGTTCCAATTTGATACTTTCTGCATACCAGGGGCTTACTAACAAAATAAAATTGAACATGTTGGTATGTAATATAATACGCATGACTTTTCAATTATAATTTCAAAAAGACAAAAATTTAAAATAACATAAATAAACATAGGACACCTGCATACAGAAAAATGTCTATTTGAAAAACTCAGTTTCCAGAGGATAAAATAAGTTTCACCGTGAAATAAACGTCCCTTCATTTTACACCACACGGGCGATTATTGTCTGCTTCACAATAAAACTCACACTGTAATAACAAAAGGCTCTGATGTGAATTTACATACTGAGAAATCAGGTAACTTCTGTGCTGGTCTCTCAAACAAATTTAACTCCAACTTAATGTAACACTATAATTTAAGCTCACCTTAAAATTTAAAACGGTATCACGCTACGAGCGCATCATTCTTACGGAAACGGCAGCTAGCGTGCAGCTACACTGCTGAGAAAAACCATGCGACGGAGTATTATATATCCAAAAAAGGCTCTTACCTTGAGACGACTCTGGTCTTGGGGCAGCAGGGAGCGGTCGCTGGGACCTGGGTTGACTCGATGGGAGCGCCATCCTCACGGGGCCCACATACTCGACATACGTCCCCGGGAAGTCGCCTCTCTGTTTGGTGCGCTCGTTGTAGCCGAGGAGCCAGCCGAGGCGCTCGGGCTGTTCCACGCAGCCCTCCTGGTAGTTCTCCATGGACAGCAGAGAGGCCTTGCTGACTGTCAGAAGGTCCCCAGGCTGCAGATCCAGGTCCTCTTCCTGGTCCTTGGTAAATGCGTAAAGGGCAAGGTACTGAAAACCTTCCGTCGCCATTTTGTTGGGAAGGCAAAAATCAAAATGGCCACTGAATAGAGGATTAGACGGTGCAGCCCGAGTCCCACTGCAACAACAGGGTTCGGCTATACAGAAATCCTCCTCAGGAACCAAAAAAGGTTTGAGTCACTAAACTCTGGTGTTGGTACGGTGGCTTTAGGGGGTCGGGGGGGATGAAGGGAGGAGGGGGAGTCACCCGAAGCTTAGAAGCATTTTTAAAAAGTCAATAATATAGCGTTCTGCAGCTGCTATGTCTGCAGAGGCAGCGGTTTCAGACCTGACCGGTGTTGGTGGACTGGTGCACTTTCCTCAGCTTGATACCCCGGTTGAGCCAGATGATGGAGCAGAGGGAGAGCGTTGGCAACATGCTCTTTCAAGCAGCGAAAACCTGCTGGCTGGGTGCTATTGGAGCAGCCGGGGTAAAAGATTTTGCCAGTCGAGGGCCCCGCGTCGTTCGCTCTCCGCGGTCAAACGAAGTGGTCTGATTGGAGGACGAGTGGCAGAGTGGGAAGGTCTTTAATCCTCTTCGGTTCTCTCGGGCTCCCACATGTTCTGGACAAGGATTATGACCGACCTGCATGACATAAAAACCCAAAAAAACGAAGAAAAGGGAAAAGAAAATTTGAAATTAGTCCCAAAAATAATAAAAACAAAAAACTACAATCATGAAAAATACGAATTAATTGCCAATAAATGTCGTTTCTATTCGATAAATAACCACGAGTAAAGCGGCACATATCGGTGCGAAACGAAGCTCAAAGCGGTGCATGAAAATGGCGAACTGCGGCAGCTCCGTGCACTTGTGCAGTCTTCGCCGAGGACAGAGAGATCGGATGATGCTGCTGCGTCATGACCAACAGCAGACTGGGTCCCTGGACAGGAGCCTCCATTCCCTCCACTCCACATTCACACACTCACAGCCTGAACTGACGCATCGCAGTTTCCACAGGAACAAGAAGTTTCACTGTGAAATAAAACGTCCCTTCAACTTACACAACAACAACATGTGTGCGATTAGCAGTGTCCGAAGAAATTCATGCAAAATGGCGAAGACAACGTTTTTCGCAGAATGAGCATGCAAAGAGAAACGAAGACTTGCATCACGGCTGTAGGGCAACCAGAATTTTTCTGAAACATGCAGAACCCTTCGCAACAGTTTCCCTCTCCGTAGGAGAGAAAAAAGGCAGCTCTGTGTTGCCTCAGAAATATTTTCGGCTTCATTCTGTCAAAATAGCTAAATCATACTGTACCAAGATGAGAATACCAAAGGGACAGTCAACTGAGCAACCAAAGCCTGGCACAATATCAGAAACTACCACTTAAAAGCAAATGTCTCCATGCATAATATCACTCTCCTTCTACTCAATCGTTTCACAGTATCTATATACAGTAAAAAAGGTCATTCGTGGACCCATAATGAATATTCTCTGATTGCAAGGCCCAATAAAATGCCAAGCACCAGTGCGCAATTAGTATTACATGGACAAATAATGTATCTTTTTTGGCCATTTGAGCGGGGCAATAAAATAAAAATGCTACAAAGTTCAAATTTAAAATGGCAACTATGCTGAGACGGGGAGCGAGGAAAAGAGGGAGATTAGAGGTTTCCACCAGATTAAAGTGCATCTGTGGTCTGTGGACCAACCAAGGACAACGGTCCTGTTAACGTCTCTGGACGGGATGAAAGGATGTCAGTGAGGAGACGGTGCAGGTAGAGAGGGAGGGTGAAAGAGAGACAGGAAGGTGAAGGGAAGTTCTGGTTTTATATGCCAGGAGTAAGACGCTATTTGGGGCAATTTCACAAAACATCCAAATCCAAATAACCACAGGCCCGGTTTGTGAGGCCCGATGTTGTGCAATCATTTCATTAACGTTCCTGAACGGACAATGTTTTGAGTGATGCATTGCAGACGCTTAAATAAAATTAGGTGAGAACATAAAAAAAATAAACCTCCGGTTTGCATCTTTGAATGCCAAAGTGCATGCTTTCCAACCGTAGTCTAGATTATCCTCTCTCCCCCCACGACGTTCGGAAAGCGAACGTACATTCACTGCAAAACCTTCGTGAGTAACAACAGCATCTTTTTAAAAAAAGGTTTAAGAGTTATCGTGACAAGAGGATGCAGCAGAGTGCAACACTCACCCCACTTTTGGTTCAGAGAGAAGCCGGACAGGCTCAGCCAGATTCTCGGTCCAACATCCTTCGAGCCGAGAAGCAAGAGGTGCCAGGCTAGACACGTGGCACTGGCATACCCAACCACAGCCCGCAATCCTCACACCACCATAACCCCCCCCAACCCTAAACTCCCCCCTCCCTCCTCTCTCCACCTGCTCTCCAACCCCCCCCCAAACACACACAGAGTCCTGCCTCCACCCCCCCCCCGCCCCCCACTCCCAGCCAGCGAAAAAGTCCAGTCGTTTTTTTCCAGTTGCCATGTTTTATTTGTTTACAGTCAGAGCGCTGCTGCAGAAAAGAGGCAAAAAGAAGATGAAGTAAAAGAAAAAGCAGTGCGCAGGGAGCGCTCTTACGCCGTAATCCTGTTTTATTATTTAGTTCCAGAGCAGAAAAAGTCGTGCAAGGTGAGAGAAGTGTCATCTCTGTTTCAGTCCTGGTCTGATAGTGTTGTAGTAGCTCACAGTTCAGGGCAGCAGCGGCAGCTGGCAAGCTCAGCGTCACTGGATCCATCCTTTTTTTAAAGTCTTTTTATTCAGTCAGAGCAGAGAGCGACAGAAAGCAGCGAAAAAAAACAGAGTGAGACTGAGAGACGGAGCACTTTGCTATCAGCAGAGTCCAAACGGCTGAGGGAGACCACAGGAAAATAATTAATGAATAGGCAGCAAGTAACTCACTGTTGCTAGAGAGAGGGAAAGCTAATCCTGCGCTCTGATTGGCTGCTGCTCTGGCCATGTGCTCCCCAGTCACCAGAGAAGCCGGGCAAATCAAGGAAACGTTCTAATATTAGAAAATGTATCTAGGCAGTGATCAAACGTCTGACCCAAACAACTCCACCTTTTCCCACACACTTTACTTTTTTCATCTTTGCTAACCTTGATGAATGCTCATCGTCTTTGAGGAAACGATGATTTAAATCGAATGAAAACTGACACAAGATGAAGATGAAAAACATTACATGGAAAAACTGAGGGCTGCGTGTGATTGGAGAGAATTCCATGAGTCATGTTGAAGTCGTGCAATGAGATGAAAGGAGAGGATTTTTGTTTCTCTGAGTTGACAGGATGATAAATGTGACGCACAAAAAGAAAGAAAAATACATTCTGTCCTTTATAAAAGAGAAACTATGACACAATTCACTGCAAAGTGCTGGTATACTATTTAAGTAATACAACATGTGGTAAATAGATAACAACTCTGCATCATAACTTAACGCAGTGCTTTATAATATATATATATAATAATACTTCCACAGTCACAGTCATTATTCTTCTGATTTCATATTTATTTCATGGACATTTTGTTTAACTGCGGGGGAAAGCGAGACCTAGACTGAACTCAAAATGGCATCTAGATTTTCCTCTGCTGTCTGCAGACATCAAATGACTCTTGATGTGTTTAGTCAGCCAGTGGAGCTCTGACCTGTTCATTATACACCAGTATGCATAATGTAAAATGGCAAATAAGCTATTCAGAGCATCACTAACACAGTCGAGTGAGACAAGAGCTACTGACGGAGCTTGAAGACCAACAAACCAGATATGTTTACATGTTTAATCATTCATTTTAACGTTACTTTTATTTTAGTTCAACTTTTTTTTACTGTTGTTCTTTTAACATTTAAATATATTATGAGGTAGTTAGTTATTAATTAAGAGTTGAAACAATAAGTCGATAAAATGATTCGTGTGATTGGCAGAAAATTAGTCAGCAATTATTTTTATAACTGATCAATTGTTTTTCGAGCAAAAATGTCAAACAATTGATGGTTCCAGCTTCTTTAATGTGAGGATTTCCTGCTTTTCTCTGTTTTATCTCATTGCAAAATAAATATATTTGGGTTTTGGACTTTTGGTCAGACAAAACACAACATAAATTGGACGTTTTTCACTATTTTCTGACATTGTATAGGCTAAACAATTAGCCTAACTTAGACAATAACTGGTAGATAAATCGATTTTGAAAGTAAAAGTTTGCTGCAGCCCTACACTACATTATGTATAGACTATATGTTACTACATATTAGGAGTGGGCGATATGGATAAAATCTTCTGTCACATTATATGTGATTTTATAATGCAATATTGATAGGACGGTATATCATGTTATAGTACATTTTCTAGAGAATCAAAATGTTTGTGGATAAAATAACCAGCCAGGACTCCTTTTGGCTGATCCAGCAAAGTAAATACCCTCCAGATCGAGGTACTTCATAACATTGATATAAAAATCAGATGCAAATCACAAAAAAAAGAAAATCTCTGACTCAATTTATTGTCATATTGACCAACATTATTATTTATTATTAGAGCCTGACCAATTGGATTTTTGAGGCCGATACTGATTCCAACATATAAGATATTTTTTAACAAAAACATATGACATAAACAAACAGTCTTGATAAGAATCCCTAAGATTTGTTTTTGTGTGTGACTGGGGATGCACCGATACCGATACTGGATTGGATATCGGGCCGATTCTGACTCAAATAGCTGGATCGGGTTTTGGTGACAATGGGGCCGATATATTAATTTCAATTCTATGTTTATATACATTATATGCTGGAATTTAATTCCTGTTTCAGTTTTGACCATTTTGTTGCTGCATCAAAAAGGTTTACACCTGAATTGTAATTCCTGTTAATTTGAATATTTTAAAGTTGCTCGTGCAATTTATTTTTTTAATACAGTTCCGTAAATTTATATCTATGTATTTATTTGTTACATCTTGTTTTATAAAGTTAGGAAAGCAATGTTTAAGTTAAGCCTGATGTTGCCTTACACATAAAAGAATGATCCCTGTCACTTCCACACAGTGAGGCTTATTATTTAAACACTGGTATCGGATCGGTGCTCGGTATCGGCCAATACCCAAAACCAAGGTATCGGTATCAGGACTGAAAAAGTCGGATCGGTGCATCCCTAATATTGATAGGACGGTATATCATGTTATAAGCTTATATTATTTTAATAAAAGAGTAAAATTGACAAGATGCTGTATGTCTCAGAGAGACAGTTTAAGCATTTCATGCATCAAGAAAAGCAGGACTGCACTTTTCTGTTGTCCTTAAGTGACTTTGACCGAAACAAATACGTGCATTGTACAAAATCCGGATTATTTACGTGCACACGCGGTTATTGCTTTAAAGTGTGTGTATGCGTTGGCCCTTCACGGCCCTGCTGGTGAGGAGCTGACTATACAGAGCCACCACGCATGCAGCCTGGCCTCGGGCCATCTGTCCACATGGAACTGAAAAATCTACTGCGCCACAGGCAGCGAGGACAGGCCAACAACACAGCAGCTTGTGAGGACTCATTTTTCAGCCTAAAATGGGGGCTTGGGTATTTTACGATTTAAGTTATGTTCACCTGAATTCTATCTGTCCTTAATGAAGCCGAAAAGCTCACTTGGCTAAGTAGAAACATCTGCTACTAAGATTATGTAGCACTGAGACGGCACTGTTCTGAAAAGTCAACTGTACCACAAGGCTCTACAGTTTAAGAGCACTCACTGTATTTATCAGAAGATATAAGATGCCTCGGCTAGTTTAAAATGCTACCTTAAGTCCACGCGACCACGCTGTTAAATTTAAACTTTTTGACTGCAACAACAAAGTAAAATCTGATGAACGTCTGCACCAGTTGAAAATACCACAAGCCTTTTTGCTGCGTAGGTTCATGTAGTTAACCATTTACCCCTCACAAGTCCAATATAAATGTATAAAACTACACTCAACCCCCCCCCCTATAAGTAACTTTATTTTGCCTAAACATGAATATATGCAGGTAACATACAGTAGCCTCTATTGTAACACACAGCAATGAGAAATCTAATCAATTTCATCGTGAAACAGATAGATTAATAAGGAACCACTTTTACTTGGTTGGTGAGGAAGTAATTCAAATTAAAGTGGCACCGACATCAAATTCATTTAACTTGCCAATTGATGCATCATCATCATCACAGGAATTCCTAGCTGTTATTTCTATTTTTATGTAAGTACATCGAACAGAGTCAAATTCCTTGTATGTGCACACATACTTGGCCAATAAAGTGGATTTTGAATAGGCGGAGGAAAAACTGTTAGTGAGTCAGTGTCACATCCAGGACAGAGGTTTCCAAAAAGTTCATTACAAGTGACTAACTAGATTTGTACCCAGTGTTTTCTGCACATGGGCTCATTTATCTCCCTGAAAAGTTATGAAAATCTTTGTAACTATCAGATGTTTGGTTTTTCTTAGGTACAAATCCCAGCCCAGGGTCTGCAACATTTCTAGAGCCACGTCCAAACGGTCCTTAAAGCCGTATTTAGGGATGCACCGATACCGATAGAGGATCGGATATCGGGCTGATATTGACTCAAATAGCTGGATCGGGTATCGTGACAATGGGGCCGATCTATTCAATACAATTTTATGTTTATATACTGTATACATTATATACTATAATTGTAATTCCTGTTCAAGTTTTGACCAATTTGTATCTGCATTAAAAAGGTTTACACTTGAATTGTAATTCCTGTTAATTTTGAAGATTTTTTACCAAATTTATTATTTTAATAATAAATAACATTCAATGAAACTATCTTTGTATTTATTTGTTATTTTGTTTAACAAAGTTAAGAAAGCGATGTTTAAGTCAAGCCTGATGTTGCCTTACATATAAAAGAATGATCCCAGTCACTTCCACACAATGAGGCATACAGCTTATTAATTAAACTCTGGTATCGGATCGGTACTCGGTATCGGCCGATACCCAAAGTCCAGGTATCGGTATCGGTATCGGGACTGAAAAAGTCAGATCGGTGCATCCCCAGTAACTATCAGATGTTTGGCTTCTCTTGGGTACAAATCCCAGCCCAGGGTCTGCAACATTTCTAGTTGAGCCACGTCCAAACTGCCCTTAAAGACATATTCTGCTGCTATTCCCATCAAATAACACCATTTCAGTTTAACCGGGTCCCCCAGCTGAAGGACATATAACAAAAATAACCACAGCTGTACTGTACGTCTTGTGGAACTTGAAGTTGAGAGGTGACACTTTCACATTTTGAGCACTTCTTTTTGGGAAGTTTTAATGTAACAAGCCCTGCGAGTCATTCGGAGGGATTTCAAGACATTTAGAAGAAGAAGAAGAAGAAGAATGAAGGCTTCGCCACAAGTCATGCTCCACATTGATAAAGCAGTATAATGGAGGATTGACATTTTGGTTGCATAATGCCTGGATTCAGTAATTACAGGAGAAAAAGAAGGGGGGGGGGGGGTCTCCACACAGTTGAGTGGCTTGTCTTATTATGCAAGTGGCACAATTTCCATTAACTCCTTGATGCATCATCCAAATCCTCAAACCAGGGTTGTAACACACATCATTTCAGGCCCTTCAGCTGTGTTGGGCCTCCACACTACATGGCCTCCTATAGTGTGCAGTCAATGTAAAGGCTCTACTATAGTGGAACATACACACGGTGCACACTGCAAACTTTGGCTTATTTGTTGTGTTAAAGGACCTGCAGTACAACCGTTTCAAGTTTAGCAACAACTCGGCTAAAACATTTGAATTTTAGCATTTAGCTAAAAAAAAAAAAAAGAAAAAAAAAAGAGGTTTAAATTCTGCATAAAATGACAACTTAAAGAGCCACAGCTTGTTTTTAAAAGCCCCATTTCAACGTTTACTCTCAGGGACAAGAATGAACGACAAGCACAAAAATATTACAATTTAATATTAACATTTTAGCGCAATGTGTAACTGCGCTAAAGAATAAAAATACACACGTAAAAAAAAATCTTGAAACTTTTTAAACACGAGTCAACAGCGTGAACTGCCGCAAAGCACACTTTGCAGAAGCTTCCACCATTTTTTCCAGTACAGTGGCCGTACTGGGAAATGTGCAATAACTTGGAAAAAAAACTCACCCGCGGATATTTCTTGACTCTTCTCACTTTTTTTGGCTGCGGCGCTTTAAACACTTGAAAGTAGCAGACCAGAGTCCGTGTGGTGGTTCGCTTCTTATCTGCTGGACGATAGCTTCTCGGTGTGCGTTAAACTTCTTAGCAAACCCTTTCTGTTCACTTATTGCTTCGCCTTCTTTTCTCTCGCTCTTTCTTTCTTTTCCCGTTCATGACTCCCTGCTCCCCTACTCAGCCATTTTCCAGCTCAGCACGGCGCAAGGAAGGAGAGTGCGTGGGAACTAATATGAGGAGAGACCGGAAAGTGACGAAGCCGAGCGGAAAAGGCCGAACGATTAGAGAGGGGTCACCGGATGGCCTCGGCCCCATAAGGGAAATTTGAACCTGACAAGGCTCCTTTTTTTTTTTTTTTTACCAACTTTAAGACCACTAAGTGCAATACTCAATACATACCTCTGTGCAATATAAAAAAACTAAAATGCCTTCGCAATACTTGTATATATTTACCATACACCATATTTCCTTTATTATTATACTGTATATTATTGTAAATACACTATTATTTTATTTTTATTTTTCACTTTATTTTATTATGTTATTCTTTGCTACTTAACTTACTGTTTCTTTCTTAATGGAGCTTCCCAGCAAAAAGCATTTCACACGATTGTACCTGTATAACCGGCGTGACAATAAACATCTTGAATCTTGAATCTTGAATCTTGAAACTTTTATCTAACTACATATTAAATCCGTGTCTGCTAACATGTTGGGTTACATTAGGAACATTTCCTCAGATTCAGTTCCAGTTCCTTTTGTTTTTACAGTTTCACACTACTGCTATCTCACATAATTTATTTATAATTTATTAAAAAATGCACATATTTATTTACCTTCTATTTACCTTTTATAGAATAACTTTACTAGTGTTCTTATCCCATGGATATTTGTTATTCTTATTTATTGTATGCCATGTCCTATTAATATCTTCAGACCACTTTTTTCTAACTACATATTAAATCCGTGTCTGCTACCATGTTGGGTTACATTAGGAACATTTCCTCAGATTCAGTTCCAGTTCCTTTTGTTTTTACTGTTTTCTCAGTTACTCTATAATATACTCTGCTATATTCTGCTATATTTTAATATACTCTGCTATATTTGCACTACCATTTGCACTATT
This sequence comes from Sebastolobus alascanus, assembly GCA_916701645.2. Classification (NCBI taxonomy): domain Eukaryota; kingdom Metazoa; phylum Chordata; class Actinopteri; order Perciformes; family Sebastidae; genus Sebastolobus; species Sebastolobus alascanus. The sequence goes on from CAKAOJ020000195.1 coordinate 2,162,714, forward strand.
TGCACCATTGGCACACTGTCACTTCACTGCTGTACTTATGTTATCTTATCTTATTTTTATTTTATTTTATTTCATTTTATTCTATTTGATTGTATCTTTTTAAGGTGTATTGGTGTTGGGACTTGTTGTCTAAGCTACTGGATGCCTACATTTCCTTCGGGATCAATAAAGTATCTATCTATCTATCTATCTATCTATCTATCTATCTATCTATCTATCTATCTATCTGTTTCACACTACTGCTATCTCACATTATTTATTTATAATTTATTTAAAATGCACATATTTATTTACTTTCTATTTACCTTTATAGAATAACTTTACTAGTGTTCTTATCCCTTGGATATTTGTTAGACTTATTTATTGTATGCCATGTCCTATTCTTATTTTATGTACTGTCTTTGTTAGAATCTGTGCTGCTGTGAAACTGCAATTTCCCCACGGGATAAATAAAGTGCTATCCTATCCTATCTTATTAATATCTTCAGTGGTGGAAAGTAACTAAGTAAATTTACTCAAGTAGGCGACTTGGAAATATTGTACTTTTTACTCCACTACATTTATTTACTCGTTACTTTTCAGATTGTGATTATCAAAAAATACAATATGATATATTATTATACATTAATTTACTTAAGTACTTTACTTAGGCTAAGTACACTTTTGAGGTACTTTTACTTTACTTGAGTATTTCCATTTCATGCTACTTTATACCTCTACTCCACTACATCTCAAAGGGAAATATTGTACTTTTTATTCCTCTACATTTATTTGATAAATGTAGTTACTAGTTACTTTTCAGATTCTGATTATCAAAAATACAATACGATATATTATTACACATTAAATGTACTCAGTGGTGGAAAGCAACTAAGTAAATTTACTTAAGTACTTTACTTAGGCTATGTACACTTTTGAGGTACTTTTACTTTACTTGAGTATTTCCATTTAATGCTTCTTTATACTTCTACTCCACTACATCTCAGAGGGAAATATTTTACTTTTTATTCCACTACATGTATTTGATAAATGTAGTTTCTAGTTACTTTTCAGATTCTGATTATTAAAATATTATCAACAAATACATGATGATATATTATTATAGATTGAGCAAGCAGTATATAAAGTTAAATTAAAATTAGCTCCATCTTTACATTAACATTAAAGTGATACGTACATTAAACTATGAATGATTATAATCCCATAATATAGTGTAGTACATTATTCTGACATGGGCTATCTGCATAATGAGTACTTTTACTTTTGGTACGTGTATATTTAGATGCTAATACTTTTTTACTTTTAATTAAGAACAATTTTGAATGCAGGACTTTTATTTGTCGCGGAGTATTTCTACACTGTGGTATTGTTACTTTTACTTACGTAAAAGATCTGAATACTTCTTCCATCACTGAATATTTTACGTTTCTCAAAAGTTAAAGATTACTCCAGTTGATCTATTTCTTCATACATTTCTAACTGCGACTGGTTTAACAGAATAAGGGACAACCGTAAAGGACAAAACCTGGATTTTATCTGTGTACTTTAGTCAGAGTGAGTCGAACATTTATCATACCTAGTGTATTATTACCACACAGAGTAATATTATTGTAGTATTTATATGTGTTTATCATACCTACACCAAGGGAAGATTATGATTGTTTATGGTAACACAAACTTGCATTTACTGTTGTATGAGGGACAAATGACAAGTTCAAACACTTTGTAGTCCTGGACTTTGTAGTCCCTTTGCAATGCATTTATTTCAAGCACTGTTAAGACAATAAAAAAAACACAATGTCACACCAGTCTGCATCAGATACCCACATGGTAGGAATTTCATAAAGGCCTGTTTGTCTTTTGGGGACAAGGAGTCAACAACTTTTAATACACAAACACACTAAAACAAGTGTGGAAATTATGGAGTACGACAGTTGAGCACCCATATGAAGAAATGGAGTTTATTCCACACACATATACACACGCACGCTGGCAAAACTAGAGATGAGAGGAGTCGTTGTGGAGCTTCATTTCGATGTGTGATGCCGAGTCGCTGGTGTGGACTGCTGCCGAGACACAATTAAGTCATGATGATACAACTTAAAGACTGTTTGGTTGTGGTAGAAAATAACAAAGGTCAAATTATAAGAACATAACAAGATGTATATTGCATCAGAAATTCAGTGATAAATCCTACACAGACAGTTTTTTCCCCCCAAAGTACAACGAACAAACTTCTAACTTCTAACATGAACCCCCACGATCTATAATCACCATTCAAGGCTTAGTATGTGCTAATCATCCCCTTATAAATTCCCAAATTATCAGTTCCCTCAACTCTGCTAAATACAAAGGTGTGCCTTCATTAAACTTAAAAAAACACAGGACAAAAGTTTCTTCTGTGTGACAAATTAATCTGAAATAAGGTTTTTGGTTGCAGATTCAAACAGTTCCTGAATGAAAACAATTTAAAAAAAAAAAAAACAGCTTCAAAATGGGAAAAAAATTAGAAAAAAAAGAATACATAACAAAACTTCATTTTATGATCTTTACAGCTCAAATCAGACAAATTTAAGAATTCAAGGCCCTTTGATTGAGATTAATAACTTCCGAGATGCTTAAAAAAAATTTAAATATGTTGTAAAATTGTGGGAATATTATAGTGGGATGTGAAGCATGCCCAATCCTTGAGATTAAGACCCTGAGCCACATATAAGTATCCGAGTCCATCTACCCTTACAAGGTCACTTTCAATAAAACACCATCGACAGCTGTTATAAGGTCCACCATAGTTTATACAATATACATCAACAGCATAGGTTATTATTAGTACTGCAACAAGACTTTTTCCATATCAAAATATACAAAAGGAGATCACCTCTACTCATTCCTTCATCCACTCAGGGCCTCTGGTTGAATTCCCCGTCATTCATTTTTTTTATTTTTATAATAATTTAACAAAAACCATGACAAGTCCACACACATATTTGCACTAAAATGTAAACATTCATTCGTTACACGCATTTTAAAAGAAAACAGCCAAGGGGAGTTTGATGTTTGCTGCATCCACTGTACAATTTTTGAATCTCACGGAGAAGGAAATCCTGAAATATAGATGTGTTCTAACTGTTACACGGCTACGACAACTTGTGCAAACACTTCAGCTAGACTAGGTTCATAAGGAGCTGGACGGAGGTTTATTAGAGGACAGAGACAACAGTCGGGTTCCCCGAAGGTAGTCACAAAGCTTTATCTACACACCTGTATGTTGATCAGGTTAAACCACCGCTAGAGGAGTGACACTTTTTTTTTTACAGGACAAACAGGAAGTGGAAGTAGAGCCCATGCATGCATGAAGCTTCTTATGTACAACTACAGTACCTTTTTTTTTTTTAAATGGTTCCTATGGCTAAACCATGCTTTGGCACCACAGCTAGGCTTCTGAGTATTGAGATATTTTTTTGCCCTTTAAAAAGGTTTATACAAGGCCTGTGTTCGGGATCGATGAGTCCAAATGGTCGCCAACCTGCGTGATAGAGAGGCGGCACATCTTCTGAAATTCTATACATTACATGTCGCGGGACAAGTTTGTTTCAAAGACCCAATCTGAACGTGAAACAACACCCAGTTCTAGACAGGCATTGAGGTATAAAAAAAAATATGGTACAATATCGACTGCCCTTTTCCGCGTCGGCTGTAAAACCACACTGAGAAGTTGTTGCGTGGCTTTTCTTTTTGTGCAATTCCTGAACGAAGAGCAGCTGAAGCGTCCAAGGCATTTTCAGCAACCGAAACAAACAAGATGAGCGTAAAAAGTCATAAATAAGTTTCTTCATTTTAAAACAAAAATATATTTACAAAATACATCAGTTTACAGGTGCCACAGTGATCTGAGAACCGAGAGAGAAAACAAGCAACGAGGAAGTAAACAAAAGTTTGGCAGTCATTATTCTGTTAACAGTGTTGCAGGATGCATATATTACCGAGAAACGTCGATGTTAAGTTTGTTCTTCGAGCGGTTGCTTGTGATGATTTTGGGACTTGGTCACAGTTTTCTGGACACACATGCAAGGCCTTCAAATGTAAAGTACAGGAGTAGGTCAAAGACTTCACTTTTCAGCCTCCCGAGTGAGACTCTTCGTTGACCTGACATCTCCGGCTAAAACCCTTCTTTGTCTTTCGACTTGGCTTTCTGCGGCGTCGTTGTACCCTGTGATCCTCTTCCCTCCGGCTTCGCATCCGATTCTGACGGGGCCGAGTTGATCCAGGACGCCTTGAACGCCTTCGACTGCGTGACGGGAAGCGTCGGGCTCGGCGTCGCCTCTCTCTCCTCCAAGTCGTCGAAACTCACTTCCTGCACGGCCTCCTGTTTCTTGAAGGAGTCCCTTCGCTCCGACAGCGCCAGCTTCCTCATCACCACCACCTCTTTGGAGTGGTGGTTGCCGCCGCGGTGTTGCGGCGAGGCGGTGGCGCGGTAGTGCTCGCCGCCTCCGCCGGCCGCGGCGTCCTGGTGGCCTCTCTGCCCTCCTATGTACAGACCCTGACGGCCGTGCTCGCCGACGCAGACGAACCCGGTGGCGGCGTCGCTCTCCAAGTCCTCCAGCCCCTCCCCCTCGGACAGAGGCACCTCCATGGTGTGGCGGCGGGTGCTGTAGGCCTTCCTGTCTCCGTGGTAACCCCCCGTCGACTTTTCCCCCGTCAGCTTCTCCGCCGACTGGACCCTCTTGAGGAGCGGCGAGCGCGGCGGCTCTGCGCTGCGGGGACGCACGGAGTGGCGGGTGATGGTGGGGGGCGACAGCGTCTTGCCGTGGAAACCCTGCAGGGACTTGGTGTGACTGGGGAGGCAGGACGGGGAGCACTGGGGAGAGAGCGGCTGAGGAGGAGGGATGCAGGCCAGCGGCGAAGGAGGGATGCTGCTGGTGGACTTGCAGCGGCCGGCTTTGGTGTAGCGACCCAAGACGTGTAGGGAACTGGGACGGGCCTGCGGGACGGGAGAGTTCGGGGAGCTGGAGCAAGGAGAGGAACTGGAATCTGACAGAAAGAAGAAGGAAATAAAACAGTTTAGCATTAGTAGACATTTTTTTCACGAGACGTAACATAAGACACAAAGAGATTGTTGACAGCTCCCTTTTTTTGTGGGATTGCGACTCACCTCCGGAGTGATCGGGAGCAGGAGAGCGACAAGGCGTGGACGGCCCGGGAGAGAGACTCTGCGTGGGGGAGCCGGAGAGGCTGTCGCTGGATGACTGGTGGAAACCCGACGAGAAGCTACGGCTGCTCTGCATGGGCGGAGGAGGCGTGTGCTTCGACAGCTTCTTCAAGATGCTACGTCGTCGGCTGCGCGAAAGGAAAGAGGCGTCAGGTGTGCGTTATGTGTATAATATTGTTCTTTGCATGCTTACTTGAGTACAAAGAGTCTCTCTCAATGAGCCAGTAGAGGTGAAACAGTGAAGAGGAAGAAAAAGACACATTTGATCAAAGCTATATTTGTGCATCTGTCTCTTTTGAGTCATGAATGAATGGAAATTTATGACTGTTATTAACAGTCATTGGTGATTGAAGTCTAAGTGGTCTATCTGAAATCTAATACTAGGCTTCAGACGGGAGCTCCAAATGTCAAACAGTAATGCTGCTGCTGCTGCTGCTGCTTATAACTTTATTCTCCCCTCATGTACCTGTCCTGTCCGTCCTTCCTCTTGCTCTTCTTGCTGCGCCGCGCCATTTTGGCCTTGTAGCTCGACTTCCTTGCAGGGCCCACCTTGATAGACGTGTTCTCCAGAGCAGTAGTCTGCAGGGTCACCCTGTTGCCACTCTGTTGAAAACGGATCATTAACATAAACACCTGTCTATACAGAATTCTCTCTTAGTAGGAGCGGAGCCACAAAAATTATATGTTATGACTTTTTACAAAGTATATTTATTTGAGAAAGACTCAGCAGTAAATTTTTAGCGATTCCCTACTTAAAACACACTGCAATCATCAAAATGTGTATGCAGAAAAATAATTATTTAAAATTAAAAGTTATCCTCGTACCTTGAGCAGGAGCTCCACCACCTCAGTGTGGACGAGTCCCTGGACCGACTCCCCGTTGACGTGAGTGATGAGGTCACCGGCCCTCAATCCTGCCTCGTGTGCTGGACTGCCGTCCTCAACACACTGTGGCCACAAACACACACACACAACCTCAGATTAAAATTACTGGTCAAGCAACCATCCGATCGGCTGTTACCATGACTGACAGTGTTTCACGTATGCAATTATTACAAGCAATGTTTACTGTTTACTCATACAGTGACAAAAAGGTCAAATACAAACACTAACATGCACAGCATCAGACAAGTCAAAATGCAAACATAAAAAGAGTTGAATTTGCACAATTATTGACTCTCTATAGTCTTGACTTTTAGCGCCAGCTATAAGGAAATCTGAAGACCATGAAAGGTGTTTTAATATGTATTGTTTTTAGAACTAAATGTGCATGTTTCATAATTACACTCTAAATACGTTGAATATACTGTACAGAATCAGCTACACCCGAGATGAGGACACATACCCAGACCATGTGGTGAACGGTGTAGACGTCGCTGTCTCCCATGTAGACTCTGATCGCCCGCAACGCAAAGCCGAACCTCTTCCCGGAGCTGTGGATGACCACGGGAGGCCGGAGGCAGCTGATGCTGACGGAGAGGTCCCTGCTGGGGGACGAGTCTCTGGACGAGGGGTTGGACGACAGGGACAAGGACGATTTGGGGCTCGTGGGAGGACCTGTCGAGTCATCTGGACCCGGGAGAAGAAGAAGACGATTAGAAAGGTCATCATCAGATGAGTGTTTATGGAGAACATGTCTGATATTTTCTTAACTTTTGCATCGTTCAGTATTTGATAAAACTACTTCAACCAAACTATGATAATACTAATGCTAAAAAATGTAGGTTATTCTACTATATGTGATTATTAGTTAAATAATTGAAATGGGAAAACAGCATTAGTATTTATGGTTTGTGTGTTTACTGTGTAAATTACACCGCATCAGGCTGTAGAGGGCACTGTAAACACATTAATAGTGCTAGCAAATATAAACAGATTACAGTCGTGCCTCTAAAAGACTTGGTTAAAAAAAAAACATGATTATGTGATTATGAATTTGAGCAAGCATTTGAATCTATACTAGCTTCAATGGGAACTTGGGAAAGTGACATTTTAAAGACATTACTATCATCCTGTCTACCTGGGGTGATGATGAGGGACAGGCCAGAGACGGAGGCAGACTTGGGGACTTTTCCCTGTGGGGATCTGGGTTTCTCTGGGGTCTCCAGCTGGTGGGCGATGCGCCGGGACGCCCCTCTTCGGAAGGACGGCCTGGTGCCCGTGCTGTTGCTCCGGAGCCGGATGCGCCGCAGGTTGGAAACCATCCCGTCTAGAATATCAGGAGGTGCGAAGCGTGAGCACTGGCGTTTCACAATTGCTAAATAACAGGAGAAGAGAGTCTGTGTTTGTCGGGTCTTTTTACCTTCCTCCTCGGCGGAGATGGCAAAGCGAGGCATGATGTCGAGGCTCTGGGTGCTGTTCATCACCAGCGGGCTGGCGCTGCGCTCTGACTGGGAGGAGCTGGACGAAGCGCGAGGACGCAAACTGCGAGGAAGACACAGCAAACATGCAGGATTTCAGTAAAACATGTATACTTATGTAGAACTATGAGTAAGCAACAGTGTTGTCCCTGTGAAAAACTATGGAGCAACTATGGATTAAAAAAAAAATCCATAGATCCAGATTTGTTTTAGCATTTCCATATGTGCAGGTGAATTGGCTCTGGTATGTTTCTCAACCAGTTGTTATTTGGTTACATTCATTTTGAGGAAAAACATTACCATGTAGTCCCCATTCACATATAGAAAGGATAGGAGAGTATTATACCAAAAAGACAATTTTCAATATCTCATAAAAATTGCTCACTTGAATATAAAGTGTTTCATATTTAACAAGAGTGCATTAACACTTCAATCTCACATTTTTCATTAAATTGATGGCTAACAAGGCGAGAACGCTCTCATAATAAGGACATCTCTCTCTCACGTTTCATGCTCCCACCTCCCCCTGTGTCCATCTGCCCTCTTGTCTCCGCTAGCCAAGTGTTTGTGTCCGTCGCCAGGGGAGAGGACTCCCCTGCCCTCCCACCGCTCCTCCTTCTCCTCGCTGTGGCTTCGCTCCGACGACGACAGGCTCTGGTTGGACGGCGTGGAGGTGGACAGGTGCTCCGTGCTGCTGTACACCTGCAGTTTGAGAAGGAAATGTTTAATCGAGATATCTGGAGAGGTCACACCAACGTTTTATTCTATCAAAGGATAGTTAACGTAACATATAATTTTTAATAATATATAATGTGTGAAATAATCTACAGTTGAAGACCAATAAGCAGAGCAGTACCTTGCTGAAGCGGTGCGTCACAGAGGAGAACTGTCGGAGCTCCAGAGATGATTCATCATCGTTTGTTTCGTCGTCGTCGTCATCGGAGTCCAGGTGACAGTAGCGCTCTGATCGAGCTGGAGGAAACACAATGATAGTGTATTAAATAATGAAAAACTGTTTTCCTCATTGTCATCCTAACAGAAAATTACCACCAGGCGTTACTGTATTCTCATAGTCCTGCGTCATTCTGCGTTTCTAACAAAGGTGTGTCTGGGTTTGTCTCTGTGTGCGTGCAGACAGAGATCCATATTTGCATTGTAGCTAGGTGAGTCCATACTCGATCATGAAAGGTGTGTAAATCTAACTGGTGCGCCACGTACTGTCAAAGTAACTGGTGTCCTCGTCCGTCTCTAGTTGAGGTATGAATTCAGCTTTCTGTCTCAGGAGGCCGTTCCAGTCCAGACCCAGGAAGAACATGTGCATCTTCACCTCGGTGGTTCCACCTGGAGAACAAAATCAACAAGAAAAATCAGACAAGCAGGTTCGGCTTTCATATCTGCCCATCTTGGGGCCGGTTTACAGCTCCTCCTCAGCCAATATGTGCCCGGCGTCTTCCTTGACACTCTTTGACATACTCCAAGTCAATAGTTTCTGGAGCTTTCACCAGTTATCACAGCCTTCCTTGTTCACCACGGCTCTGCCTCACTCCAGATGTTGCCTTATTAACCCTCATTATCACAGCTTTGATGTAAACGTAAAAGTACGTATTTGTTGGACAATTTCCATCAAATACAGCCACAAAAATGGCTCAAACTGCCAACAAAGTAATGAGATGAGGTCTTTTAAGAGCAAAAAAAAAAGCAACTTTAAAGGTAGGGTTGGTAGTGTTGAGAAACCAGCAAGTGTACACTAGATTTTAAAAATTATGAAACCAAAAAACCAAGTGTTGCCAACTCTTTTCCAATGAAAGCAGCCAGCAGCACTAGCTCCAAAAGTCCCTAAATCTACAGAGAAAGTCGGCAACACTGACAGTCCGTCCCTTCAGGACTTCCTCCAAAGCCACGCCCCCAAAATTAACATTATGAACATATAAAGAAATATGGCTATTCTTAGTACTCACAGCTGTCAAGCTAGCAGCTTGTGGTGATGCACAATGAGTGCACGGACAGAGTGCGCGCAGGTAGGTAAGTATTTCATTCGGACCGCATGAAATGATTGGACGGGTTTATTACAGTCCTGCGACGGCCAGAGATACCGGATTTTTTTCTTTTTTTTGTCAGATTATTTGATTTATTGATCGCTGTGGGGATGTAATGAGAATTTCAACAAATATAACAAAAAATGTTTTTGAAGAACACTACCAACCCCTAGCTGTAAATATTTTCAAAACTTTACATTTCTCCACATACGACTTGGACTGACTCTCTCTCTCTCTTTCTCTCTAGTGAAATCCCCCCCGAGTAAAGGTGACAAGAAAATCTATTTGTGCCACTTCTTGGCCAGCAGAAGGTCACAGAGTTCTGCGCAGCCTGGGACCTAGCAGGCTGTACTCTAGAGGGTCTTTGTCCACCCGTTCATCGTCAGTCACACTGCGCACCAACCTGTTCCCAGACGCTCCAGAGGGCTCTGTCTCAGCAGTCTGGTGATAAGGTCCTGGGTATCAGCTGGCAGAGCGTCCTCCCCGTCTGGCCAGATGATGTCATCTGGACAAAGAAGAACATACCAGTGATTCAATGAAGGGATTTAATTACACAGACTCATTGAGGTGATGACCAATAACCCAAGAGTAAAATAAATCAAAATTAAACCTATATTTTGCCAGATTAATGTGTGGAAACGTTGCATGCATTGACTCAGTAAAAATGCACTTACCGTTGACCACCTGACCAAAGAGCTGCTCTGGTGTGTCTCCAAAGAAAGGCACACAGCCCACTAAGAACTCATAGAGGATGATGCCCATGGCCCACCAGTCTACCGGCTTCCCATAGCCCTGCCTCAGGATCACCTCTGGAGCAATGTACTCTGGAGTCCCACAGACCTGTAGAGAGGAAAAACAGACGACGAAGAGAGCAAAGATGGATGTCAGTTAAGTTCATGAACACAACAGACGAAATGAAGAGATGAGAAGACAAGAACCTGTTTGTCGATGAACTCTCTGGTGTCTTTTTCGATGTGTCCTTCATACAAGTTGGTGGTCATGTTCATTAGGCCGATCTTTGACAACCCAAAGTCTGTCAGCTTAATGTGTCCCATGGAGGTGATTAACAAACTACAAAAGAAGGAAACAGAAATGTTTCATGTTGCATCAAACGCTATCATCCAAAACATAGATCTTTGAAAAATATCAAAGGCTTCTGAACGTTTTCAGAAAATTCTGTCTCTACTTCAAAAAGATTGCCAGGCTCTTAAAGACGAAGTCTAAAAATGATGAAAGCTTGAAAAGCACTCAGGTGCTGCCTCAAAGCAGAGATAGAAAAAGAAAATGAAAGATGTGAAATGAGGACTCACTTGTCGGGTTTGAGGTCTCTGTGCACGATGCCGTAGTTGTGAAGGTACTCCAAAGCCAGGACGGTCTCTGCAAAATACATCCGAGCCATGTCCACGGGCAGAGGGCCGATGTTCTTCAATAGGTTGGCACAATCCCCACCTTAAAGTACAAAGACAGGCAGATGCTTTGTTTAGTTTTTCTGAATGTCTGTGACATTGAAAGACTATAAATTATATTATATTAGTTTTGTTTGCCATATTCCTGGCAAATAAATAGACATATGCATGGACCAAACGTTACCTTCCACATACTCCATGACCATGCAGAGGTGCCTCCGCGTCTCAAAAGAGCAGAACATAGAAACCACAAATGGGTTTTCGGCAAAGGTGAGGATGTCTCGCTCCACAAACACCTGCTGGATCTGGTTCCTAAGCATCAGGTTCTGCCGGTTGATCTTCTTCATGGCGAAACGCTGACGGGTGTCCTTGTGGCGCACCAGAAACACAGTTCTGCATTGCGGGAGAGGGGGAGGGAGGAGGACACAAGAGGAGAAAAAAAAGGAAAATTACAGGACAAACAGGGATAGGGGAGGAGTTTTATAGAGTTTATAAAAGAAAGACAGGTGAAGAGGAGCGGAGGGGAAAAAAAGGATGAGAAAACACACGCATCACTTACTAGTGAACATCAGTTCAGACTTGAAATGAAATTGCCCAGACAAATTCTAAGTGTAAACACAAAAATACTACGACAAACACATCCTCATTTTAGTTTCTTTTCCGCTTTTATTGGGCTCTCTGTGGTGTCCACAATGAGACTGAGTCAGTTGGACGCAAACAAAGAAGTCTGCCTTACTCACCCATAGGCGCCATTGCTAATGAGCTTGATAGTCTCAAAGTCGCTCTCCACTGGTTTCCTACGAGGAGGGGTGCAGGCTGCTCGGCTCTGAATCACACACGTCCCAAGAAAAACAGAAGGAAAATAACAGGAACTTAGTTGCTGCGTGACTTCTGAAAAGCATGAATCCATGACTTTATTGTTACAATGTGCCTGCCTGTATTAACAACAGTGCTCTATTCCCCACTTAAGAAACCCCTTCGGTGTTGGTTTAAATATCTTCCGTACAACAGCCTTTAACATTACTTCACCCACCGCAATTTATTCTGTCAAACTGAGAGTCACATTATAATTCTTTATAACTATTTTATAACCGTTTAATCTTATACCTGTGAAGGTGTTCCGTCTGCCGCGTCATCTGACTCTCTGCTGGCCGCTCTGTGACTCGGACTCGTCTGCTCCAGGTGGACCATCTCTGTAATCACACATCAAACTCCTTTCAGTTTAAATGGACATCAGTGAGGACAATAAGTGCTTCTTCAACTGTTTGCAAATGATACAAACTGAAGCTTAATAAAATTATAACTGTCACTGTATCCAAAGCATATTTGTTAGCGTTTACTTGATTAGTTTATAATGGCTCCGCTGAATACATGTAGTTCTGTAGAGGGAGTATTTTTAATATTTAACAGACCAAACACACAACCTGTTTAACTGAACAATGAAGGGCTCAACAACACTAAAAGGTGTGAACTAAGACCAGAGAAAATCATCATAAGTTGGGCAACAGTGTACACAATAAGAACAGATACAATAAAAACAGAAACACAAGTACAAAGACAGCTCAGTGCGAGCAGTAGTAAGTTGAGTAAAGTGCAATGAATGATAAACGCCATCACACATTTAAGAATGTGCCTCGTATTTACAATTACTTGCTTATCTATATTTAATGTTGTGTTTGTTAAGTTACTCTATTTACCGAGAATGCTGTGCTATTAGGGGATGAGAGGGGACGACGTTTGTGGATGTTTGTTCTGTTTATTCAAAATGTAGGTGGCAAAAAGCCGATAAACATATAGTGAAAAGAAGGATTGTTTTCATTCAAAACAATAAAATGTTGTAACGCATAAAACTCTACATAAAAATATCAATAATTCTTGCAATAATATAAATGGCAGCAGGAATAGTGCCATTACCGTTTCCCCGTGTCATTTAATTTTTACAAAGTTCTCATATCGAGAGAACAGATTTTTTTTGAAAATCATGATTTTATTCTGGTAAAATACTGAACATGCAGTACAATTCGTCAAAACAAAGTATTCTAAAATGCCTAAATAGACAGTTTTTGTAGGTAAAACACTAAAATAAAAATAGAAAATAAATCAATGCCCAACCTTCTAAGGGATCCCTGGTGAGGCCGAGCTGGCTGATGATGTATCTGGGAATGTCAGTCTTGATGCCCTGGCCCACCTTGGCTTGACCCTCTGCAACCTCCAAACGTTGGTAAAACTCCTCAGGGTCAAACTCCTGTAGAAAAGAAAGGGAAGACGTGTTGTGGTTTCATTCAGGGCTGCAACTAACAATTATTTTCACTGTCGATTAAACTGTTGATTACTTTCTTGACTAATCGATTAGTTGTTTGGTCTATAAAAGCCCAAGATGACGTCCTCAAACGTCTTGTTTTGTCCACAACTCAAAGATATTCAGTTTACTGTCACAGAGGAGTAAAGAAACTAGAAAATATTCACATTTTAGGGGCTTTTCTTTTCTTAAAAAATTACTCAAACCGATTAATCGATTATCAAAATAGTTGGCGATTAATTTAATAGTTGACAACTAATTGTAGCAGCTATAGTTTCATTGCATTTTAAATATCATTTAGTTGGCCTTGGCTTTTGTAAAGGAAAAAAAAAGCACACACTACAAAAATACTACAATAGTGCAAGGAAGTGTTGCAAAAGAAATACACGTAGTCCCCTGACAGAAAAAAGCTGCAAACTAGACAATAGGAAAAAACAGGAAACACAACTGCAATGTGATGACAGAGCTGGTAAGAAAGGAGGTTGAAAAAGGGGACTTAAATTAACAGCTACACACCCACTGTCAATATCAAATAGCTTATAAAAAAGGACTACAACTCATTACATCATCCTGTCCAGCAAGTTAAACCTGCTGTTGGTTTATTCCAACCTGCACCTGTGTTATTACTACTGCTAAAACTATCATTACTACACCATATCATCAAAGCATGAGTCACCTGTGACATGTGCATTTGAAGGGGACAGATATTTTGTGGCAAGCATCGTGTTGATATTGTGTCGTGATCACTGCTGTGTGTCTGCCGGTGAGTCTTACCAGACACTCCAGGAGCCTGGCGGGCCTGGAGATGATGATGAGAATCTTCTTGACCAGTTTGGTGATGACAGTCACCTCCTCGCTCTCTGAACGCTCGTACGCCTGATCGGGAGAGGACAATAAGGGATGATGGATTATTATTGTGACTTAATTCCAACTGGCAGAGGCCACGAGGCAGCGCATCTCACCCACAGAGAGGCTGTCTGCTCTTTGGCTCGTTTTATTTTTAGCATCCATTTCATCTTCTTACATTATCTGCTGGTGATTCAACAGACCGGGGCTGGTATTTCAACAGCTTGCATCAACGCTCATTTCTGTTTGCTGCCGTGCCAGATTCATAAATAATAGAAAACACTCGCGAACACACTTTTATTAACATGCCCAGTCTCCATATCTTAGTCTAACATTGCCTTGCCTTGGTCAAACAGGAGGCTCAGAGTCAGATTTCAGGTTAGACAGCTTGATCATTTGTAACAGGCAACTGTGTCTTTTACCCTGTAAAAACATGTTACAAGATTTGTGTTTTAAAAATAATATATAATCTTCCAAAAGTTGCAAAGAGAAACAGCGTTACGAAACAGCAATTATAATTCCAGAGAAGAACTAGCGAGCACAGGGACACATTCAAACATTTTAACATGTGACAGCGGGCACCGTTCGCTTAAAATAGACTCCCTCTCTCCGAGCTGGAAAACCATTTTATTGGCAAGATGGAAGAATAATTACAGAAATGCGGCTTTAGTGGAAATTATAGACAAAATAATGTCTATCCCGGTTGTACTGTCGGATAAACTATGCTACCAGGAGACTGAATGAACACGAGAAAGCATCGACTGTACTTATCTTGTAGCTGATAAAAGAACTTAATGTCAATTTATCCAACTTTCGGATTAAAAAGAGAAAGTCATTTCTGAGGCTGTGATCTGTTTTGCAGAAGGCGGCATGTGCTGCGGTAAAATAGTTGCTGAAAAGGTTATGTAATAAATCATTATATAATCAAACACTTGACCACCGCACAGATCTAAGGGATGATATTAAATGACAATTACCGACCAATGAAGCGGAAACAGCGCTGAATGAGAACCAATCATACACTTCAATTCAGTGTCCAGTGAAGCTACAGTCTAGCATGCAATGTCCCAGAGGGCAATCTGAGCTACCAACAATCAGAAATCCACTGATGATGTCTTAGGCTGAGTGTCCATATAGCGTTTTGTTTTTTTCCTGAGCGCATGAGTCGTTTTTCAATTGCTTCAAATGAGGAAAGGCGTATTTCTTCAGAGCGCTCCGACATTTTTTTGTGCGGCCCGTTCCGAGCGCTTCTAGTTGAAAATCTTTGAATTTTTCAGAAAGCCTGCCAGCGCTTTTCTGCCAGAGAAAAACACTACATGGACACTGAGACTTCGAAAGAACAAACACTGGCTGAACAGTTACATGGCTGAAAAACAATCAAAAACAAAACTGTGTGTGCGTGTTGTCCAAGAATCAGATCAGAAAAACACATCTTTTATTTTAAAGATGGGAAACACTCACCTCGTGCAGCAGCTTCTCCAGTTTCTCCTGCAGCTCCACAAAGTACCTGGAGGTGACCAAGCCTTTCTGGGACTTGTCCAGACAGTCTCTGGCGAGCTCCACCAGCTGGTGCTGAATGAATCCCAGCACACCGTCGGCAAGGGGCAGAGCGGTGTCCGGGGAACACTCTGCGATGATGTCGAGCAGCCGACCCTCCATCTGGGCCGTCGCCTGGGAAACAAACAAGATGGAAGACTTCATTTAAAATGGTGACAGCAGGAACATTAGTTGCATAAGTAGCATTAACAATTTCTTTTAACTTGGTCCCCAAAGGTGAGCGAGTCAAGATTTCGACTTTGCCAGGAGCGTTTAAAAAATCTCTTGTCCTGGTTTCCATGTGTAAAAAAAAAAAGCTCATGCGCACGTCAGTAGGTCGTCTTTTCGCACGGAGGTGCGTTGGCAAACTGAAGATGTTTAGCAAATACAAGTCGGAGAGAGAAAGAAGGCAAGAAAAAAGTGAAAAAAAACTGACTATACCTTAGGAAAGCGTTCTTTGTAGACATGATTCATCATGACAATTTCATTGTCAAATGTTCCACAAGTCCGTCCAGGGCTGGAGGAGAACCAGGTAAAAGAGAAGAACAGAAAAATAGATCAGGGATACAACCAAACAATAAATATTATATTTTTGCACAGATAAAGGTAATCATTTATGGATGCTTAATTTGAATCATATAATGGAACAAATTTGAAAACTGATCAGGGGATGGAGGAGCGATAGAAGTATGTTTGAAGTTGAAATACTAAACACTGATATATTGAAGCCGTAAAACAATGTCAATCTAAAAAAGCTACACAAAATCTACAAATTTCATTCGAGCAAATTGCAAATGTTTGACTGAAAGTGTTTACTGCCATCCCGGGTCATAAACACAGCATGTTTGACTATAACTCTATAATGCGATTCAGATCAGGTTCTCATCTGCAGTATCCATGACAACATCTGTTGTGTGCACGGGGCTTCAGTTACGAGAGGGCACCTTTAAAACTGTCCGCACACATTACAAATCAGTGTACTGTCATCACACATGTTAAAAATAGCAACCCCGGGTGCCCCTATACATCGCATACTGCAAATAACAATATCTACATGTGACACGCACTTTACTATTTCTGGGCGAGCACAACAGTTGCAGTTGCACAGCGGTGGTTTTATTTGAGGGCAATAGCAACGGTTAACCCCTTGGGAACTATTTGAGGGCAACGAGAGACGCTTTACACACCCCTCTGGAGCTATTTTAGAGCAACGCAGACACTTGTCAGTCGTGGATTTCCGCAGACGATACGTGCAGTAAATTAGACGTGTTTTTAATAGCATTACAAAAGTCAAAACCCTGGTGGAGTTTTCTCTTTGGTGGAATTATTAGAGGGTTTGTGGGATCTCATGTTCCGTCTGTAAACCACTGATCGGGGGTCAGATTAACAGACCATCTGAAAGATGATGCCGCTGTGCTGGATGCATAAGGGCGCATTCACACGCCATCAGGGGAAAATTGATACTTTCGGTTCATTTTCTATTTCGGTTTCACAATGCACAAATGAAAGTGGGCCAAATAAATAAAAAAAATAATTTGCAGAGGGTCGTGTGCGAAGGAGCAAATTTATCTTTTTCGTCTCGAGATGGAGGGAATGCGCGGACATATTGCTGTCAAAGTTTTTTCACTTTGACACTTTGATCTACTGTGAGCCCGAATCCCTTCTCCTTCCTCCTTATTTAGCGTATTCTGTATGTTTTCTTCTGCCCAGATGTCAAGCAAAAAAACATCAGATTTCTGCAGAAGTCCTAATCAGTCCTCTCCCACTCATGTTAACCTGTCGTTTACCTGTGTCCATCTCAAACAAATGTGTGAGTGAGTGAGCGTGTGTTGGTTCGCTTGGAAGCGGTCCGAGATCACCTCTCGCAAGCTCGGTCTCGGTCTGGTCCGCACCAGAGTACGATTATTGCGTTCGCAACTGCCCAAACGAACCGCACCAGGGGTTGAACTGCACCAGAGTTTGATTAAAACGACCTAAATGTTGGCTTGTGAAAGCACCCTAAGGATCTTTGCTGTGTATAAACTTTTATAACCAAATTAGAAAGTTAACAAGCCCAGATCCTTGTAAAAGTTTGGACTTAACTATATACTGGACCATTTCACATTTTCTCATCAACTTTAAATAAGAAACCCAAGTGTTAAGAATCAATAAATGATACGATAAGACCTATGATAAGACCTTCTTGTACACAAGTCTTGACTTCTGCATACCTGGAACAGTAGACTAATCTAGAGGTTACCTACAACCTTCTCTCTCTATATACAGTATATATATATATATATATATATATATATATATATATGTAGCACGGGCAGGGACACGTCACAGAAAAAACAACCACATCAAGATGTTGCCAACACCCTCCCCAGCCCATTATAAAAGTCTCCAGCAACCTCAAAAACCCCCCCACCACAAGAGCTATTTGGAGGGCTTGTTTAAGTGTTTAATGAGAGCAGCCATGCTAACTGATGATGAAATGCTATATTTTAATCCAGGGGATCACTAGTAAAGGCTTTTTTCCCCCCACAGAACCACATAAAATAATTAGCGCACCATATTCAAATCCTCCCCAGCCAGTATTTCATTAATTCTAATCAGAAATGAAAGACGCAACGGAACATTTGGTTTGAACGGAACAGTTGGATTGATGCCGAGCAGCTTTCTCACCAAATGTGCTTGTTTACATTTCTGTTCACTGCTCCGCTACCAAGTAGCACACAGACGCTAACTGCAGAATTTTCAGTGTTTGCAGTACTGCTAACAGTTTGTCTATTATTTCAAATCCATGTTTGAGTAAGCAGCTGTGTAATAGAGGGGTAAAATGTACAGGAGGCTGACACTGCTGTTCCTTGTGTGCCTAAAGCTTCTGGAGGTGGAAGGCTTTATATGAGCTCCACAGCTAGCATCTTCAGTTAGCGCAGCAGAAGTTTCTAAGCACAGTGGAGCAAGAGCAGCGCAGCATCACATTGCAGCTATGCTTAGACACTGTACCTCTTGGCTGGGCCAAAGAACTGACAAGTAAATGTAAGCTAACAGGAAAATTACAAGGGCAGAGAAGAAACTTTGGTTCAATAATGAAAAATACAAAAGCCAGCCATTACTTCTTTTCTCCCCCTTTCATTCACACTCATGGGCTTCATCCGAAATCACGTACTACGCACTACGAGCTACATACTGTACCCAATAGGTGTACTGTCGACTGTCAACAAACCTTTGTGTGAATAAACAGTAGTATGCATCTTTTCAGATGCACTGAGCAGTAATTTACGTCGTCACTTCCTGAGAGCCCCTTTGCCGGTTGGAGACGTGTAACCATGGTCACCCGTGCCAACCTCTGAATCAAAGTCTGAATTAATTTAAAATATATATTACGCCTAGCAAGGTGAAATCTTATACTTACAGTTAAATTGAAGCGTTATTGACATTACAGAGATGTCTGTTGTGAACATTGTCGTCACTACCGCCGACATTGCATTTAGTCAAATTTCTTGTATGTGCGCACGTACTTGGCAAATAAAGGCGATTCTGATTCAGTGCCAGGCCTCATGACATCGGCCTCATGACATCATCCTCACTCATTCATTTAAACCTACAACATTAGCCAGCAGAGGCGTGGCTCTTTGGTTCCAATTCAAAACAAACTAATCTGATGAGATTATCACTTCTTCCAGCTGAGTGCAGTGTCACAAAAATGTTTGTGTAGTCCACACATACGTCTGCACAGTATAATTATTGTGTGATTCAAATCCAGGCTACCTGAGACTGCGCGAGCGGAGCCTGACGGGGGGCGAGGCCTGCGCTCCCTCTTCGTCCGCCACACTCTCCGTGCTCCGGAAGTGTTTGAACAGGAAGTGGAGATCATCTTGCGTGGGCTGGAAGGGCAACTGGTGCAATAACTCCTGGGAAGAAGATGACTGGGGGGGGACAGAGATGGGGGAAGTAAAAGAGAGAAGTGGGAAAGAATAGTGTACAGAGGTCAGTGTACTGGAATATATTGTAAAAAAAACAATAACACTGGCTGAATACTTCTTCAAGTCTTCTTTTATTTGCACATTTGTATCCATGTCAGGTTGTGCTTCTGCATGCTTTGATGATATAACATCCTTCCTCTAATAAGAGAGTCACACACTGTTCTCAGATTCACTCATTATCCTGTTAATGCTCAGAGACTTAAAGGCTTTCATGCTCCTCTATAGATCTGATTTAGATGTAACACTTAACAAGGACATGCTGAGAAAGGCCGCAGTAATGTAGAAGATCACTTTAGTTTAAAAAAAAAAAAAAAAAAAAAAATGCATTCGTGAGCTTTAGTGTTCTGCTCTCCTAAAGCAGGATTTTTCTTCCCTGCTGCAGCATGCCCCGAGGCACGCAGCAACGGCTGTTGTGTTGGCCGCGCATGCTTTAGTTTTCTCTTTCCAAGACAAAATGTGTGACACGCAGCCTGGAATTTATGAGAACTTCCATCTGGCTGGGGTCTTGTGTTTCACTGGAGGAAGAGCAAAGGGAAGAAGAAGAGTGGCTCATCTGACTGGTGGAGAGAGAAAAACGTGAAACGGGGAGAAAAGCACACAGGGCAACAGAAAGTAAAGGATAGAACGAGGGGGGAGAAAGATACCCAGAGGAGGAAACTGGAGACGTGTCAGAAGCGAGCGAGAGAAGCATAAAGACCTCACTGACAGCGAGCCTGAAAAGGGGCATTGTGTGGGGAGGGCTGACCTCACCGTCTCCGAGCCATGTGGTTGGCCGTACAAAATTACAGCCGTGACAGAGGAGAACGGGTATTGTTTTTACAGCCAACTGCAGTTTCAGTAATGACTTTCTAGACAAAGTCTCGAGATAATCAACACAGAAAACGTCAACAAATAGCTGATGGGTGTAGCTGGGTGTCCCTGCGTTTGGACTTTTCCCGAAGGGAAAAGCCACGTGAGGAAATGTGAAGCGCTGTACAGTCCCTACTCACGTGTGATGTCATCCAGGAAAAAGAAGCACATGCTTTTCAACAAGACCCGTGTTATTTTAGTGATAAGACTTATAATTCCTGTACTTTCCCTCGGTTATAAGGGGCTACACAGAGTACGGCTCAAATATTTTTGGTATGAAGTCATTTAGTCAATAAGGATGGTCACATGGTAAAATATTAACCAACCACTAAAAATAATACGTTTATTTTTTAATTCAGGCAGTAACATTTTGTGTATTTTAATTGTCATGTATGTATAAAACAGTCCATCTCTACTATAAATCATTCCAGGAAAACTCTGGGAAAAGCATCTGAGAATTAATCTCTATTTCCTGTGTGTAGAGGAACGTGTGATAAAGGGCAGATGATGGAGAGATGCATCATCGTTGGACATATCCTGTTATGACTGAGTCATTAAAGTAGATACCATCCATTTCCAGTCAGCTGTTCTGTATAAATCAACTGTCTGCAGAGAGTATGGTCGACCAGACTGTCAAGTAACGCTGTTGTGATGGTGTGAAGTTTTCCACCCGCCTCTGAGAATGTATTCAGTGTCGTTTTCTTGCATCAGTTAAACAAATTATCTCAACGGTTTGCTCTGCAGACGCCTCAAGGTCTGTGTGAAGTGAAATTGAATATAAAACGGTCATGCCCCTGGTTTTTAAACAGTTTTGTTTCTTCACCAAGAACAGCGTGATCAGCCTGGATCAAAACAGCCAAAGACATCGCTTGTTTTTTTACAGATTATTATATATATTATATATTATATTATATAATATTATTATATTATATATTTTTTGGCATTTTTGCCTTTATTTGTCAGTGTAGAGATTGAGACTATGGAGAGAGGGGGGGGTGGCGGTATGACATGCAACAAAGGTCCTTAGGCTGGAATCAAACTCAGGACACGCTGTAACCCCTCAGCTACAAAGGCGCTCCGCCAAAGACAAAGTCTATGTCTATAAAATGTCTAAATAAATACATTTATAAATGTCTATGTCTACCTCTATGTTGTCTATTGTATGCTCAGTCATTGTGGAGCACTTACATTTTTGCCAAAATATGGTTGATTACACTGCAGCACTTTAAAAGGTACAGTGTGTAGAGTCTGTTGACATCTACTGGTAGCCTTCCACTCACTCCTCTCTTTCCAAGACTGCGGTAACGCGAGCAGCCGAGTGCAAAACCGCGGTAACGCTGTTCGCCTCGCTCAGATACCATCCTCACCGTAATAACACTACTTTACCACGGTACCACGGTTTTGCACTCTGCGGTTCATGTTACCGCAGTTTCGCAAGCCTGTTGGAGAACTACGATGGCCTTCGGGTAACGTAAAAACACGAAAGGCTCTCTCCAGAGCCAGTGTTCGGTTTGTCTGTTCTGGGCTACTGTAGAAACATGACGGAGCAACATGGCGGACTCCGTGAAGAGGACCCGCTCCCTGTGTAGATATGAAGGGTTCATTCTAAGCTAACGAAAGCACAACGATTCTTAGTTTCAGGTGATTATACACTAACGAAAACATAGTTCTGAATAATATATATAGATTATATTTCTGCTAATAGATCCCCTGAAATGCTACACACTGTTCCTTTAAACTTTTATAAGACAAGCTGAATCCGCGTCACTTTACTCAAGATAATAAATCTGCTTCCAGTCTTTTGCTGCTCTCCGGTTTGTCATAAGGTTATAAAACACCACTTTTACAGCTCATCTAAAGTATGGTCCAGGTGCAGCAGAGCCCTTTTATAAAATAACTGTAAACTGGGGTCTACTGTAAATCAACAAGCATTTATAGGTGGATTTATTTCCTACCTACACTGTATGTAATCTGATGGGATTTACGGTTCAGTCGGTCAACACCATCAGCTTACAAGACACCGTGGCCCCGTAAACTGATTGATACAGTGAGTAGAAGTAACACGAGGAGTTAAATGGTCCCATGGCAGTGGTTTGGAAAGAGGTTGGATGGCTGATGAAGGAAAGAGGCAGACCTCACTGCCACTGACGTTTGCAGGGAAATAAAGCCAGAGAGACTTACAGATACTGATGAACTGGTTGCATTGGTGCAGTATCCAGACGAGGGAACCGACGCCACAGACCACCTTCGCCCGTCCGCTCTGCTGAGAAACAAAACAGCGACAGACTGCTCAGCGGTAGCTCCCCATCACATGCGAAAGCTACAACATCCTGTTGACTCACTCCAAACTTCAAAGCTTCGCCTTTTTTTACACCTGCAATCTGCCCATGCAAGTTTAAAGCGATAACATCTGATGCTTGAAACTGTGTGTTGATTTAAAAAAAAAGAAAAGACACCAGATTGTCGTTTTCTTACCTTTCAGTGCGGGCTAGTTGGCTATGCAGATGCACAAAAAAAGAGGAAGACAACAAATGGAGAAGAAGAGTGAGGAAGAGGGCCAGGCGGACACACACAAAGTGAGAAAGAAAATAAACACTGTTTAATGAGAGTGACAGAGTAAGTCTGGCTGTCAGAGTCGTAGCATTGTTTTGTCTGTCACAGCTCGCAGCCAGTGGCAACTCTGCTGCTGAACACCTGCCAAGCTGCCATCACACTGCAGCACTGAGACCCACAGACACTTGACTCGCGACTCATTATACACACACACAAACATACACCAACAAAATACACTCATAAACAATGCGAATTTATGTGTGAAATTTCCACGTGTAACAGCGCCTCTATCTCCATTGTCCCCCCTGCTTTTCCCGCCCAATGTGGCACTCCGAGGACGTGGCCCAATTTCACTCACTGATTCAATCTGTGATGAAAAGGATGGTCAAATGTTTTCTCTCACAAACCGGCTCTTGGAGGGACACGCAGCTAAATCAGGGATGACACGATGAAATTGGATGGTGACTGAGATCTGAGGATTAGTCGGGTGAATAATAAGACAAGTGTGTTGTTTTCTCATCTGGTTCGGATCTGGTCCATATCCGATATGTAAGTCATACGCTATGTGTCATTAAACGCCTTACTACTGATGCTAGGTTGTTGTATTAAGGTCCTGCGAGGCTTAAGAGGATAGAAGATTAAAAACAAGGTTTTCAATCGATGTTGGAATCAATGCCTGGGGTGTACAAGGAAAAAAAAAAGTGTTGGCAGTCCTCACACCCCAAGGTTAAAAAAAAAAAAAAGCATCTTTAATGGTGAAGAGGGAGCTGCGGCTAAACGCTTGAGGTGATTCCTTACCATGTTAATCCTTCATTTGCATTAAAAAAAAAAAAAACGTATTTATTCTTTACATTAATGCCAAATATTGCTTGTCTGGCTCTTCCATGTTTGATATGACAAAATAATTGCACAAACAGCGGGGCTATACGGCTTGTGTGAATAACAAATAAACCCGGCGGAGCTCTCAAAAGTGCAGTCACAGCATACGTCTCCACACCAGCAGCTTAAAAAGTCTCAATAAATTTAGATGAGTCATGCAGGCTCGTGCGAGGCAATTCTATCAGGAGGCTTCCCCCCTCTCCATCCTCCAGCTCATGGTGCAATACGACGTATACTGCACTGCAACATTAAATGCTAATTCACAACACATGATATTTGAGATTGAGCAGCATAAAGTACATACAGTGGGAGAGAAGCCAAGCACTGTTTTTCTGCTGCTGGATGAGGGTGCCAGTTAAAGCTACTATTCCTCTAAACCCCAGCGAGTCTATACGCAGTTGCGAGGAGCGTGATGAGAGGGCAAGCTTTGCAATTTCTCCCCATAATCACAGAAGCCCTGAGTAATGAGTGTGTGCAACGGCTTGCCGCCTTAATTGGCTTGACAAATGCCAAGGCCCATGTCCAGCGAGCGGCCCTGGGGCTTTTCAGCTGGTCGGACTTGCTTCTCCATTGCCTCATTTCCACTACAGGGGCAAAAAGAACAAGCCAGGGCATGTTCATTATTCATGCAACTCAGTTTCCTCCAAAACCAAGTTCCTTAGGTTATTTTTAGCATGTTTTTATTGTATTTAGCTTAAAATAAGTGAAATTATTGATGCTCTGGTTAAGTTTTGGTTTTGGATTGGTAGGGCATTAACCTGGCTAGGAAATACTGGCGTTTATTTCTCATATTTTTAACTTAAAGGTCCAGTGTTTGGGATCTGGCAGTATCTAGCGGTGAGGTGAGGAGATTGCAACCAACTGAAGCCTCTCCCGTGTTTGAGAGCTACGGTGGCCGACGCGAAAAACGCGAATGGCCCTCTCTAGAGACATTTGGAGCAGAGCCAGTGCGTAGAGTGTGTGAGTACGTGGGAAGTGAGTGCTGAAGCAAGAGAAAGAGCAGCGGCGACGGGAGCGAGTAGCGTTAACGACTCCGGCCCAAGCAGGACAAGTTCAGAGAGTTTGGTTTGTCCGTTCTGGGCTACTGTTGAAACATGGCGGAGAGGGGACCCGCTCCCTATGTAGATATAAACGGTTCAAGGTAACAAAAACACGATTCTAATCAGGTGATTATAGACTAAAGAAAACATACTTATTAATATTATATTCCATTTCTGCCAATAGATCCCCCTAAATGCTACATCCTAGTCCTTTAAGCGGTCGACAGCATTGTCATCCACGCAGGATTTGTAATTAATAGTTTACATGCAAAGATTCGTGGCAGACAGTGGCTCAGATTATGTTGTGTTTAAACGCCCTAGATGGTAGTGGTGTAATCTGTCTTCAGCCATTTGACTCTTCCACTCCAACGTAACAACGTAAGCATTTATTCCAGGCATCTGCACTGCATTGTTTCAGTCTTACCAATTTTCCAGCTATTTGCATTAGGTAGGGAAATTACTACTGCGGTATTGTGGCTGAGCTCAAGTGCCTTAGAACAATTCCACATTAAAGAAGCATTTGAGTTCATTCTTACCTGCGGGCAAACTGGAAGTTGGCAGAGGTGCTGGCAGAGACATTTCTGGGGCTTTCTGAAGGGCTGCTGCCAGCTGAAGAAACAAAAAAAATGTTACAGTTACAATTAAACTTTGAAAATGAGCAGATATAAACTACGTATACGACTATTTATATGTTGAATCATTCCACTAGCCGTCCCCTTGTTTTACAGGATCAGTGTTGCGTCTGATTTTACTTCACAGTTCAACCTGAAACAAATTAATTACAGTAACACCCCCCACAGAATTTAACTAGGCCTCTACCCTGCCTAATCTAATAATCTCAGTTTCAGCAGAGACTCCTGTTGTTGATCCCACCACACCACACACTATTGAAAGGGTCACTTAAGGGTTTCCATGCCAGCAAAGCACTGCCACGCCCAGAGTCACTTATAAAACAAATGGGTGCAGAGAATGAATGAGTCTCCACTGTAGCACTTGATGTAGCTGAATGAAGGAATGAGTAGCCTGGAGGGAGCTACATGAATAACATCATCATTAGGAAAACTAGTTTATGTCTTGTGCACATTATGATCCGACAGCAATTTGATGAACACATCAACATGGTCTTGTGAATAAAATTAGGCTGAAGGCGCATACACTAAACAAAAAAGCTAAAGTGGTGGTCTCCTCATTCCATCTTCACACGCTTGTCTGTTTTGCCATTTTCCATGTGATCATGTCTATGTAAAGTACAGTATGTGTAATTAGCCTCCAGTCTGCCAAACAGTATCATGCACTGAGCCGAGCGGACACGCAGCTACAAACCACACACAAGTACCTGTGGCGAGTGGGAGAGGTGAAAGAGGTCGCGAGAGCGTGGGCGACGGGGTCCCGACCGCCAAACTCCTTCTCTTGTTGTTACGGGAACTGTTGAGAGGAGCAAAACAAACAGCAGAGAGAAAACATTAACAAACATAATCACTCGGCAACGGCCTTTTATTATCCGTGCAGTAAACAGTCAGGTAAAATGAAACAGAGTCCACCTATAAACTTGAGTTGTTGATCGTGATAAGGAGAACGCTGATAATGATACTAGTGATGGTGTTTACACATACACATACACACGCATAGCTGCAAACATGTATGCATGTAAATATATAAACACACACA
The DNA here is from genome assembly GCA_916701645.2 of Sebastolobus alascanus. Classification (NCBI taxonomy): domain Eukaryota; kingdom Metazoa; phylum Chordata; class Actinopteri; order Perciformes; family Sebastidae; genus Sebastolobus; species Sebastolobus alascanus. Next base: position 2,189,366 of record CAKAOJ020000195.1, read on the forward strand.
CACTCACGCAGAAAGTATGTACTGTGTGTTCCGTTTGGCTAAACACTAAACAGGTCCCATTTTTATGTTCTTATATTTAGGAAAATAAAAGTGTTTCTGACTACAGGAGTTACCGAAATAATGGAAATACGAACCATAAATCAACATCCTGCGAATAAGTATGTACTGTGTGGTAAGGTATGACAAGTATCAATGATGATCCGATGATGTCTCCTGTGTCTGGAATGTATTTTCGTGTGAGAAAGAAGATGGGAAACATCTGGAAAGAGCAGCGCTTGTACCAGTGGGAGCACCTGATCCAATAAAAACAGCCTTGGCTGGTTGTTAATGTTATACAATGACGCAAAGAAACATGTGGACCCAATGACTCCCATGACATAGCTGTGTGCAGGCACAACATACTGTCCACGCCGTTAAAGATCCATCACCGCAGATGAACACAGTCTGTATCCACACGTAAACAACACAAACGGATCAATAGATCAGAAAATCAATGATCAGATTGTTTTTGGTTCAGCAGTTGATGCAACTTTGGATTCAAGCTTTTGGGGCTGCTGTTATTTTTTTGAAGCTGATCATTTGTGTTGTTTTGATTAAAGTTGGTTTCACTTGCAACCAGTGCTCCACTTGGTTGGACCAGTTTTGTTTAGGGCTGACCCAATTGCTTCGAAACTTCGACCGTTGACATGGTAATCAACCTCCAAAACAGTATTCGAGTGCTTCGTTTTTTTAACATACAAGTATGTAGTAATAATAATGTATAAATCCCAAAATAGCCCATGAAATAAGGAATAATCCCACAGCATTATTCATTATTCATATTCAACATTCATTATTATTAGTTATTCTCAGATGGATATCGCTGCTTGTTGTGTGTAGAGGTTACTGTGTGTACAGTAGTGCGGCAGCGCCAGTGTCCCAAAGCTTCGAATACCTTTGAATATTTCTCACCGAAGCTTCGAAGCCCAAAAAATGATGTTTGGGACAGCCCAAGTTTTGGTCAAATGTGGTATATTTTTTAGGGATGCACCGACATCGGATCAGATTTTAGTATTTATTTATTATATTTTGTTTAACAAAGTTAGGAAAATAATGTTTAAGTCAAGCCTGATGTTGCCTAACACATAAAAGAATGATCCCAGTGAAGCATACAGCTTATAAGTTAAACACTGGTATCGGATCGGTACTCTGTATCGGCAGATACCCAGGTAAAAGTGGTATCGGGACTGAAAAAGTCTGATCGGTGCATCCCTAATATCTTGTTAGAATTCCTAACATTACTGCTTTGCAGTTTATTTGATGGATGCAAAAATCCTGCGTCAATCACTTCTTGGAGCTCCTATAAGGAAACATTTGTCTTAAGGAATGTAAAAGTGATGACCTGTTTAAAAGCTTGCAGATACTACCAGGTGGCATTTCTCCGAGCATGACTCATCAACATAGATGCCAGTGTAATCGAGGTGCAGTTACTTTAAATTTCAAATGTTATTTTATCCACTTCCTGTATAGGTGTGCATGTATGGTGCCCGGAGGCCTCTGTATGCCACTCTACGTGTGCCAAAGTCTTCATACAGGATAGAATTTGGGCTCATTTTGGTTTACATTCCCCACTAAGCCGGATGTAATCCCATCATGCTCTCTCCGTTTCATCCAGATGATGACGATGCCATCTCTCTCTTTCTCTCTGGCAATGACCTAAAATAATTGGAGGGGCTGAGACGACGACAGAGCCTGACGTTTCTGGGTCGATGCTGAGGCAGGTCCGCGCAGTATATGCCCCCCCCCCACACTAAAAAGACTCAAAGTGGCAGCAGAGACGGCACAGCAACAGAGAGGAGGGAGAGCCAATAAATGCTTGACTTTGGCTTCAATGACACACCAGCCACAGAATGACGCTGCAAGTAGGCACCATCTTCTTCTTCTTATCAGAAAATAAGTAAACAGACACCTTTATCACAGATGAAAGCATCACTGTATCACACCATGACCACGAGAGAGCTTTATCAACACTTGGCAGTGATAAGCTTACTCATGTTTGAGACTGTAACACAATAGAGGTTTGTAGGGACCGTGCAGGCAGCCATGTAGCATGATGACTGTAGGCCAGTGAGATGGAGCAGGCCTGCATGTTTCACATGTCTGCTGATGGTGAAGGGCTGCATTTATTCACTGAGTGAGCTCCATTCAAAGTCACGTTGTGCTGAATGGGTTACATGATTGATGCATGTTCCCAAGCTACGTGGAAAAAGTGGATGGTTTGATACTTAGACTTAAAGCTGCAGTGGGTAGAAATGGAGCAAATGTGATTTTAAAAAAGTGATTTTTATAAAACTATATCACTATATGCTGACAGTAGTGCACGAGACAGGTAATCTGAAATAATAATAATCTTGTAGTGTACTGTTTAGCTGTAAAATCAGAAAGTTTGTGATTCGGCCGCCATTTTGAGATCAGTTGAGGAAATACCAAGCACCGCCCACCAGCCGGAGCAATACTACCAGATGTTTCTGAAAACATTTGAGGTGAGAAATAGGCATTACAGTAACAGAATATTGATTCATATTTGATCAGCGCTGCCTAGTTTGACCGTTTGATCGGAGTTCGCGAGTGATTGACAGCTGCCTCCGTTAAATGAACAGCCAATAGGAACGCTCTCTCTCTCTGAAATGACCTGTGATTGGTCAAAGTCTCCCGTCGCGGGCTAGATTTTTTAAAGGCCTGAAAACAGAGCTATGAGGAGGTGAGGAAATCTAGTTATCTCTCAGAACACTTTAATTACAATATGCTGAAAGGTTATTATGGAATTGTTACCCAATGATGCCAAAAATATTCTGCCTACTGCAGGTTTAATACTTAGGCCTATATTACATACATACGTTTAAAAGATGAGAGGCTTTCTTCCAGAACTTGGCTCATTAGCAATGGGTGTTGCAGTGTTTTATAGCTGTGTCATTGACAGCAGCTATAAAAGATGCATACTGTAATAGAATCACAACTAAAACAACATTTCACTATAGAAATATAGGGACAAAGGAAACTAACAACGCCATAAATGATGATTAGGTCACTATGAACTCAGTCCTTACAGGACATGAAAGGCACATTTTTACTGCTCTACTTTGTGAGGGCTGATTACATTTATCTCGCAGATAACAGCACATCTACAGCACTACACTCCCCACTAACCACTTCAGTGTATCGATCCGCCCTGGGAGACTTTGTGTCGCTTTATGCGACAGCTGGTAGCAGACAATGCAGTCGGGTCTGCCCTCCCATACACAACACTCCACAATGGCCACGTTTCTCCGTCGGAAACAAAAACTAGGGCGGATGTAGCAGCCGCGACACATACAGTAACGTACTGTAGGTTATCACAGACACCACAATGGCATTATCGGTCAGAGCTGTGCGCTCATAATAACACCAGACACTGTGTGGGGGGGGGGGTTGCGTTTACCGAATAGCTCAACATAAACGTTCAACAAATTGCTGTTTTGTCAGACAGTGAATGGCTCAGCTCAGCTCAGCGGGGAGCTGATGACAACCACAGGCAACGGCAGACGTGTTTCGCTTTGCGGCAGACATGTCTACGTATTCATTCAGAAAAAAAACTGTTTTTCTTTACCTTTTTGATCTCTTCATCATGGCCCCAGTCACAAAGCTAGTTTTGTAGCTAGGCAACACGGTCCAGTAGTAGTTCTGGTCAGACATGGTGACCGATAAATCCAATACCAGATATGAGAGAAAGGTCCTCTTTGTTAAAGCGGGAGCATTGTGTTTAACTGTCTCTCTTGAGGAGTTGTTATTATTGGTGGTGGTGGTGGAGGTGGTTAGGCCAGTACGCAGTGTACAACGGCAGAAACTCCATTTAGCTTCGGTACAAACTGACCCCAGAGACCCGCGAAACGGCAGCTAGGTGTTGCTGAGCGACCGCAACGGCCATGTCCGCTCTGCTCCTTCTCCCCTGCTACCGGTACAATTTACCTAAACAGTCCCTTCGACCGCGGGGTGTGACATTATCGAGTGATATCTTCGCCAAAATAAAGAGTGATACAAACTTTCCAGTAGCACCAGCAGCAACGCAGCACCGCGCAGCCGCGAAGGGAGGAGGGACTAATGATGCCTTCAGGCACCGTCGGAAATATTTCGTTAACGACGAGAACACATATGAACCACTCAAAAAAACAGAAAGAAAGACTGAGGAATTGTGTATTTCCAGTAATATCGACATTCAAACATATATACCCGCAACGTTATATCTTTTCAAATCTATAATCTATAAATGTAAAACGTGCATAGCAAGTTGCATCTAGGCTATATTTTCATTTATGGAACAGAATAGACATGAATGATGCATTTGTGTCCTCAGGGAATATTGAGATCCTCAGGAGATTTTCATCGATTCTTCTTCTTCTTCTTCAAAAAGAAGAACAATATTTTTTTATAATAAATTTGATGATAATCCTAGCAAAATATTTTATTCCTAAATGTAAATTTAGCAACAATAAACCTTGTTTTGGTGTTTTAGTGAATGATGTTAAAGCTGCAGTGGGTAGAAATGGGAGCAAATTTGTTTAAAAAAAGTTGTTTTTTTAAACGGTCACTTTATCCACTTTATCCTGACAGTAGTGCACCAGACAGGTAAAATCATGTGCCTGTGTCCTCCGGTGCTCCTCATGGCATCTGCAGGATTTCCCAGACCGGAGGAAAACAACCAATCAGAGCCGAGCTGGAGCCTGCCGTCTCTGAGCAGCTGTCAATCACTCGCGACCTCTGATGAAACGGTCAAACTAGGCAGCGCTGATCAAATATGAATCAATATTCTGTTACTGTAATGCCTATTTCTCGCCTCAAATGTTTTCAGAAAGATCTTGTAGTGTACTGTTTAGCTTTAAAATGAGAAATTTTGTGACCCAGCAGCCACGTTGAGATCAGTTGAGGAAATACCAAGCACCGCCCACCAGTCGGACCACAGCCAATAGGAACACTCAATAGGAACGCTCTCTCTCTGAGGTGTTAATATATTAACACTTTATCATTCACAAAAGACAGCAAACGCATTGATTCTCCTCCTGGTCATTGTCTGACTGCTGCAAAAGTGTCTTTGAGTAATTTGTTCCGTTCTCAGGGAAGTGCTCCAGTTTGATAGTGGAAAGTACCAGCATTTGATGATTGAGTCCATGTCTTTGGTTTGTGATAGGTCAAAGTCTCCCATTACAGGCTACATTTTTTAAAACCTGAAAACAGAGCCATTAGGAGGTGCAGAAGTCTAGTTGTCTCTCAGAACACTTGAATTACAATATGCTGAAAGGTTATTATGGAATTTTTTCCCAATGATGCCAAAAATATTCTGCCTACTGCAGGTTTAATTTCTTGTTTCATTTTAGTTTCTTGTTTGTTTCATAATATGTTTGTCTAGTGTTTTGCACCCCTGGCTGTTTTTTTTTTTTTTTACTTTTAATTGTATACTGTCCCCTGTATACTGATTTTGTAGTTGTACTTTTATTAATAATCATTTTTTTTTAAAAACTAATAAACAGTTTTTCATGGATTTCAAGGACTGTGCAGCGCATGTCCCCAATAATTTAAAGATTGTTTGTGATAAAACTGAAATCATCAATTTTCTGGGTCACGGCGGCAGCAGGCTAAACAAGCAAGGTATAGTCCAGACGTCTCTCCCCAGCCACATTTTCCAGTTCCTCCTGGGGGACTCCAAGGCGTTTCCATACCAGATGAGATATATAATCTCTCCAGCTTGTTCTGGGTCTCCTACCAGTTGGATGTGCCTGGAAAACCTCCAGAGGAATGCACCCAGGAGGCATCATTATCAGATGCCTGAACCACCTCAACTGGCTATACTTTTGATGTGAGGGCGCAGCAGCTCCACCCAAGGTTAAGCAAAGAGAACCACATCATCTGCAAAGAGCAGAGAAGCAATTCTCAGGTCCCCAAACTGGGCATTTACTCCCCCCCCCCCCCCAACAAACGTGTTTGACTTCCCGCCTAGAATACAGACACAGCTCTCACTCCGGTTGTATAGACCTTTTCAAACTTGACAACATAAACACTCTAAATGGGATGGGTCCCTTTGTGATTCTTGTTCCAATGTTTGTCAATGCAGTAGCTAACAGGAAGTAAACTTGGACCAAAGCTCTTGCTCTAGCAACAGAATGGCAATGGAACGGTCTATAAGGACCTCCGCAGGATTCCCCGGGAACACGGTCGTAAGCCTTGTCCAAGTCCACAAAACATAGGTAGACTGCATGGGCAAACTGCCATGACCCCTCAAGTAACCCTACAAAGGTAAAGAGCCGGTCCACTCTTTCATGACCAAGATGAAATCCTCATTGCTCCTCCTGGATCTGAGGTTCGACAAATCAGTCGGAGCCTCCTTTCCAGCAACCTGGCAACAGTTTCCCAAGCAGGGTTATACGTAAGGGATAATGTACAGCGAGCCGGTCATTGTTGTGAAAGAAACCCCGACAGGGCGATGCCGCACCCCAACACCAAGCTAGCTACAGTTTAAAATACACCACCCTAGTAAATCACAGACACACTACAAGTCCTTACTGAAATATCTGAGTGAATTGTTCTTAGAGAAACCTTTATCAATAACATATTAATATTACAATGAAGTAAGCTATTTAAAATAAATTGTCATTTTTGATCACTCAGGGTGCAACGCAGAAATACTGCCCTCCATAAACAAAGACAATTCCCTTGTTTGTTTATTTAACTCTTTAAAATATTTAAATCTGTCACCTGATCTGCTGTTAGTTCCTCGTGATTCTAATTATTTCCTCTGACTCACAGACGGTGAGATTGACCCGGTGTGATCTCTCATCTAAAGACTGGGGGAAGTCCCTGAACAGGTTCAAGACAGTGAAGAGGTTGATGTTGTTCTGTGGCACCATGTGAGCCGGAAACTCACAAGCAGGTTCCTTCACGCTGTTAATGTGTGTCGCTGCTCTGTTGATATAACCTGATATGACCTTTCACTACTGTGTTAAAGTCCCATTAATCATCAGGTGCTTACCTTTGAATTTTGGACAGGAAGCAGATTTAGATAAAACAAACACCGCTGAGTTAATCTGGCTCAGCTCGTTTGCTCAGTTAACATATATTTAAATCACATGGACATATTAACTCTACTGAAGCAAAATGGGAAAATGATTCAGATATTCAACGCATATTCACAATAACATTTCAACTCTTCCACTGTTATCACAATCAGAGATGTGTGCAGCTCATCTCCATCTCTGCTCTCCCTCTCTGAGTTTACGTAAAACCTGTCCGAGCGGTGAGACTGCTCTGACTTTCAGGCCATTAACAGCTTCAAAAGTGAAATGAACACTGGTGTGAAATGTGGCATGCGTGCACAATAAAGCTGACAATTGACAGGCACCTGGCTGGTCTGGTTTGAGGAGGGGGAAAGGAGGAAGGGGGGGCAAAAGCAGACAGAGACAGACAGACACACATAATAAGTCAGTTAATAATAGCCTACTTACACATTTCCCCTGCGAGGAAGACTCAGTTCTTTCTAGAAAAGAAGAGATGGGATATATTGAAATGAGGATATCTTCTTAAATGTTTTTCATGCCAACATTGCTTTGAAATGCAGATATCAGCTGTTAGAGCAGAGAGGATTATTCATGGTTTGGCTAAAGGACCTCTTCACAAATCGATTGCTTATCAAGGTACAGTCATAATGGACATCTTTGTGTGTTTCTGCTGTTATGAAAGCACAGAATAAACAGGGAGGAATGTGACTGTGCATTCATAAATTTTTTTTTTTTTTTTTAAATACAGCCGTTTTTCAGATGGATTTCCCTAAATGCTAACCCCCTCTCTGTCACTCCCATGCATTTTCCTTTCAATGCACTGTAAATCTCATTAGCTGCAGTATGGCCTAGTTTCTTGCGTGACAAGTGGGTCTTCGAGTCATTTAATGGCGAGGATAAATCCTCACTAGCCCATGGCTACTGCAAAACTACCCTTGCCAGTCGGGATGTGAAGGACAGAGAACATTAAGGGTGGCACTCTAGGGTGCTAGACTGAGAGAGCTTGTTATTTGGAGGCTACTTCCACTGATTTCATCCTCTCCAATTTTCTAGGGACAGTCTGTGACAGAAAGTGACTGGGTAGTGTCACAGCAGCCACATTTAAAAAACAATTTGGGTTTAAACATACATAAACAAGGAGTTTTCTGCAGAGAAAAGATGTTTAATTACTGTATTGTAAGCTTCAACACTAATCAGAACAATTTATGACCTTAATGAAGACCAACATTATGTTGTGTCTTGGGTAACAATGTCACCGTAACCATTATTATCATTATTAGTATAATGACAGGGCTGCACTTAGCCTACATTTAAATTGCAGATGAAAGTATAAGGCGGAAAAAGAAAGTAATTACAATAACTGAATGGGAACACCCAGTTTGGACCGGTGAGTCTTTCATCACAACACAAAACACCTCCTCCATAATAGAAACAATGCAGCTTCTTCATTTATGCAGAAAATATACATATGAATGAACTATAGAGAGGGAGAGAAAATATTCATTATTCCCATTCTGGACATTCCTGAGTGTTAAACATGGCACCCAGGAGAAGATTAAAGGGGTGTTTGTGCCAGTCATCCATCCAGCCACCCCTTGGGGGGTTTTAAGCTCCTATCACCAAGGCAACCAGCTCCACAAAAGTACCAATGGACAGCTCCAAAATAAACAGACCAAATTAATTATGTGATGTAATTCATGACGCCCGTTTTAACGACCAGGCACGAGGGGGGAAATGACCACTACTAGATAATAAACATTTATAATGATCAGGAATGGAAAATCAACTGCTACACCCATCGTGGAGAAATCCCTCGCATCGTTTCCAATGGCTCATCATCTTCATCATCATTCAATATCGTTTGCCTGGAAACAACCACATCAGAGCTGACATGACATGACATGACATGACATGACAGCCTCCATTCAGCCTACCTGTAGACCGCGGCGCCTCAGGATATTCGGCTCATCCATCATTGAAGACAATTAAAAAAAAAAAAAGCGGATCTCGGATCAGTCAGCCCATACTGCGCTCCGTCCTCTCCACAGGAGCATGGATAGATAGAGTCCTCCTCGCTGCTGCTGCTACTGCTGCTGCTGCTGCTGCACCACCACCACCAACAACACCTCCTCCTCTCCGGGGCGAGCTGCACGATCAGCCCCGAAAAGGTGGCCACCTCTCAGCCAGCTGATCAGGATGAGGGTGGGTGGGTGGGGTGGTTAGTTAACCTCGACCCAGTAATGAAGTGAGAAGGCGTGTTGACCCCACCCTCTTATTGATATATCCTGTTGTCAAATGCAAAATAGGCTACTGGTTTTGCTGTGTGTCATGAGGATTTTCAGGTCATCATTTCATGTTCTCTTAACAGCAAGCCTCAGTCTCAACTGCAAAGACACCAGTGTTCTAACCCCCTCCAGAAACACACTTGTTTCCATATGTTGTGGTATACATGCAGTTAATCTCCTGTTCAACCCATCATGTGTCTGTCTGGTGGAATAACAGAGACGATGCAGAACAATTGGGCTTTGAAGTCAAGCTGAATAGCAGTGATTGATCTGTCACCCAGTGGTACCATGATGGTTTTTTTCCCTCCCCATACACAACAATAGTCAGTCTCTTGTCCTGGGATGTCACATGATGTCCATTTGTGTGAGCCAGAGGGACGTGAATCCTTCATTGTTCTCTCGTGAAGTTCACTGTTTGTCTGAAACTGCTTATTGGACATCAAGCGTCTGCGGAGTGTATCGGTTAGATTCAAGATTTGTTTCAAGTGCTACTACTTTGTATAAAAGGCATTAGTGACCAAATAAATTTTGTGGTATTTAAGTATTAAATGATGTGAATAATAATGCTCTAATAATAGTAATCTTTTTCTGTCTTTCTGTGATTGCTTCATGTACAACAGAACTTGCCTTGTTTGGGATTTGTTGGATCACTTCACTCTAGTGTCAATAAAAAAATACTACATAAATCTTTTCTTGAGAGTTGTGTCCATATAAGTATTCGAACAATATTTTATTTTTTACATTATTTATTTTTGATTTAAAATTGTATTTTGAAAGATTGAACCAGAATATTTTGATTTATCAATTCACATTTTCTGTTCGGTTGTTTAAAATTTAGTAGTCTTAAACCTGCAGCAGGCAGAATATTTTTGGCATCATTGGGCAAAAATTCCATAATAACCTTTCAGCATATTGTAATTCAAGTGTTCTGAGAGATAACTAGACTTCTGCACCTCCTCATGGCTCTGTTTTCAGGCTTTAAATAATCTAGCCCGTGACGGAAGACTTTGGCCAATCACAGGTAATTTCAGAGAGAGAGCGCGTTCCTATTGGCTGTGCTCCGGCTGGTGGGCGGTGCTTGGTATTTCCTCAACTTGATCTCAACATGGCTGCCGGGTCAAAATCTTTCTCATTTTACAACTAAACAGTACACTACAAGATGTTTCTGAATACATTTGAGGCGAGAAATAGGCATTACAGTAACAGAATATTGATTCATATTTGATCAGCGCTGCCTAGTTTGTCCATTTGATCGGAGTTCACGAGTGATTGACAGCTGCTCAGAGACGGCAGGCTCCAGCTCGGCTCTGATTGGTTGTTGCAGATGCCATTAGGAGCACTGGGGGACACAGAGGCAAATGTTTTTTTTTCAGATGACCTGTCTCATACACAACTGTCAGGATATAGTGACCGTTTTATAAAAATAACTTTTTTTAATCATATCTGCTCCATTTCTACCCACTGCAGCTTTAATACCAACAAAGAAAAGTCAAATTTATCGTCATAAAAGAAACAAAGCGTGCATTGTGTGTCACACAAGTTTTGATTTCAAATCTTCTTGAAGAAAACTTTCCATTTGTGGCAACAACATGCCACTTATAGGAATGGCAGGAATCTGCTGTTTCAGAGACAGTCAAGCAATTCTGTGTGGTCAAACATTCATGTTTTTTTTCCTGTATTATTTCTGTCTCTAACCATGAGTTTATTGTTGCAGATCACTGTGTATCTGTATAGCTTTCTCTCATCAACAAACAAGAATAGAGTTATAATCAGCTTCATACAAAGAAAAGATTTTTAAGAGTTCCACACAGGTGACAATGAAAATGTTAAATATCTAGGTGTTGTCCTTCACCAGACTGACGATGGAGTTTGGAGCTACTAAAGGACAAACTGAGTCTCTATGCGTCCTTTTGTCGTGCTCTCCATGTGATGCAGCATAGGTCATCTTCAAATTGTCCATACTCATTAGTGAAACCAGTCAGGCATGAAAGTCAGCTCTACCTCTTTTTACTGCCCTCTTTTTACAGTCATGTGCTGTTACTCTTTATCTCTGATCTTAACCTCATTTACCTGCATTGTGAGGCTGAAAGGTAGAAAGAAGAGTTTTCCAACAGTCCAGCCACTCAGGATTTGGAGATTTTTTTTCAATTCTGTGAACTGGAAATAAAGAATAAAATGAAATAAAATAAAAATGGAATCAACTCTGATGAAAAATATCTCAAGGTTGCAAGTGTTTATCTTTAAAACTGTCTATGAAAGTTTGGCTTTTGGTCTCTTAGTTGAGGGGTTAAATCACAAACCTGGTCAGAACTGCTTGAACGAGATGAAAGAACCAACCAGAACCATCAAATATGAGCACTACCTTCTTATTACGTGGCCTTTTTCACGTCTGGAATAGAAAATTCTCACTCTCAATTTCTAATATTAATTGTTGAGTTTCTGCAAACAATGGATTTCCTCTCGTACGCTCAACTCCATATGACATTCATACATACATAAAGCTTCCCATGCTCCCTCTGACTCCAAATAAAGCTGTACTTGGCTAATTGAAGTCTGTACTGTAGCTTGAAGACCACTAGAGGGCGCAATGGAGCTATGTGTCTATGTTAACCATGTAGAGGACAAGTTATCCTCTCCTCTGCCAGGTGCACCCTGGGAATGGTTCAGTCCGTTGCCACTCTGTATACAGTATGATTAAAAGTAAAGGGAAGAGAAAATGGGAAGAAAATAAATGAAGGATGAATGAATGAAGAGTAGTGGAATGGCAGTGCACTTTCTCCATTATTATTTTGCCATTAACACATTCCTCTATGTTGGGAAAGAGTAAAAATAGAATCAATATCTAAGTAATACTATTAAACTATTGCAAGTGATATCAACCTTTTATTGCTTGTGACCACGTAAAGGAACAGTGTGTAGGATTTTGGGGGATCTATTAGCAAAGATTGAATATAATATTCATAACTATGTTTTCATTAGTGTATAATCAATAATTAATCACCTGAAACTAAGAATCATTGTGATTTCGTTAGCTTAGAATGAGCCCTTCATATGTACGTAGGGAGCGAATCCTCTTCACAGAGTCCGCCATGTCGCTCCGCCATGTTTCTACAGTAGCCCAGAATGGACAAACCAAACACTGGCTCTAGAGAGAGCCTTTTCATGTTTTTACGTTACCCATACTTGCCAACCTTGAGACCCTAAAAAAAGGGAGGATTTCAAAACCAAAGCGGGGGGGTCTGGGGGAGGGAAATTTGAGTTTCAGAGACTTTGTTTCCTGCATTCTGGTGACTTTAAAGGAGTGAAAATAACAAAATACTAAGTACACTGCAACAGCATTTTTATGTTAAACTTTTGATTTTACCTTTAACTCCCAGGAAAGAAAACTGAATAATTCACCCCTCTGGTGTGAACTTAGCGTGTGAATCTCTGGCATAAACTAATATTCATTCGTTTTTATTTGTTTTTGCTCCTGCTTGAGTATTTCTTTCTCTTAGTTCTCTCCATTTCTCTCTCCTTCTCTCACTCACTGAAGGCCCTTTCAGACACAACGCAACAACGCCACCACTGCGCTCAGATACCCCTTATTTCCAATGGCTTGGGGTGGCTCCACAACGGATGGTTGGAAACAGCAGGGATTCAGTTCCAGAAACAGGCTAAGATAACGAAAAAGGAAAAAAAGTGTGAAAATTTGTCATAAATTAGGAGAAATACGGAAGAATTGTGACCCCGAGAGGAAACTGGGAGAGGGCAGTAAAAAACGTGAGTCTCCCGGGAAAATCGGGAGGGTTGGCAAGTATGACGTTACCTGAAGGCCACTCTAGTTCTCCGACACACTTGGAAAGGGAGGAGTGAGCGGAGGGGTATTCAGTTGGTTGCAATCTGCAGCCTCACCGCTAGATGCCACTAAATCCTACAAACTGCACCTTTAATACAAAGTCGTGCTAATTGTGAATCCTTTCATAAATTGCATGTTTGAGTTGTGAGCAGTTCAATCAAAAATAGGTTTTCCAGTTCTTAGATTGTGTCATTTAAATATTTTTTACCATACATATAAGAAAAAGCTAAAAACATGATTTGAGCTTTTTTTTTAAAAAAAAAAAAAAAAAAACCCTTGTAGGGGTCCCGACCTCCAGGATGGAAACCCCTGCACTATGCAATGTGCTGTCTTTATCTGACTTTATGTGTAAAACAGCCAGCATCTCTGCCTGTTACCAGCGTGCATGATGAAATTCACTCTCATTACTTAGAAGCTTCTGTCTCATGATGACAAGACAAGTTTTTTTTCCCTCTCTGTTCCTCCCACGCGACATGAAAAGAGAAGAAGAGAGTGAGACTCTTACATGACGGTTTAAACAATCGTGCCAGTTTGCATGAGTCACTTTACACCTTTCACACACTTTCAACTCTCAAGGTAGGCTCACCTGGCAGAGCACATGATTGTTTCATCACCTCAGTGACTCGCTGCTCAGATATTCAATGTCTTCTTCGGTAACTTCTTCGCATGTTCAAATATCGGGCTTTTAATTTAGGAAATTATTCTTGATGTTGTGACCCTTTTTCAATCCCTCATCACAGGTCACATGTGTCGGTGAGCTGTGAGAGGTTCAAATAAAGAGCGATGTTCTCATCTCAGTTTGTTTCATTTAGTCCAAAAGAGCAACTTCTCCAGCATGTCACATGTAAAGCGAGAAAAGTCAGTAAAAATAACCATAATTTTGAGCAACAGAAATGTTTTTTTTTTTCTTCTCCTTCCTCGCAAACCCTCACATTCATCTTGACCCCCACACACACATTGTATTGCATGAGCTTTAAATTATGACATTTAACGAGTCATTTAAATTTGCATTCACATTGTAAATTTTATGATTGTGTGGTACTAACTTTTATTGTTTTATTATATCATAATGTTACCTATTAGCATTGAATTATATTTTCATTAACCCTCTTAATAGTTGTACTATCTGACTTCCAAGCTTTCCATTTGGCAAAAATGTCCAAAAAAATGCACTTTTATGGAAACTTTCCGTAAAATGAAACCTTTATCAGTTTATGCGGGAATGCCCTCAGGTGGAGAGAACAGGGTCAATGACACAGACGGACGGCCACGTCGAAGGGTGGGGAAACTACTTTGTAATTAAGCGGTGCACTGACCCTATTTACTGATAGAAGAGAGGGCTTTCACATACTGATAACTGCTCGGCGACACTCATCTGTACAGACGCAGCTCTTAAGTCTGTCCCAACAACTGAAAGACAGTAGAGGTCAGATCAGTCAATTTAAATTGTCATAAAAAGATAGCACTTTCACAGGGCGCTCTGTCTGATCGTTGACGAGCTCCTTGCATCACATACATGATGTGGTTACTGTAATAGACGGAGATAATGAATTTCATTGGAGCTCCAGACATTTCCCCTCTTTCAACAGACAACTTCTTTGTTGGTTTATCTCTTTGTTAACCTTGAGGCATTTCCTCTGTGGCCTTGTCTAAAGAGGGAGGGGTAACACACAGATAATTAACTCTCTACACCTTTTTCTGTCTTTATTGTACAGTATGTTGTCACAAAAAGCTGATAGAATATACGAGGTGAGGCTGGACTGGGGTGAAAATGACTCTAAATGCCTCTTGGGTCTGAACCTGTTCCTGACCTCTGACCACACTTGGCAGAGTTGCAAGGGAACAGAGCGACCCAGCCTTATAGGGATCAATAAACTATCACATTATCATTATTAACCCTGGAGGAGCTAATGCAATTGCCCCATTGTCCTCCTCCTTAGAACTGGTAACTGTAAGACATATGGTCATTTATTTGATTATGTGACACATTACTGGACAATCGTGGTGACTCCACGTACTCGTGACGTAACCAAATCTCATCCAGAAATCTCTTTATTTGATGTATCCTATCTCTAATCTGTCTAATCGCTAATTGATGTGCTAATAAAACTGCAAAGAAAAGCTGTAAATGTTGAAATTAATTTCACATATTTCTCATTTAAGTCACACGTTGCTAACACATAACACAATGCTGGCTAAAATGTTGCCACATAATGACATATGGCGGCTCACCTGACTAACCAGGGGTGTGGCAACACAGAAGCTCTATAAATAAAAGCAAGAATTTCATTCATAACATGGACAAACCCCATCCACTGAGCTGCAGCACTCTCACACCAGACCTACCTGGCAGGCTCACCATGCTCAGATCACTCGTCTCCTGCACGCT
The DNA here is from genome assembly GCA_916701645.2 of Sebastolobus alascanus. NCBI lineage: Eukaryota > Metazoa > Chordata > Actinopteri > Perciformes > Sebastidae > Sebastolobus > Sebastolobus alascanus. The sequence goes on from CAKAOJ020000195.1 coordinate 2,204,939, forward strand.
GCTGCTCCTCGTCTCCCTCTGCGGCTCAGGGGAGAGCCGGCCTCAAGTGGCCCACGAAGGCGCACCTGATGTGGACAGAGTGGACGGCCAGAGGGCGCTGCTCCTGGAGGCGGTGAAGACGGGGATCCTCGGCTCGTTGGGTATGGACAGGGAGCCCAGGCCGACCCAAAGGGCCTCGGAGGAGGAGATGAGGAAGATGTATCAGCTCTACAGGGAGAAAGTGAGAGAGATGAGAGGGAACTCCAGCCAGCCGATGAGGGAGACCTGGCAGTCCACCATGTCTACGGTGCTCTTTCCAGCTACAGGTGAGACATCAGGAAGACACTTGTAGTCACTGTCACGCTTCAATGACTGGCGTGAAAAGACAGTTTGAGTGGGAGTAGGAAAGAATGCGACTAGTTCAAGAAATCTCGCAGTGTGAGTTTACCTGTGCAGATACAGACAAAAGCCGTTATGCCGGTGTGGTTGTGAATAATCCCTATAGTTCATGCTCCAGGTGAAGATCTCTGACTTCCTGGAGGAGTTTAAACATATGCGAATGGTTGGAAATAGAATCAAACAGTCCTGTAAAGAAGGCAAACACATTCCTGCAAGCTTTTAGAAGTCGTGAGCGTGACAGACACGCCTTTGTACAGTGATGTTACACTTTGAACACATGTTTTTATCAGTGTCATCAATGATAAACCAACCAATGACAAGAAGGCATTGGAATTCAAAATAAAAGATTTGTTTTTCCACTCTCTCCACGCCATGATGTTTCCCAAATGTTGCCAGCTTTGGTTCTAATGAAGCTTTTTCGTTATTTTTTAGTGGAGCCGATGAAAGTGGTTCGGAGGGGAGAACACCCACATCCGCATTCAGGTCAACGCCTTCAGTGGTACAGAGCTGTTTTCCACAAGAACCCCAACATCCAAACCGAGCTGACGCTAGCTCGGGCCGAGCTGAAGATCTCCAGGCAGATTCTAAATAAACCCACTTCTGTTCAGCCCGAGGCAAGACCAGAGATCACAGTCAAAGTGAACAGGATGAAGCCGGTGAACTCTGCTGCGTGGACACACGCAGCCCCTCCTGTCGGCGCCAGCGTGTCGAGCGCTCGAGATGTGACGCTGGACATCAGCCCCGAGGCGGAGAGGTGGATGAGGACCGATGGCGCTGAGGCACTGGTTGTGGATGTGGGAATAGTTGTGGGTGATGAAGACGCCCTCAAAGCAAATCCAACCATTTCTCTGGAGTTAGGCCTCACGCCTCAGGCCGAACCGGCCCGCAAGACGAGGCTGCCTCGCTCCAACAAGGAAGACATCTGCGATGAGCGAGGGTGGTGCTGCCGGAAGTCTGTCACCGTGTCCTTCAAAGACATCGGCTGGACGGACTGGGTGGTGGCCCCGGCTGAGTACACCATGCATTTCTGCGACGGCACCTGCCCCCACAACTACAAGCCTGCGAGCATGCACACGCAGGTGAAGTCTCGGCTGCATCAGATCACCAAAGGAGGGTCACCTCGGCCGTGCTGCGTGCCGGCGGCCTACGAGCCCATGGTCCTCATGCACTACGACAGTAGGGGAAAGTTGAATGTGACTCCTTTCGACGACTTCATTGTCACTCAGTGTCACTGTGCCTGAGGAACTGTGCTTTTTACTTTATTTTAAACTTTTGGAAGAGCACTAAAAAACATGTTACATGCTGATTGTGTGCTCAAAGGAACATGGTATCACAGCTGCATCATTAGCGGTTAACGAAATAAAAAAAGCAATTATCCATTATTACTTTATTTGACAGAAAAACACGTTACAGAGTTTTGTTTTGCATTGTGGATCTAGCAGTAGATCTGTTTATTCATACTTTTATTTATTTCAAGTTCTATTTATTGTATTTGTGTTTTATTGTTGTTTTATGTTACTGCATATTTTAGTACTATTTCATTTTATTATTATTTAAAGTACTGTATTGTTTTATAAGGCACATGTTTGCTGTCTTACACATTTCAATGATTATATGAAGACCTAAATAAATGATTTGTTGCACTTGAATATATCGACCTGGACGTTTCATTATGAGCATGATATTTTCTCATATTTGTCATTTATCCAAAGAAATACTATCACTATTACGAAGGTCACGACGTGACAGAGAAATCAGCCTGTAAAGATATGATAACTTCTATCTCCCATTAATGACCTTGGAGTTGTGCTGCACTGTGGCCTTGACCGGTTAGGTCAGGAACACAAGTGACATAATCATTAGTTTACAGGGAGACACTAACAGGCAAAAACAATTCATGCACTGGTCAATTTTGAGATTTTGGGCTATTTTGCTTCTATAATACGTCTTCTTTCAGACTAGTGGAAAGAAAACATCCAAAATACACATTTAAGTGTTTATTTTACTACTATTTGTGTCCGTAGATTTCTCTTAAATTCACTAAAAGTTAACATTAGATAATGCCTCATTTGCATATTTAAACATAAAATTTCAGAAATCGTGTAATACAAAAAACAACTGTCTTAATGTAAGTAATCAAATGGGCAGGTTTCATGGTGATGTAAATTAGTTAAACATATTTACCAGATTCACCTATAGTGTCTTGCAAATTGTAGTGAATTTTCGAATCCATATCTTTGAAGGTTGATTTCTCAAAATAATTTTTTTCTCAGACTCTGATGCACTGTAAAATGAAAAAGTCATCAAAACTCAAAATTTCAAGGCAACTTTCTGCACTAGATTTTTGGGTTTTGAGGCCAACGCAAACTCTTAAGTTTTGAGGAAAACTGTTTTCATTTGAGCCAGCTAATTATCCATTGTTGAGATAACTTATCATTCATATGTAATGTAACTTCAAGTTTTGAGTTCTACATACTAACAATTTCAAGTAATAAAAGTTGTGCCAACTAATTAGTTTTTGTTCAGATAATTTATCTTTCTTATCTATAAAAACTTCAAATTTTGAGTTCTACATATTAAGAATTTTAGATTTTAAAGTTGTACCAACTAATTGTCTTTCATACAGAAAACCTACATGGTACATGCCCACAGCCTCCCCACGCTTCCCATTCATTGTCTATGTAAGCAGACATGCAATGCATTCTGGCAGCATGGCGGCGCGTTTCGTGATAAAGTTGAGGTCTAGGCTACTTTATGCAAATCAGGGGCGGCCGGCGCGACTTGCCGCCTCTGGAACCTCCCTCGAAACTTATATACTAAACGTTGTCGATCCAGAATAAAGACAGATTCAGCAACTGCATGGGTTATTTCTCGCATAAAATGTTTTCAGAAACACATTTCGGTGAACTATTTTTTGATATGAGGGAAGAAAGTTTCCGAAAGAGCCGCCATGTTGGTTCCGGTTTGAAAGCTGGGAGCAGCAGCCCACGAGGGAAAGCGTTCATCCAATCAGGTGCCTTGTGGCAGCTCTTCAAGCGTCCAATGCTGGGAAGTGAAGCAATCCCTCGCGATAAAAAAAACGCCCCTGTGGACATGTACTATGAGCCAGAAATCTCCACTTCAGTAGCACTTACATACACCAAACCTTCCAGTTTCATTCCTCTCTATATTCTGAAGGTTTTTACAGAGGAGTTTGTTCATATATATTATTCATAGCCTGATTTATAGAGCATTTTTTCATCCTAAAATAATTTTCATGACAGTATTTTCTGATTTATGGACTAATAAAAAGATGTATCCAAAATTCCCTCTGTAAAAATCTTTGACTCTAACATGTAAAAAAAACATTAAACACTAGTTTTGAACCTGTCTTTATCCATTAATGTTCAGATTTCTGTTCTGTAAATGTATGAAAACTATCACATATTTATTAAGATAAGGCCTCATTTATATATTTAAACATACAATTTAGAAAACTTAATACATTTAATAAAAAAAAATAATTGTAATAATATTTGTAATAATAAAAAGAAATAATTGTCTTCATGTATGTAATCAACTAGGGAAGTTTCATGGTGATATCTATTATTATTATTTTTTTTACCCTTTTCGTGTCTCCCGAAAAAAAGCGGCTTGCTGTGTAAACTCCAGACAGCATAGATTACATATCAATGACGATACTGTAAATGCATTTTCATTACAGATTATCAAAGCTTCTCGTTGTATGATTTTATCTTTCAAGTGCTGTTGAGATAAGTTATTAGAAAAAGAACAAGTGATTATGTGAGATATCCTACGATAAGTAACGATCGCCAAGAAAAAGAAAAAACGTTATTCACATTAGAAAAGGAGCTCAGAAGTGGGACTCAAACAGTGCAGCTCAAGGTTTTGGTAATGAACAGATGATGAAGTGTGATATTAAGTGAGTGAACTGAAGCAAGCTGCTCTGAAATGTTTATTATTCCAAGTAGTGACACCAACACCCCTAATGAGTTATTCATAGTTTTTATCTTTGCATGGGTAAAGGTCACTTAAATATGAGCATGTGTTGTTTTACAATTGATAAAGTAGATGTATTAAAGAGTGGGGCGTATTGAGTGACGACTGAATAATAGGCAGACGAATAAAGAGGTGATTAGTCAGAGCTTTTCTTACGGTTAATTCAGACCTGTGCCCAGAAACCTGCCCTGTTGCTCTTTGTTTCAGGGATGACACCCTCAGTTATTACACAACTGTGGTTGGATGTAAAGTCTTCAATCTTAGATTCTGAAAGGTGCTGAGTTTGCAGTACCACCCAAAGTATACAAGTCTAAAAAGAATTATGGACAGTATTTATCAAGGACCTTCTGTGTGCAATCTAGACAGCATGAACTCATTAACCTCTGCTATTTGGCTTTCTCCTGGTTTTAATCCTCACGTATAGCCTTCCCGGAATACTATTACTGAAATGAATTCCAGGACGACAGGAAAAAAAATGAAAAATGACAGGAGAGAAAACGTCACGGTCGGTAAACCTCCCTGTCGGTCTCTTGTCATTATACCCGTCCAGAGAAGCACAAATCACACGTCTCATTCTGTAACATTCAGACACAGATTTATCTCTTTCTCTCTCTTCCCTTGTAGGATCTTTTAAGGAATGAGACGGTAAGTCTTGACTTCATATGGGAGAGGTTTTCACATCCTCTCTGTGTGTCACCTCTGAAAAACTGATGGACCACAAATCACACATGAAGATGTGCTGACCTTTGCATGTTAACAAGTCTTGATGGTGTACTTGTTAAATATGTTTGTGTGCAACAACCACATTTTGTAGTGTTTTCTGGCACATACTATATATAACAATGTGAATTTTTGCAGTGTACATCTTATCTGCATTTACAGTATTTTATGCATACAGTAGCAAGTCAATTATTTTTCTCTATTCTCCCATTTTTTTTCTAAAACCTGAAGAGGTGGCTATTAGCTAAAAACTTTTAAGGAAACATCATACATTTAGTTCAAATTAAAATGTAATTGCAAAATGTTCTTAATTAATATTGTGTTATTTGCATCAACTTATCTTAATAATTTGGCCTGAATCAGGATAATAAAACCCTCCCAAATACTCCATAACTAATATGTAATTTTAACTAATTTAAGTTCTTTTAATTGTGGCTGGTAATAACAATTTATAGAACATTTTTTATGAGAGCAAAACAAGTTTCAATGTTCAAACAGAATTAATTCAATGAAAACATTGACGTGCATATCAGTGATGCAGCTGTTGTAAACAAGACAGACTTTGAGGTTGATAAATATTAAAAATGTGCTCAAGGCAAAAGTTTATGCTGCTAAAATGTTTCTAGAGCCAAATGCAAACTTGCGGATACAAAAAAAGGACAGCAGAATACATGCATGACTTCACCACACAAGTTTGAAGAAATGGCCCACACTTCTCCTCTCGAAAGGTCAAAATGAAAAGTGATTCATCTTATCAAGAGAGAACCATAAAACCATCAAATGTTATCAGATAATTTATTGAACTTGGGTTGTTGTCAAAATGTGGTAATTTGCAGTACAGTGCGTCTAATATTATCTTAAAAGAATTTTGCAAAAAAACAAAACAGTAGCAATCAAAGCTCACAGTTAACAGAATACAACAGCTACATATAATTATATTACTAACTTTACAGATGATATACAATAATAATATTATACTGTATGTGGGTGTATAGTCCAGCAGTATTTGTTTTTGTTTACAGGTCAGCTGTATCAAAAAGCAGCTGCAAATTTTGTGCATTTATAGCCAGAGCAACAAATAGAGATGTGTCCTATAGTGAATCTGGCATAATGTACACGTCTTCTTCTTCTTGGGGGTCGGGGTGGATGGAGAGGTTACACGCCGGATCGTTGCTGTATATTGCATCATCTGGTGAATCACACTGCAAGTACACATCCTCTTCAGGTTCACTGGGAAACCTGTGGAGAAACAATAAACGTGGCGGATAATGTTCCCATTAGAAAGCACTTTTTTCTGATGTAAAAACCCATTGTGACACAAGGCAAATAGCATGTAAACTGTCTTCTTCCCAGTTTCTATTCTTGCTCAGAGGAAAAACTCCCGCACTGAGTCATCGGCTGGCACGTTTGATTAATAGACTCTAAATCGTAGGAAACGACAGAAGAAGAGATCACCTGCCAAATTGGGTGCATATATTACAACAGGATTGTGCAAAATGGGGAAATTCAAACCACGCACACCAGTGTTTCTTCATCTGTTTCCGTTCTGATCTCTTTTTGGACCGCTGCAGTTTCATAAATGTCATTTCAGCCTCAACATTTCCTCAAAAACAGTACCTCCCTGTTAGGAACTCAAAACTAAAAGTATGAAAATACTTGCTTACTTGCTCTTGTTGACAGAGGGCCTGTTGCGTCCAGTAGTTGTCAGGTTTTCATAAATAGGAGTCTGTCCTGTTGGCTGCTCTGTGATCCTACTGGTGTACTGATGGGAATCATCTTGTGGTGTCTCTATAGAGTCCTCCTTTTTCTGGCTTCTTCTTTGTACAAACTGAAACGTATTCCTCATTTTACTGTGGTATTTATACACGATTACACCAGCAACGATCACTAGCAGTAGAAAGAAGATTGTCAGCCCAGCAGCCAGACCTGCATTGGAGCCGGGGTCCGAACATATGTCACTTCCATCGACACAAGTGTTATTGACATTCATGATCTGCAAGTGTGAAAGGTACAGAAAGACACTGAGTGACTGCGTGGCATTGTCTCAAACTACTATATATAGTCATTTGTAACAATTTACATTTCTTGATTATCTATTCAAAAGTTTTTAGTCACTTATTATTGCTTATTCGTATTAAAAAAAGGCCTCTTCATAAATAAAATACACAGTTGCTTCATGATAACAGCTATCCATTTGTAAAAAATAATTCAATTAATGATTAAACTTCACAATACACTCCAGGAAATGCTGTAAAAAGATCATGCACTTTAAGCCAAGTCAAACAGTTTTCTGTCAATAAAAACAGTGAACGTACCGTACAAGGCTTCGACGATGTGGGTCAAGGTCTGAGTCGTGAGTGAAGTCATGTAGTTTGTCTTTTAACACCTCACGCTCGCGGCTGTGAAGTTCCCTTTTATTGAAATCATGGAAATGGGCTGTGAAAGCGCTGAAACCAGAAGATTTCCTGTAAAAGCTCTTTCTGAAAATAGACCGCTGCTGACGGGAGCTGAATTACTGTTATATTAAACCTCATGACTCAATAGACACGTTTCCAATCTGAGCACTGAAATAGTTCTAAGTTTAGATTGATTGGACGATGTTTATGATCAAATAATTGATTGTGAACAGGAGAAAGTTTGGGTATTTATTACTTTCTCTGGTTAAAAAGTGTCAAATTTACCCAAAAGAGAGTTACTTTTTTTTAGAATTGTGTAATGATATTCATCAAAGCTAAGTAGTTTATACAAACACACACACACACACACACACACACACACACACACACACACACATTAAAGGTCTTCTTTAAAGGTTATTAAAGGTTGTTATTAATGACACCTGTGGCCGTTAAGTGCACTGCAGTCTCTCCACGTCGTCCATTAATTCCTGATAATGGACAGCTCGTCGGGCATCATCCCTTACATAATGTTCTGTGATGTTCCTATATTTTATTTGGACCATTGGCTCCATGATACTAACTAGCAAATTACTTTATCAGCTAATGCAACCAGGAGATCCATGCTGCATAGCTACTGAAAGTTACAACTGGCCAAACATAGCTTTAGCACTCAAGACAGTATTTTGCTGCATTAGCTGCACTCTGTTGGCGCTTTAGGGGAGCTGAAGAGAGGCGAGGCACTCGGGAGCGCGCATAAACGTCACATTCTTTGGATTTTCCCGACAAAACAATCCTGAATCCTTTACATAGAAATCAGTCCACAGGCTGTTATAGGCAACCGAGAAAGTCGGGGTGGTCTCCGTTTTTAAGTTGCGTTACAATCCGTAAACACATTGGCAATATAAAGTAAACTGTTAAATATAGTACCTTTAAAGGCAGGGTTGGTAAAAGAATTTTAGAAACATTTTTGTTATATTACTTGAAATTATTACTTATATTACTTAAATATTACTTGAAAAAAAGAGAGCAAAATATCTGTGGCTGTCGCAGGACTGTTATAAACAACCACACAAAATGTTTTAAGAAAATAGATAAGTAAAAGATAAATAAGATAAGTAAAATAAGCTTCCCTTTGATTTTCTCTTTTGGAATATGGGTGTTTAGATGAACTAACATTGTTGTTGTTGTTTTGTTTTACCCGTCAATATGATGCAATTTTATTATTGGATGCAATGTCAATGTTGTAACTTGCAGAGTTTATGTTTATTATCCCAATAAACAATAAACACAGATAAAGCTGAAGTTCATCCAAGGTTAAAGTTAATGATATCTCTCATCTGCATGTCAATCAAGCTGCATTAATGAATGATATGAGATAATGTCATGATACTGTTAAAGTGAAACTGTGCCGCCAACCCCCTCACACACACACACACACACACACACACACACACACACACACACACACACACACATAAACATGAACATGAACAGAAGGGCTTTCTGGTTAATTCAACAGGAACTTTACCTCCCCCTGCTGTTACTTTCACTCGCCACACACAGAATACACCAAACCATATTGTTATATTACTTTTGGACTATAATTCCCACCATTTATGTTCTGCAGAACTTGAAGAAAAGGGGATAAACTGTAAACTAACTGTTGAATTGATTGATTTGAACCATCACTGTCTGGTTGTTTTCTCACACATATCTCACATGTGAGGGTGTCAGGTGGTGTGAAAGAGAGTTTCGATCTTGTTGAAACAGAATCTCACACAACTTAACGGTATTAAAGTAGCTCGACGTGCAGACATCCTATGGGTCCATCTGTCACCTCGGCTCCTCACTGATCCTTCACATAGAAGAGACATCACTCCTCTATTGCTTTTGCTGAGGTTTTCTACATTTATTTATTTTTTTCTGTTACTGATTTTTAAATCTATTATTATGTTTTTTTTTTTCCTTATCCTAATCGAGAATACTATATGAATAAACTGGATCCTTGGGTGTTCAAACGCCTGCTGTGCCAAGAAAGGCCAAGTTTCAATTTTTTTATTGAACCCTCTGAGACCCGCGGATCACCGACCACCTTGTCGGAAAAGATGCTAAATAACGCTCCAAAGTTGGGCTAAATTTTAGCGAGGAAAAACTGGCAAGGCCATTGACCTCTGACCTCAAGATATGTGAATGAAAATGGGTTCTATGGGTACCCACGAGTCTCACCTTTACAGACATGCCCACTTTATGATAATCACATGCAGTTTATGCATGCAGTATAAATGTGTTATTTTCACCTATTCTAAAATGATGTGTTTGAATATTTCTGCATACCGGGGTCCCTAAACAGTCTTGAATTACATAAATGACCTGTGGTGACCTCTAGGATAATCACAGCCTCATGAAACTTTACAGTAACAAACTAGAGACCGAGAGCATTCAGAGGATAGATGGCTTTCCTAGCTAGATTGACAATAAGGGGTTTTCCGAGCAGTTTACAGGACAGAAGTTCTCGCCAGCCAATCGCCGAAAAATGCAATTCTTGCAGAAATCTCCAAATGTCAAACGTTTTTGATACCAAATCACGGCATGGCTTTTTCTATGGTGTTCCTCAAGGTCTTGGTGTCTTAATGTGGTATTTTGGAGGGATTTTTGATCATTTTGATCAATTATCCGGTGGTAAAAAAAATTGTTAAATTTAGCACCAAATCTGTGTAACAAATACACGTGAGCATGGGAATGACCATCATATACTTCCATCATAATGTTCTAAACCCCTATACACTTTCACAATTCATTTTAAATAATGAATTCATGTTTATTTCTGATTAATGACTAGAACAACTTGACACACAGTGCTGAGCTGCATCTCAAATTAATCTTCAGATTACCAGCTTTCAGATGATGTACACCACTTCTATGTGACATCTACTATTGACCTGCTATCTCCACCTAAAGGCCCCCTGTACCCCCTAAAAAAGACAAAAATAGGTCTATTGTGGGTCTCAGAGGGTTAATTAGAACATAATTCATATTTGGCTCTTTTATATGTTAGTGGACTCGACTGGGTTAACATTATGATTTGGGACAAAGTCGGCTATTGTTGGTGACACAAAAATGTTGCTATGTTTAGGAGAAACGCATCTGGGTTTTCTGAACAAAGAAAAAAAGGTGTGTATGAATGAACCTTCTATGGCCTTTGGTGTTCACATCATGCATTACATCCATTATTGTTCCAGCAACCTTCTGTACACCGCAAATAATATTTTGGGAAACCAAAGTGGCTGAAAATGATGGTTTAGTGGTGCAAAAAGAAAAGAGAGAACCAGCCAGAGAGGAGACTTTCAGGCTTTCAGGTGCAACTGAAAAAGTGAAGTGAAAGTTTCCCTCTCTGCTGATACAACTCAAGCCTCTGAGATGCTGCTGCTAATGTTAGCGAAGCGTGTTTGCATATGAGATAAACATTAACAATATCTGGTGAAGGACAGCTGCATAATGTGGTTTTCCTTATTTTTACAAGCCAATTACAAAGAGGCTCAACTTCAATGCCCCCCCCCCCCCACACAAACACACACACACCCCTGAAGGCTTATTCAGCAATAGCAGAATAATCCTGTGCACAGACTCCGTCCCTCCACCTGCCCTGGAGTCGCTTCTTCTTTTTCTATGTTACCATGGTTACCTTACAACCAAATCACACTCTCCTGGATGGCAGGTGAAACAGCTCCACTGTGCCTTCAGTGCCTGTAAAAATAAATAAATAAAAAAGAAACAATCATTGTAGGTGTGGCGTTTGGGCTCTCAGTCTTATGAATTTTACATTTGCAGGTGTTGTTTTTACTGAGCCTGATGTATTATCATATATAAAGCTCCTCTTGTTGTTGTGCATGTAGCTGTTTATGGCCGACAGTTTTCTGCTGCTGAAAGTGAAACTCCCACTGCAGTGAGGAAACAAGAACGGACATGCAAAGGTCTTTTTCTCCTGATTTGTCATAGAAATCATTGGGGGGAGGAAGACTTAACAATTATGTGCCAGAAATACCTCTTTCTCTCTCATCTAAGAGCTCATTTGTCTCCACATGAGTCTAACAGACAGTCCATTCACCTTTTGAATGTATTCATCTGGAAAGCAGGGGGGAGACACTGTTGTGACAGTTTAGATCTTTAGTCAGCAGGGATGCACATACAACTCCAGAGGAGGCAGACATTGCCACTTTCTGGCTTAAGACTGAATGTCACAAACATTTAGGCCGACCCAGACAAGGGCGGTCAATTATTTTACACAAATTAAAGGCAAGTAAGCTGAATTTAGGTTTATACTTCAACACATCCCCAATTTCCTCACAACCCCCCATCTAAGGGTAAAAAAGGTTGACAATCCACCATCTGGTGCCACTGACAATCATCTTCTAATAGACTTATCACACTGGGTGAGAGCATCACCTCAGTGCCTCGTATTGAAATACTACTACCATTAATAATAATAATAATAATAATAATAATAGGCCTAATAATAAAGATAATAATAATAATAATGTGCCTAATAATAATAATAATAGCAGTAATACTACTACTACTACTACTACTACTACTAATAATAATAATAATAACAATAATAATAATAATAATAATAATAATAATAATGGGCCTAGTAATAATAATAATAGCAGTAATACAACTACTACTACTACTACTACTACTAATTATAATAATAATAATGGGCCTGGTAATAACAATAATAGCAGTAATACTACTACTACTACTACTACTACTAATTATAATAATAATAATAATAAAAATAATAATAATAATAATAATAATAATAATAATAATAATAAAGATAATATTCTGCCATGGTGTGTAAAGTCACTTGTTATTTAAGAGAGAAAAAAGCGCAAATTGGTGTTTTCTTAAAAAGTGAAATTTGCGGTTGTTCCGCAGTCCAGATGTGCGGTGCGCCTCCACTACACCCCCGCGCAGCGACGTGAGCACGCAAAGCTTCACCGAGGCAGCTGCGTCAAGTCGGACAGAGACAACCGTGGAGATACCAGAAACTAGACGATGTTGGCTTCAAAATAAAAGTAAGCCTTGTTGCAAAAAAAAAGTTCAGTTTTAGTCAGGCAGAAAAAAAATGCTATTAGTTGAGTAAATAATACACAGTCAACAGACAAATCAGTTGCGGTGTTGATAGACCTATATATTTCAATATTTTATCAATACCTGCATTTGCTGCATGGGCACGGCTTCACAAATGTGAAGTGTTGTGAAGAGGTGAAGGTTGCTAGAGAAAATACACAACGAGCAAGCTAAAGATGTGTTTTAACCCTTAAAAGTAGCCTACCGATGAGAGTGCCTTCTGTTTTCATGTCCCTGTGGAACACACTGCATCTGGATATTAAAATGGCAAGCTCTCTCAGTAGTTTTAAAAGGAAATTACCTAATTTTTTTTTTTAAATACAGCTTTAAATATGGAGTAATGTCATAGCCTTAGTTTTTAAGTTTTAATATTTGTTTTTTATAGGCTATTATTTTATTTTTATCTAGCACTGCTACTAACAATTATTTTCATTCACTCGCGATCTCCGACCAAACGGTCAAACTAGGCAGCGCTGATCAAATATGAATCAATATTCTGTTACTGTAATGCCTATTTCTCACCTCAAATGTTTTCAGAATCATCTTGGAGTTACTGTTTAGCTGTAAAATGAGAAAGTTTGTGACGCAACCGCCCTTGTAAAATCTGTTGAAGGAAGCCAAGTTCTGGTCACATGACCGGAGCACAGCCAATAGGAACGCTCTCTCTCTCTGAAATGACCTGTGATTAGTCAAAATCTGCCGTCACGGGCTAGATTTTTCTAAAGCCTGAAAACAGAGCCATGATGAGGAGCAGAAGTCTAGTTTTCCCTCAGACCACTTGAATTACAATATGCTGAAAGGTTATTATGGAATTTTTGCCTAATTATGCCAAAAAATTGTTGCCTACTGCCACTTTAACTCAACTTTAAATTGCACTTACTCGCTGTTGTTTTGTTTTAGTCAAGTCAAGTCAGATTTATTATTTATAGCACGTTTAAAACAACACGAGCTGCCCAAAGTGCTTTACAGAAAATAGGCAGAATAAAAAACTTCCTTTACTTCTTCAGCCTCGCTAACCGGAAGTCGCGCGTCCTCACTCCGCGTGTCTTGACACTGACCATTGAAGGAAAACGGAGCAGAAGAGCGAAACATGGCGACTCCGAACAATCCGCGGAAATTCAGCGAGAAGATCGCTCTGCACAACCAGAAGCAGGCGGAGGAGACGGCGGCGTTTGAAGAAGTGATGAAAGACCTCAGCATTACCCGGGCGGCGAGGGTAACGACACCTGCTTTCTTCTCTTCTTTTTCATTTGTTTTTACAGCGAGCTGTCAAATATGCATTTGTATCGCGGAGGAGCCGCACGCAGCCAGGGCAGCAATAGGTAAACAATAACAAACGACGCTTCCTGCCTGTCCAGCTGCAGCCCTTTTTGATCTCCCACGACTGACAACCAACACAGCTGGCAGGAGCTAACAGTCCCTGTAATGTAGATAAGAACGACGGGGGACCCTGGTCCGAAAAAGTTATTGCATTTTTTTTGTCCCACGCAAGTGGAAAAGCAAAGGGGCGTGCATGCGTATTTGACAGCGCGCGTCCAACTGCAGCTTTTCCTCCTCGTCTCGTGCTCTCAGAGAAGACAAAACGATGTTACCCATTATAATATAAACATACATATGTTTTGTGATGTTATGTAATTCGTAAATGTAAGTGGAATGTATGGTAGTGATGCATGGTGAGGTGTGTGTGTGTGTGTGTGCATCGTGGCTCAGTAAACTTGTCTGACAGGTCTTCAGGCCTGTGTGTGCACTGCAACATGACAGCAGACATTTACACCAAACATGAAGGCTAGCAGATTATGTTGGAAATTTAAGCCACATACAGCACACGGGCCTTCAAAATAAATCCTCCCGACGCAGGGTTTCAGATGATGGGTAGACAGACTGTAGCTATACAGCAAATATGCAGCTACTGCAGTGTTTGTTATATGCTATAAGAAGAATGTGCAAAAAATGCCAGAATGCATCCCTGTTGTCATCCTATTATATCAAGCTTATTATTTTCATTTTAAATTTTTTTTTTTTATCTGTCTTAAAACTGCAAATTTACTCTGACCAACAGGCCAAAAATAATAATAATAAAAAACAACTCTTCCTCGATGTCTTTTCCACAGAAGACATCATGACATGTCACAGCAGGAAAAGCACAGGTGTAAATAATACAATTAAAGATGGCTGAATTCCATTTAGCTGCTTTGGTTTCAGGGTCCTAGTGTTGTGCATGCAGGCTTGTTAATGTTATTAGTAACACCTGCGCTTGACAAGTGAGAATAAGGGATGCACCGATCAGATTTTTTCAGTCCCGATACCGATAGCGATACCTGGGTTTTGGGTATCAGCCGATGCAGAATACCGATCCGATACCAGAGTTTAATTAATAAGCTGTATGCCTCACTGTGTGGAAGTGACCGGGGTCATTCTGTTATGTGTAAGGCAACATCAGGCTTGACTTAAACATTGCTGTCCTAACTTTGTAAAAAAAAATGTAACAAATAAATACAGATATAAATTTAGTGAATTGTTATTTATTATTAAAATAATAAATTGTACACCAGCAACTTGGTAAAAAAATCTACAAAATTAACAGGAAACAATTCAGGTGTAAACCGTTTTAATGTAGCCACAAATTTGCAAAACTTAAACAGGAATTAAAATTCCAGTATATAATGTACGTATATAAACATAGAATTTAATTGAATAGATCGGCCTTATTCTCACCGATACCCGATCCAGCTATTTCAGTAAGTATCGGCCCGATATTTAATCTGGTATCGGTATCGGTGCATAGTGAAAATGTCCTGTTTATGAAGCTTTAGCAGGTGTGGATTCATTCCTGATAAACGACTACCACAACTTTTACAATTGCAAAATTGTAATTTATTTGTTTAATTTTCTACATACTAATTGATGACTCAGTTGTGTCAGAATTGCCATGTTGTTATACATATATATTACAGGATACATGTCTAGACATGCAATGGTGGAAAGTTACACAAGTACTGTAGGCCTACTTAAGTACAATTTTGAGGTACTTGTACTTGTATTTCATGCTACTTTAAACTACTACTCCACTACATCTTAGAGAGAACACTTGAATTACAATATGCTGAAAGGTTATTATGGAATTTTTGCCCAATTATGCCAAAACATTCTGCCTACTGCAGGTTTAAGCTAACCAGCAGTATATCAAGTAATTAAAATGAGCTCCGTCTTTACCAGCTGCAACATCAAAGTGATGAACACATAAATGCATCAATCATTATAATCCAGTAATATAATTATTCTGCATAATGAGTACTTTTACTTTTGGTTCTTTAAGTATATTTTGATACTTTTGTACTCTTACTTAAGTAACATTTTGAATGCAGGAATTTTACTTGTAACAGAGTATTTTTAAACTGTGGTATTGCTACTTTTACTCAAGTAAAATATCAGAATTCTTTGTCCACCACTGTAGACATGTTAGTCAGAGATTTTATTGTCATTGAATGCATCGATGACAAATGGTAGGGAGCTCTTGTCTGAGCCAAAGTTAGAACTGTGTGAAGTGGGCCTCTGGTTTAGAGTTTCATCCCCCCCCCCCCCCCTCCCCCCCTCCCCCCTCCCCTTCAGCCTCTCCCTACTTGCTGCGGTTGAAAAGATTTGTATTGTCCTATCCCAGATCCTAAATGTAACAATAAGTAATCCTCTGTCAACAGAGCAGGTATGAATGTGGTTAAAGGGAGATGCACCCTGAGGTCGGAGGCTTATCAAAATACACCAGTGATGCAGGCGTAGTAATTGTTATTATTAGATTTTCTGCCCTGCCAACAGTGAGCAGTGGGCTTGCATGAGAAAATTTAATTGACCGGTTATGGGTTCTCTGATGGGAAATGGAACTGGAGGTTGTTTTGAAATAAACACTGTTGTAAAGCTTTAAGGAAATTCAGATCGCACTGCTGTGATGACAGCTGTAGCAGCCTGCATCGAACTTTGCTGGAAGACATCTAGCAATGATTTCAAACAGGTGGTTAATAAAGAAAACATCAATAAGAAGCATGGTGTCGTCTGTAGAACACCCACTTATAAGTACTTACTCAAGGAATTAAGGTTGGATTACGATAAATGTGTATAAATGTCCGTTTTGCTGTCATTATTAATGATATTATTGACTCCCTCTTGTAGTCGTAGGCCTGTGGTGTGTTTATAGCCAGTTTATTGTATTTCTGTTGCTAGAGCCTGAACTTGCCTCGACTGAGAAACAGCCATATTTATTAATTTTGTAAAGTTCACACAATGGCCTCTTGTCTGACTGGTGTTGTTCTGCTTCCAGTTACAGTTGCAGAAAACTCAGTACTTGCAGCTGGGACCGAACCGTGGGCAGTACTACGGAGGATCTTTGCCAAATGTCAATCAGCTTGGAAACAGCACTATGGATATGACTTTTCAGGTGAGGGATTATTTGTGTTTTTTCTTTATTATTTTGGCATCTTTGCAACAACTGTGTAGATGAAGAGTAAGTCATAGATTTGCATTGGATGTTGGCGAATGAATGTTTAATTTGTACCAGGATTTGTTTTACAGTAACCATCCACAGCTGTTTCATATAAATTAATATCCATTGGGCCCGTCTCTGTGGCTAAGTAATATCCTGCAATATTTATACAACCGTTGTCCGCTCTATAAAAATGTTTACATTTGCTTTTCTTTAAACAGCTGGTTAATGAGATCCTCGTTTCCTTGGTTAAATACTCTGCTACGCAGGAAGTGACATACGTACTGTTTACATATGGAAAGAACAAGAGCACTTTGTTTAGAATGAATGGCAGAAGGCAGAGTAAACATACCAACCCACAGTCTGCATTCGGTTTCTGTTTTACTATTGTATGGTGGACCACACTCTCCTCTCTGCCACAACATATCAGCCATGCATGATGCTGGTATTGATATTTCTGAGATAAAGCAATGATGTGCCACATTACACCAAAGCTAGTATACCGGTATATATATTAGGGCTGTCCCGAATACCAGTTTTTGGGCTTCGAAGCTTCGGTGAGAAATATTCGAAGCTATTCGAAGCTTCAGGACAGCGCCGCTGCTGCACTACTGTACACACACGCACCTCTACACATAACAAACAGCGATATCCATCTGAGAATAACTTATAATAATTAATGCTGAATTTGAATAATGAATCATGTGGGATTATTCCTAATTTCATGAGCTATTTGGGGATTTATACATTATTATTGCATACTTATATATATAAAAAAACAAAAAACGAAGGATTCGAATACGGATTTGGAAGTCGATTACCATGGCAACGGTCGAAGCTTCGAAGCATTCTGGTCAGCCCTAATATATATATTTCTATATTTTCTGTGGAAAGAGCCACAGGTTTGTGTTCATTGTCCCTAAGACACATTAAATGAACAAGCATGGCAGTGAAGTTAATAGAAGGTCAATGTCAATGTTTTTACTTTTAATTATTTTCCGTACTTTCAAAGACAGAAGGAACTGATAGCAAAATGTTTTCTTATATGTGAGGGAAAATACTAATATTATAAAGTTAAAATGACAAATTAATAATGGCATTTTCTAAATGTGTGTGGGGGGGAGCTTTTTGAAATTGCGTAATAATGAATATTCTAAAAATGAAAATAACAAAGACTTGAAGGTTGTGTGTAATGACAATAATAGGTCTTATTTCATCTGGAAAAAAAATAATGCAAATTGCTTTTCTTCTTTAAAAATATCATCCTTGTTATCAGGGCTCTCACGATATCACATTTTCACTACACGATTATCGTAGGCAAAAGAATTCTGTAAGAGCCATATCTTAAGAAATGTATAAGAATATAAAGAATATAAGAATATACTTTGAAGAATGTAAATCGTTATTTTTTCTCATTATAGGAACTGCATATGTTTTGATATAATTTGTATAAGTAGCGCTCCTGTAGATATATATATAAATGACGTCTTTCACATTTTGATGAGTCACTTATCAGAAAGATGTCTACAGAGCGCAATAGTTTTTTTACCTATAGTTAAATATGTGTTTGCACTGTTTTCTACTTAAGTAAACAGTTAAAACTTACTTTGGACACGTGTGTAATTTGAGTCAAGCTTGCTTCTTCTTGTGGACATACAAAGGGTTGATTTTTGGTCAGTCGACGCTACGATTTCCATATAATCAATATATCTATAGAAAATGTGAAGAAAAAAAAGAAATAATGCGATCAGTCAAATTCATCTTTAACTTTGTTTATTGTTTCTAACGTCGATACAATATCTTGAAAAATATTGATACCGTTTTCGATACCTCTGGGAAAAATAGACACAACACTGAAGGCATCAAATGTTAGCAGTGTGTGTGTGTGTCTCAACTTGCTGCCAGAGAGAAGAGAGAGCAGAAAGTGCAGCTGGTACCTGTGTAATGATACTGCGGAAAATTAATATTGAAACCGTTTCAAATAGTCAGTATCGAATCAATACTTCTACTTCTACTTCTAATTCTAGTACTAGTACTTCTACTTCTACTTGACAACACTAGTACAGGTGTAGGGAGGTGGAGAGAGTCTGTAAACATACCTGTATATATAAAATAATTTAAGAGGCACTGGATTATTTATCACCTGTGTATTATTAACATGATATCAATATTTCATTTTTAAGGAACAAGTGGTTGAGCCAGTTGAAATCAATATGCTCACTTCCACTCATTATTTTCAGAGCTGGGAACCACATTAACTTTTATTTTTCACTGTTTTTATTGTTCTGTGTGACGACAATGCTGTCAACTGTGTCAGTCTGTATATATGATAGAATAAAGTTGCTCTATTTTTCCTTTTTTTTCCCCACCCAAAATGCACTGGAAACAATCTCTTGCTCGAGGCACCCGGAGGGATTGAAGCTCAACACCAAGATATGGAATTTCTTTAACTTTGCTCCCAGCAGGAGTGCTCATCTAGCACTGCAGTGCACCGGGGCGGAAAACCTTTGCCCTATATATCTTTATGTTTCCATTGCCATCCTTGGAAAAATACAATATATTGTCGTGACATGCATGTGTGCAAAGAGGCAAAGTATAATTTAACGACATGGATTTAGTAGCTTGATAAGACCTTTTCTTTTACTTGTGCAGAAGAATTCTGTGGGGACAGAGATGTTAAATCAGACTGAGACCCTCCCATTGGCAACCCAGCAAAACTCAAGTAGGGGAAGTACTTATCTGGATGTTTCTACAGACAGGATGGTGGGAGTTAACAGCACTATTGTTTCCCCATCAAGGCTCAGTTCCTCCATGAATCAGCTGATGAATGACGGCCCATGCAATTATTACTCAAGAAAATATTTAAGAAACTCGTGTGAACAGAATGAAACGGGCACATCCCAGATCTTCATTTTTAGTTTCACAGGCATTTTCCAATTTTCTATAGTCATTATTGCCCTGAGCTCCGTCGCCTTTCATCCTCGTTCTACATGCATCTCATTTGATGGAAGAGCTCTGAACAGGTTTATTCTCTGTGGGCCAAGGCCAGCGTAACTGGGGCTAGGCTACATGAACTAGTGCAATACTTCTTTTAAATTAAAAACTTCAAAGCTCTAGAAAGGATTTAGATGTGTTTGCATTTCATATTCAGTATTTTCCAATACAGCGGACTGATTAGAGAAACCCTCACACACAAAAAGGTGACTTGGAACTGGAATCCGGTCCAGTGTGTAACATTTTGGGGGATCTATTAGCAGAAATGGAATATAATATTCATAACTATGTTTTCATTAGTGTATAATCACCTGAAACTAAGAATCGTTGTGTTGTCGTTAGCTTAGAATGAGCCCTTCATATCTACATAGGGAGTGGATCCTCCTCACGGAGTCCGCCATGTTCTATGTTTCTGGCTCTAGAGAGAGAGACTTACACAGTTTTACGTTACCGGAATGTCACCGTAGTTCTCCCACACGCCGCAGAGTGCAAAACCTTGGTAACGCCAGCCGCCTTCTGACATCCGTTGCTCTTAAAGTAGTGTTATTATGGTAAGGACACGGTGTTGCACTCGGCAGCTCACGTTACCGCAGTCTTGTAATGGGAGGAGTGAGCGGAGGGGTACTCGGTTGGTTGCAATCTGCAACCGCACCACTAGATGCCACCAAATCCAACACACTGTCCCTTTTAATTTGATTTTCTTCTGTCTTTGTTTGTCAGAATTCAGGGCTGGACACGAACAGACCGACGCGACACCACGGGCTGGTGGACCGAGTCTACCGGGACCGCAGCCGCATCACATCACCCCACCAAAAACCCCTGTCTGTTGACAAACATGGACGCCAGATATCCTTTAATACCGTATGTTTTTTTATGTAGATACTGAGGTTGGATACAGAACTTTAGGCAGAAAGCTGTCTAATCTATACCCACACAGGTGTTTTAATTATTCCGGCTGATTAGACCTCTGATGATATCTGTCAATCTACGAGTAAGAATAAATAAAGTTAACATTAGCTTTAATCAAACTCAGTGTGTACACGCCCACGCAGTCCTGAGAAGAGGTCTAATCAGGCAACATAAGTGAAAACACCTGTGGGCATTCGTCTCATTACTGTGCTGTAGAGCTACGTAATCAATGAATATGAATATCCAAATTGTGATGTTTGGTGCCTTCAAATGAAACTCGTGAGCTGGTGTTTACAACATGGGAAGTCGTGTACACAATATGCTACGTTCAAGTGGTTAAATTGTGAGAACAACGCTGCTAAGCAACGGGAATATTAGCGTTACTATCGGCGTCTAAAAGCCACAGAGGCTAACAATTTAGCAAGCTAGCAAGTGGGTAACATAATGCAGGAAATGCAAAGGCATAATGACAGAGAATAAAGATGAGGCCGTTGAAAATATCAGCATTTTTCTCAGACATATTATAAAATTATGAAGTAAAACAATATACGACTAAAATTACAATATATTAACTTATTATGTACCGAAAAATGAACTTCCATGGCCTCCGCCATTTCTGACAACGTCAACAAACACGTCACAGCTCGTGAACTCGGAGCTTTCAAAAACTTTCCACTTATGAGGTTGTGAATACGACATGAGGGGGGCGTTCATATGGACTCATCTCGTGAACACGGTAAACACGACCCCCATTTGAAGGCACCGATAGGTACAGTGTTGTCTGGTATTTATTTACGATAATATTGTGATAGTAATTGAATTGCATTTTCCCGGTCTTAAATGCTGCATTGTAGTTGAATTCGCCTGTTATTGCTGAATTAATGAATGGTGCCCTTGAAATGAATCTCGTTATATTGAAATATTTTCTCCATCCCTGTAAACACCTTTCAATATAATGCAATGCAGAACCACAAAATACAGCTGACAAAAATCTGATTTATTGCATGGCAATTGTATTGTGTTACTTTAAATCGAACTAGGTCTACCTGATAATGAGGTGTCCTCACAATACATTGAAAAATCTTGATATGGAGGTAATATTTATATTTTGTCAGTAACACCCCAGCCTTCATTCAAGAGATCGGAGATCATAAAACTTTAGAAGTGATATGTTGTTTTATAGGATTTCTTTACTGCGGTTACACACGCACCTAAATGTAGCTCATGGATGTTACAGATGTTTCTACGCCTGCAGAATCACTCAACTCGTTTTGTTTTTTCGCATGCTTGTAAACGGCTTCAGCCTGTAATTAATTAAAGCCAAATTATGATTGTGTTTAGCATGCACAATGAGCCAGTCAGCATCGCAGATTAAGCCCTGAGTGACAAACAGGCCGTGATGTGAAGCTCACTGTTCGTTATCCCTCACTTTCATCGCGTGCTGCTGCTTTATTTGAGACACCACCACCGGCATCACTGTACTTCTTGATTTTATCTCCACGTGTTGAAAGATTTCACAGGCCTGAATGCACTGAATGTGCCAAGACTTCCGGTCTCCAGCTGTATTTTCTTAACCTGCGCTCTCACATTGACAGCTGTCCATATGGTTCAGTATATCTGTCACCACCACCTGATACCAGCTGGAGGAGGTAAGACAGCCCAGTCCCTGCATGACTGCATATCTGAGTGTTTACTCTTTTAATTAGGATCACAATAAAGCCCTTCTGACTTGTACCACACTTCTTTCACCATTTGCATTGTGATAGAAGATGTAGGGTCGGATCAATACAAGACAACTTGGCAACATAACAGAAGACTTTTAAAACTGATTTATGGAAACATAATCACACGTTTAGTTTCACAGATTCCCGTCATGGATAAAATGCTGCATTTAGATTTTCATCATAAGACATTATAAAATACAGGATCACATTTAGATTGTCTTTGTGTTATATCCTTGTTAACATATTTGATATGGTCGTATGATTAAATTGGGTTGATGTTGGTTTATACTAGGGCTGCAACTAACGATTAATTTCTAGGTTAATTGATTCTATCGATTGATTAATCGATCGTTTGGTCTATAAAATGTTAGAAATTAGTGAAAAATCTCCATTCCAGTTTCTCAAAGTACAATGTGATGCCTTTAAATGTCTTGTTTTGTCAATCCAAACCCCAAAGATATTTAGTTTAACGTGATATTAAACAGAGAAAAGCAGGAAACCTCCATAATTGAGAGACTTAAAACAGCATTTTCTGCCATTTTTGCATGAAAGATTACTTTAACGTAATCAAAACAGTTATTTTTCTGTCGATCGACTAATCGATTAGTCGACAAATCGTTGCAGCTCTAGTTTATACCTGGTTTAAAGCTTGAACTCATATAACATAGAATTGTTTTTATGTGCTGTACAACATTGTTGTTGAGTGATAGTTTCTTTGCTTTACAACAGACAGTATTTGTGTCTTAGATCTTACTACACAATGCACTGTGTGATTGTTTTTTTAATTCTTGTGCTGCAGGACAAACTCTGACTCAGCACTGCACCAGAGCACATTAACTCCTGCCCAGCAGGCCTCGTTCATTGGAGGATCACAGGAGCTCCAGCCAAAAAGAGGTACGCACTCTCTCAACCACCTTTCATTTTAAAGTTGTTAAAGACGACCTATTATGCTTACTTTCATGTGCATACTTGTATTTTGGGTTTCTACTAGAACATGTTTACATGCTTTAATGTTCAAAAAACACTTTATTTTCCTCATACCGGCTGTGCTGCAGCACCTCTTTTCACCCTCTGTCTGAAACGCTCTGTTTGAGCTCCCGCCTGATTGGTCAACTGGCCCGCTCTGTTGTGTTTGGTCAACTGAACCAAACTCTTCAGACTCAGCTCTAAAGCTTTGTTTATACTCGCACGAGACACCGTGGTGCGGGCCGCCGTAAATGGTTTGCGTGCCACGGGTTTTTTATCTGTAAAAAAAAAAAGCAAAATGACGGTGGGGGCGGTGGGCACGTAATGTAATCGGTGTGTGCGCGACCACCGTGTAACACCGACTACCGCAACACGCCTACTAGGCAGGTATTATGCAAATGTGTTACTTGGTGACATCACCCCGTTACGGTAGAAAAGGCGGGGCTTTAATCAAGGCGTTTCAGGCAGTTCAGAAGCAGTGTTTCTGTGGGGGAGAGTGACTCCCTTTGGCATGGATTTTGGGCTTTGTAACTTTGCAGACCTTGTACATGCACAAAAAACTATACAACACACTAAAAGAAAGGGAAAAAGCACAAAAGCGGTCTTAAAATAGGTCTTCTTGAATTAAAACTGCCATGAAGTCTTGATATAGAAGAAGAACATGCTCAGAATCATAATATTCATTAAATAATGACCAGTAGGTTGAGATACGTGTTATAAGCTCATATAGATACATGTTGTATAAACTGAGCTGTTAATCAGGTCAGTTGTTAACCAGACTGCTCAGGTGTTTGTCCTCCTATTATCTGCAGTAGGTGGTGGTGGGTGGGGCTGTTCTGTTGTAAGCCCGTTTGTTTTTTTTGTGGTATTTTCTCTCTGCGGTTCAGTGGAGTGCCCTCCAGCGTGCGATGAAAGAGTCTGAATGTGGCTTTGAAGGCAGAGGAATAAAATGGCTGCTGTGAGAGTGCATCCAAGTGTCCGATGAATTTCACCGCTAATGGCCGATTATTTCAGTTTCAGGAGCACTTTGATTGAATTTGTATAAATCTTCTTGGAGATATTTTTGGGTTTTGCCCATTATTGCCATTAAGTTTTTTTTTTAATCTTTTTGCTTTGTTAACGTCACATTTCTTGTCTCCTTTTTTTTCTTCTTTCCTAGTTTTCTATTCTCGTCCTTCCTTTCTTCTTTGTGCTTTTTCTTTTGCATTTAAATACCGCCTGATCATATTAACAGAGGACATGTGGGCTGTGATTATTATGAGCTCAAACAGTGTGGACATCTGTAAACCCAAGAGACATGAGGAGATTTTTTTGTTGTTGTTATTTTTCCATCTCTCCAGTTCTCCTGCTCACTGTACCGGGGGCCGAAGCAATTAAACAAGAGGTTGACGAAGACGGACAAAACCAGAACTGGGACTGCAAAAAGGTGGAACTTGCATACACTTGCATAAATGTTTTTTTTTTCTATCAGCTTTTATACTCTAATTGTAAATATTTTTTTTCTCTATAGAACATTTCAAGGTCCAAAGTTCCAGGGATCCAGTGAGTATTTTACTGGTTTTCCTTTGTGGAACTGGTGTGAGGAAATGTTTCATCAGATGAACAAGTATGAATACAACATAGCTTTAAATTGAAGCCATCGGACTGTAATTAAAAATCGTTTTCATTTTCTCCGCCAAAGTAATACGAGTGTGGAGCCAAAGCATTTGCAAAAAGTACCACTGGCCAAATGCATGATGTCCAAATATCTCTGGAGTTGTTTGTATTGGGAAACATTTTCAAGCATTGCTCATGAGATACCCAGTGTTTAGGTGTCCGTCATTTGACACCAGCCAGCTGGGTGTATTAAGCTTGTCCTCGCCAACGATTTCACCGCACCCGTTTGTTTTCTGCAGCATATTCCCGTCTCCGGAGCAGCAGCTGACCATTTCACTAAAACCAGCAGCCCACAACACTGGCGGTTCTCTTCCTGACCTGACCAACATCCAGTTTCCTCCTCCGCTTCCCACCCCGCTCGACTCAGACGATGCAGTGGGCGCCTCGTTCGGCTCTCCCAACAGCTCACAGACCCTTGCTAACACGCAAGGTAACGCCACCGACAGTGGTCCGCGCACATTTAATTTCCCATAGTTTTGTGCAGGGTATTAGTTACATTTAGCACTCTCTGGTGCCAATTTCTATATGACACTGTGTGCTTTTAAAAAAACTCTTCCCTTGTGGCCGTTTTCTGTGTACTGGGTAGGAGTGAACACCTCTCAGCCCACAGTATCCATGGAAATGCAGCATGGTCAGGACAACATGGTTCCTCTCATCCTGAACGCAGTAGACTCCCACCAGCACCAGAACCTGCAGCTCTCCCCGACATCTCCACCTCTCAGTCTCTCTCAGGTATTACAGCCCCGCTCTGTGCTCCGACCTCGGCTTTCCTGAGAAAACCAATCATGCAAGCTTAATTGATTATTGAATGTTTGATTTCATTTGTTTTAGACCATTGACCATGACCTTTTACGACGGAGTATTAGGGCCACATTGAGGAAAAAAAGAAAAATCGGAGATTTAAAATAAAATCATAGGTTTACGAGAAAAAAAAGTCATAATATTATGAGAGTAAAGTCTAGAAGTTTACAGGAAAAAAAAGTCGGAATATTATGAGAATAAAGTCATAATATTATAACGTGGTAATTTTGCGTCTTATTTTAGAGGGGAAATAGAGCAGCATGCCGCCTGTGTGAAAATGAGGAACATGGAGCATCTTGTGAAGTTATATTTTAGTTTCACAAATAACAAAATACTTAATCTTTTGGCACATCAGCACCACATTATCATAAGTATTAGGACCTTGAAAAGATTGTGCAAGAAACTGCATTTATTCCGAAGAAAGAACCACACGGACCTGGGGGAAATTACCTCTTTTGTGGAGGAGGAAATTACTATTTTTCTTGTAAAGTTATGACTTTATTCTCGTAATATTACAACTTTTTTTCTTGAAATAGTATGACTTTATTCTCATTAAATTACGACTTTCTTTTCTCGTAATATTATGACTTTACTTTCGAAATCTCAGATTATTTTTTTTCCTACAATGTGGCCCTTATACTCCGTCGTAACCTTTTGTTGTGTTAGGGTTATGAAGTTATGCTTGTGGCCTAAAAAATGCCCAGAATGAGCAATATTTCATTAGGTAGATATAAAATAATTGATTTTAAAATCACTCAACTGAGCAGGAATAAATGCATTTCCCATAAAGCATCTGAACCTCATGTCTGACATGTTGCTGTGTTCCCCCCCCAGGCGGCCATCAACGCCATGAACCTTGAGCAGCAGCTGTCCCAGTATGCCTTCTTCAACCAGCAGCCGTCGTCCCAGACCCACGAGAGCCAGCAAGTGAGTTTCCCTCCGGTATTCTGTCCACAACTACTCTGTGAATTACATGCAAGAATTTTTTTATTTCGTCCAATTATTGCAGTATTTATGTAAAAACAAAATGGTTACTTTGGAAAGTCTGATTTTACCAATCACTGCTGTGTAATGAAAACAATTGGAAAGCACTGTTTGAAGTCCCAAATAATCGTTCTCTTTGCAAATACATTCAAATAAATTCATAAAGCTGCTTCATTAAGATGTTAAGATCTCAAATCTGGACGAGTGTCTACAGCCAGCAAATACTTTTCAAGAGTTAGAACGACATCATCCAGATGTGGGCAGATTGAGAATAAATGAGTGAAATAAAACACATCTGAGATTTAAAAAAAAAAACAAAAAAAAAAACAGGCTCCGTGCTGTTAATGAAGAAAATGATGTGGAAAATACTTTTAAAAAGTACCCGACCCTCAAGTATTTTTACTTTACTTTACAGGTACTTTTTAAAAGTATTTTCGTCCGTCCGTGAGGGATTTTCTTCACATTTGGCACAAAAATCCACTTTGACTCAAGGAAGAACTGATTATATTTTGTGGTTAAAGGTCACTGTGACTTCACAAAACAAATTTTTGGCCATAACTCAGGAATTCATATGCTAATTATGACAATTTAACACAAATGTAAATAGGATAAAATGATGTAGTGAAGACGTTGTGGACAGACGGTAATTCTAGTTTCTGTTGGAATCATTTTATAAATCCAAAGAAAGGAAAAGTCTGTTACTTAAATTAATTAATAGCTGTAGCTCAGCGGTTAGAGCGGGTCGTCCTTTAACCGCGAGGTTGGCGGTTAGATCCCCAGCTACTCCTGTCTGCATGTCAAAGTGTCCTTGAGCGAGACACTGAACCCCAAGTTGCTCCCCGGGCGCTACACAGCAGCCCACTGCTCCTACAATGCTTAGGATGGGTTAAATGCAGAGGTCAAATTTCATGTATGTATATGACGAATATAATAAAGTTAAAGTTAAGTCTCTAATTAACAGCGGGGCACAGACCTCTGTCATGTTTACTACTCTGTGTTACAGTCTCTCCCTCACTAATCGTACTACGTGCAGGGTTCCCACCACAAAACATCTTTGTAAAAAAAAGTAAAAGCAAATATAAAGTAAGGCAAATATGTTGCACCCAAATCCTTCAGTTTGCCTCAGCATTGTGGAAACTCTTCTCTGTCCTCGGATCAACTCTTCACATCCTGAAGAAAACCCTCTTGATGAGGATTTGCTCTGATGTACAGTAGCAGCCATTCATAAATAATAAATTAATGATTCAAACATGATTAGTTGATTTGGTCGTGAGTAAAAAATAAGGTCCCTATGATGTCTTATTCTCAGTAATGTTATGGTTTCTTAATACAGTTATCAATAATTAAGTGTAAAAAAATGATTTTAATAATGATATTTTATATTTATTTTGACATAAACACATAATGTAAACAACATCTGTAGATTTCTCAGATCTATCTGATGAACATTATTGTAAACAACGACAGTAAGAATAGATATAAGATTACAGTAAAGTTTGAACACTGGAAAATCACTGTAAGGTCCTAATATACATAATAGTGCAGCCGTTTATGTATTGCTAATTCGTTTGACATATCTGCCAACACACTTAATCTGTGATAAGCCGATATTAAAACTATAAAGTGATACTTGATAACTACATGACGTCTGTATCTATTTTTGAGCCCGCTCTTCATGTCCCAGCAGACAGGTCTGGTCCAGCTGCCGTCCTCCGTGAACTCCGGCTCCACGTCAGACAACCAGACGTCCTCACAAGCCAACATGACCATGGACATGAACACGGTGAGCAGTCTGTCCGCATCACATCAGTGTATCACAGTGATGACTGGTTCGCATTTCTTTCCAGAAAATGTGTCTTCAGATGGCATCAATGTGTTTTGTCAAAGTACTCAGACTCCTTGACATTGTGCACATTGCGTTGCAGTGTTTACGTGGAAAGTCTGAGCTGTAGAGCGATCATTAACATCAAATGTAAATATGACGGTGCATTTGTTCTTTCTTTTTTATTTGAAGTCATAAAATTAGGGCTGTAAAATCTGTTAAAATATTTAATTGCAATTAATCGCAAATTATTCTTTTATCTGTACAAAATGTACCTTAAAGGGAGATTTGTCAAGTATTTAACACTCTTATCAACATGGGAGTGGGAAAATATGCTTGCTTTATGCAAATGTATGTATATATTTTTTACTGGAAATCAATTAACAACACAAAACAATGACAAATATTGTCCAGAAACCCTCACAGGTACTGCATTTAGCATAAAAAAGATGCTCAAATCATAACATGGCAAACTCAAGCCCAACAGGCAACAACAGCTGTCAGTGTGTCAGTGTGCTGACTTGACTAACACTTGCCCAAAACTGCATGTGATTATCATAAAGGGGGCATGTCTGTAAAGGGGAGACTCGTGGGTACTCATAGAACCCATTTTCATTCACATATCTTGAGGTCAGAGGTCAAGGCAACCCTTTGAAAATGGCCATGCCAGTTTTTCCACTCCAAAATTTTGCGCAAGTTTGGAGCGTTATTTAACCTCCTTCAATACAAGCTAGCATGACACATGGATTCCTTAGGTTTTCTAATTTCATATGATGCCAGTATCTTCACTCTAGCTTTAAAACTGAGCCCGCTACAACCTAAAAAGTTGTATTGTTAAAGAAATTAGTGGCGTTAAAACAAATTTGCGTTAACGCGTTATTAACGCGTTAATAACGCGTTAATAACGCGTTAATAACGCGTTAATAATAGCCCTACATAGAATTTTTTTTTTTTTTTGCAGAGAACTAAGACGAAAACTCCAAAATGTATTAAATAAAAACATAACAAAATGTGCAGAACATCAAGGAGTCTAAATGCTTTTGCGAGGCACTGCGCGTCCTTCAGATCTTGGCTCTCGCTGCTCTTCTTCTGCTGCAGTGGGAATGTGTTTGGATAACTGCAGAAATGAAGTGCCCTACATTCGCTCGGTCTCAGTTATTGCAGTGTCGGGTCAAGTGAAACATTGTGAGGAGGAAACACAGCAAGACACCAGCGTAGACCTAACTTTCTGTTTATTTTAAAGATGATTTTTTTTTTTTTTAGGGCTTTTATTGCCTTTATTAGTGTAGCTTGAGAATGACAGGAAAGATGGGGAGAGAGAGGGGATGACACGCAGCAGAGGGCCACGGGTCAGAATAGAACCCGGGCTGCTGAGGTGAGGTTTTGGATGTTTGCCTCCTATTTCTAAGCTGTAGATTTTAGGTCCGAAGCAAATCCAGTTACAGCAAGAAAATGGAAAATCTCCTAGTGGATCATTCCACGAGTTTATATCTGAATCTCGAGACCTTGAACTGCTTTATCATTTCTCTATCTCATGCTACCAATTATTTGATATCTTATCTCATAGATTAGGAATGTGGAGGTTTGAACTCCTGTTGAGTGATAAGAGATTATCGTTCGATACACCTATAAATCTGAGTGACTTTATGGTTGTATAGCTGTTATTTACTGTGATATTAACTTTATTTTTCTTTCCACAGTTATGGTCGTGTATTGCTTAAGTCAAGTTGATATGGTGATCACAATAGAAATATTTTTTTTTTGTAGTATGTGCAAATATTCTTTTGATTTTGTTGGATGAATAGATTGAAAAGAGCAGATACGACAGAACAGAACAAAAGAGAGTCGCTTCTCTCTGATCCTCCAGTTTTACAATATTCAGTCGCTTAGCTTTGGATTGCTGGCAGCATTTTTCCTCTCCTAATTAATCCCCTGTAGCTTTCTCTGTTTCTCCCAGATCTGTTTTCATTATTATTAATGCATTGATGTGACATGTGGTACACGGTGTTCACTACTGTATTGGTTTTATTTCAGCACTAGATGCTAGTATGCTTGGTTACAACCATGAATCAGTATTTTAGTGGTTCCTCAGTCAGGGTATCTGGCTTCTGTTTAGGACTTCCAGTCAAAAGGTAAACTGGATAATAACCTACAAGCACCAGACATACATGGGTGTTTCTGCAACTACGGCCACTTTTGACTCTCCCAAATAAAAAAAGAAATCTCTATGAATTTTAATTTTAACCATTAGAGTATTAATACAAGCAGGTACATAAAATTACATATAGTGGTTAAGATTTTAATCTGTAACATGTTTATTTTTTATGGTTTTCATCACTAAATGTCCTTACCGCAACATTAGCCTGCACTAATGTTCATTTTATACATTTTGCTTTTTATATTTCTATATTTTTAAGACATTTAAATTAATTTTCATCAAGCTTTGTGCATCATTTGAAATACTGATATAAAAACATTTTTTTAAAAATAGAGGATTTCATGATTTTCTCTATACCCTGAAAAATGTAATCAGTAACCATAGATGTCAGTTTTCATACACAAAAAATATAAAATATGATGTTTTTTATGACATGGGTCACCTATGAGGGTAACTCAAACTTGCTAACTTCTGTTTCCATGGAAACTAGATTTGTTTGGATTTGAGTAAAACTTTTACTATAGTATTTGTTCAGTGTCGCGGTACGGAACAGGCGCATTTAGCTGAAAAAAATCATATAAATGATTTGTAAACAAAATAAATACTTTAATGTGGTGTAAGGTAATATGAATATGAAACAATTCCATTTGAAATAATGATCATTTTACGTATCTCATTGAAACCACAGTTGCGGGACATGAAGAAAAGTGGTGTTTGGACGCGTAAAATGCTTCATAATTACATTATTTAGTAATTATTTGTATGTCAAGATGGGTAATAACACTGTGTATATATATCAATCATTACACTGCAAATTTTAACATAAATCCAAAATTTCATTACTGGGACTTAAAAATGCCCGTAGTTGCAGAAACACCCACATATAGCAAAGCTCCATATCCAGTATACATTGACACAAAAAGACGCCAATAAAGAGCATCCTCCAATGTGAATAACTCCAACGTATCCTCTTGTATCAGGCCTCCTCCCTCCAACAGTACCGCAGTAGGGTCGGATCCTCGGCAAATCAGTCTCCAACCTCCCCCGTCTCCAATCAAGGCTTCTCACCCGGAGGCTCGCCTCAAGTAAGGGCGTGTGAACCAGCGAGCTGCTGGCTCGCTCTGTATAAACGTCACCGTCCCCTGCATCGTAGTCCTGTGGTTATCGTTGCCGAGTAGGACTCTGTGGCTGCCCCCCTACAGCTGCTTGTATTGTGTTGACATTAGCAGATCTGGGCAAAGAAAAGTCGGTTTATTAATCAAAACAGGCTAGTGGTAAATTGTTATTTATTTACTTACTTTACTTTGCTTCTATAAATATGGAAGGGAAAAAAGGACAAAAATCGTTACATATCAATATGCTGTACAGTAGACCTTTTTTCACAGCTGACATTTTAACGTGTCACAGCAGGAGATTCACAGGTGTTTTCTCTCGGTGGAAGTTTCCCAACATACACAACACCATAATTATTGTTATTGTTCACACCTGTGGTTTTCATGCTGTGACATAATAAAAGGAAGTCAAGCTAAACATTGGGCCTCATGCAGGAAGCGATATAAGAACAAATTTCCTCTTATTTTTGTCCGCATCCACGATTTGCTTTTATTTTGTTAGAACCCACTGGTTTCTGGGATTCACCAATGTTTCCTTATCTACGAGTGGTCGAGAGCACTCTTACCAAGAAAAGAAAAAAACATCTTGTTTTCATAGGAACATACGTTTTAAATTTGAGGAAGATAAAAAAAATGCTTGGATATCATATAGTCATTATTATAAATGTTTTAGAGTAATTATAAAGTTTGGATTATTACATTTGCGGGCTAAAGAAATTGGTCCATTGATCCCAATTTTCCTGTAACACCACTATTGACGCTCTGGAAAATCACATGTTTACTCTGCTTAAGTTTATTTAACAGAACCTCAATTTACTACTACTGAAGTTCTTCTTACAGCCTTTTTTTGGTGGCATCTCTCCAATTCTTGGGGATGTGCCAGAGTATATGCACACAGCATAACACCTGCCCTTATATGGTGTTTAGGGGGCGTTACCTATGCTAACACCTGAACTTGAATAGTGTCTAAGGGGGTGTTACCTATGCTAACACCTGCACTTATATAGTGTTTAAGGGGCATTACCTATGCTAACACCTGCCCTTACATAGTGTTTACGGGCGTTACCAATGCTAACACCTGCACTTGTATAGTGTTTAAGATAAGATAAAATAAAGAGAATGTTCCTGCATGAGGCCCATTGTCAAGTATTCAGTAAACATTCTTGGAGATAAGAAAAAAATATATATATATCACAATATACAATTTTTAAAATGACAATAATATGATTACAGTACTAGTAGTAGAAGTACTAGAAGTAGTCCCTGTTTTGCCCAGATCTGACCACCAGTCTCTCTAAACACTCAGTGTCATCGATGTGTTGTTATGTAGCTGTGTCCCTGACCTTCCTTCTCTGCTGCTTTTGTGGTATTTGCGTTGCATCTCCACTGTTTCCTCCCCAGTCTTGCTACAGTATAAGACTCTGTACCGGAGTATGTTTTTTTTATGTTCATCAGATCTTTATGTTTATTGTGGTTTTTCACCAGCATGGGGATTTAAGGTAGCACGGGAGGGGGAAATGGTAATCCTACTCCCTCAAAAGGAGAAGCTGCTAATCATTCCCATGGTTGAATCTCAACAAACTGAACCTTGCTTGCAGGGTGGTGCTTTAAGATAAACTAAACACACCCAAGGTAAACATGGATCAGGGTTGTTAATCTATGTCAGACTCAGTGTAAGCATTTGAGATTTGAAACCCTGGTAACTCGTTAACTGCTAAAGTGTTTGAAGAAAACATTCCCTAAATAAACCCTTGAGTTACACGTTTAAATGTAGAGTTTTAGAGTTAGGTCGCATTTTAAATGAGCATTTGCTTCTGCTGTGTTGTGACTTTGTGTGTGTTTTTGAGATGCAGAGGAAGAGAAATGTGGTATTTCTTTTTGACGTGTTTGTCCTGCTGTTTGCTTCCCCAGCTCAGTTGCGTCCTGAGCTGAAGTGGCTCACTCGTAGCGCCGAGGTTATCCACGGGCTAAACCACAGCTGACAGGCTGTGTGCTCTATTATCCCGCTCTGCCCTGTGGGGACATCTGCAGCACACACAGATAATTTGGTTTTGAACTAGGAGGAGCACGGGCTGAGAATATGATCCAATTACTTATACATTAAGAGGCCGCGATGAAATAGGAGAATTTCTGTCGCTGGTTCAATGAGGACATTCAAATGAGGAGGAACTTGGAGAGAATTAGCTTGCACTGGGTGAGTCAGAGGAGGGAGAATCAAGTCACAAAGGGGATTATATTTTCAATGATTCCCTTTATTTCATGATGTGAATTTCTCTCCATTTGGTTCGTGTTAATTAAAACACCAAGGCCAGAAGGCAGCAGAGGAAGCCCGTATGGAAGGAAGTAAGGCGTCCCTGTCCGTCCTTATCTTTAGCTGACTGATTTTTAGCATTTAATGGTCAGTGGTTAGTGTATACTGACCATTGGGATGATATGGAATGATTCTTATTCATGTAATTAATCAAGTCCCTTATTTATTTATTTGTTTACTCATTTAGTCAGTCATTTATTTATTTAGTTATTACTCGTCAAAGACTTTTTTTTGTGTGTGTGCAGGTTTTCAATAATTTCCATGTGATATTTTAGTGTTCTTTAGATAGGAAAATGCTGCCAAAGTGGCACTTGATTTATAAGTAGCTCTCTTTATGAAATATGCATGCATTATTTCTTGTGATAGTGGATGCCTGCTGATATCACAGCAAACTCTAAAAATACTGCAAGGTTTTTGCAAATATTTCAGGGGACTGTTTTAGTTTGCATTTATTATTGAAACTACAAATACCTCAGTGGGATGTCACATGTTTGGTGTCTGTGTCTTAAAACGTCTGTTGAGAATGAAGAAGTTACCTCTGAATTAGGTGTTTATTACAGGCTTCTTCCGTGTGTGCCATCTCTTTTACATTTAATGTTAATGTTCGAGTTACAGAATCATTAATGAGGGAGTGCACAGCGTTATCCCCTCTGCAATATATACACAAATATTGTATCATGCACGTACAGACGACGCATTAGCACACGGGAAATGGCTGTGAATTACTGAACCCCAAAATTTCCAGATGTTGTGAGGTGATATTAAGCACTTTGTTGTTCCAGCGTTGTTGTGTCTTTTTCATATTCCACATTTTATGTTACATGTATAACTTCGGCGGCCTGGATGAAGTGTGTTCATCGTAGTGGTCCGCACTAGGAGTTTAAAATGTTTTTTTTTTACCAGAGTCTAAATAAACACATTGGTTTGTTGTTGCAGCATAACTCCATACTGGGCAGCGTGTTTGCAGACTTCTACGACCAGCAGCTCCCGTCCATTCAGGCCAGTGCTCTCTCACAACAGGTACAGACAAAAGCCTAAATGTTTACTTCCTGCTCTCAACCTGCTCTTCGCTCTGGAGCTTTTACATGTTCGATACATTTCTTTCTGTTGTGGTTGCCAGTTGGAGCAGTTCAACATGATGGAAACCCCCATCAGCTCCGACATTCTGTATAACCAGACCTCCACCCTCAACTACTCCCAGGCACTCATGATGGGTTTGACTGGTGGCCACTGCAACCTTCAGGACGCGCAGCAGCTGGGCTACAGTAGCCATGGCAACATCCCCAACATCATTCTCACAGGTGCTGCTGTTTCGACGTATCATGTAGCTCACTTAAGGCTTACAGCAAGTGGCACGCCGCTGCTTGTGTTAACATCCCCACACCAGACTAAAGCTTGTGCTTCACAGTTGCTTGTATATCTTGATATAGTGACACTGTGGCAACAAAAATAAAACCTTATACGATATGATTCATTGCAGGGCTGTTATAATGCATTAGATTGCACCAGTATACCCAATAAACTGGCTTTAAATTGCCTGGCATTGTTCTTTATCTGCCACTCATGCAATGGGCGAATAATATATTTGAAGGTAATGTGATGGTGAAAGCACTGACGTATCCCACGCTGCATTCATGAGCTTTCTTTCAAGTAGGAAAGTTGTTTTCTAAATCTATTGGACTGCACATGCACCGTCCTGACAGAGCTTTCACTCAATCCACAGTCAGCCGGAAGATAAGTCTATAAGTGTATAAAACACATTTTGGTGGGGGGGGGGGGGAAATTATCATGAGTGACAGTTACAGAAACAAAAAGCAACAATAAACCTATTAAAATTTGTATGTAACTGGATTTTTCAGCCCCACTGAGTCAGTTGTTTGTGAAAATTAGCAGTGTCTGTGGTTAACGGAAATGTGTGATTAAGATGTCAAGCGTCTTAAAGAAAGTTCTTATCAAATCACAACCCAGACTTGTCAACATCCTTTCTCTTCTCGCCGCCATTGATTTCTTTTCTAAATTTAATCAGGGAGTCTTCCCTCTCCCCTTTCAAAACCTCACAGAGATAAATATAATAATCATATTTTTTTTTTCTTCTGCTCAGTGAGCGGTGAGTCTCCCCCCAGCCTGCCCAAGGACCTGACCGGCTCGCTGTCCACAGACGTCAGCTTCGATGTCGACTCCCAGTTCCCGCTGGACGACCTGAAAATCGACCCGCTGACTCTTGACGGCCTGCACATGCTTAATGACCCGGACATGGTCCTCACTGACCCCGCCACAGAGGACGCGTTTCGCCTCGACCGGCTCTAACCACCCGCATGTTCATGCACAGGTGTGTGAATGCTGCTGCCCTGGGGGGAACGGGGGAGCGGGGGGGGGATTCGCATCTAAAGAGGATAAAAACCAAGAGGAGCAGATTTCTGTAGTGCTGCTGGTTAAGACCTTGTCTGGGCAGAGCATCGATTCCACACTGACCAACTCAATCAGACCCCACGAGAGAGCTTTTAAAAGACGACTGGAAACCTTGAAAACCGGAAAGATGGTTCACGACTGATGACACTCAAGTTTATGGTATGAATGATTTTCATGGTTCTGTCACCACTTTTTTTTTTTTGGACACATTCAATTTTGACTTATTTAGCTTTCATTCGAGGATGAAAATAGGGCAGAAGGAGGCTGGTCTGTTATTCTCAATGACTGACTAAACCGTTAACAATCTACAGTATACCTTTCACACACCTGCTGACACAGAGCAGCTCGATGACTCAGAGGAAACACCTCCCTCCGTGCCAAGCTGGTTGCTCTCAGTAGTACATTCATTCTGGATATTAATTTAGTGCTATTCCCTGTGTAGTTTGTCATAGAAGCCAAAGTCAGGCCTGGTTTGATTTTTCCCAAATTCCCTCTAAAGTCTTGAGTGACGACGAGTCATTATTTTTAAGTTATTTTCAGGAGAATGCTGAATTTTTTTGATTTTACCACAGTAAATAATCATCAGTTATGCATGAAATCACAGATCACTGTGCATACTTGTTTTGCCTTAATAGCTTGACATTTTGGTTTTCATGCAAAGATGACTATTATGTAAATGAGAAGAAAAAAAATCAAGTCAGTTTTACTGTTTTACAGGTGGTTTGGCCTACATAATTCACAGTTGCATTAGCTGTATTTTTGAGGTGCGCTGACCTTTATCCATCACTCCATCCACTGTCACTACCATATCATTTTTCATGCATCAGTCAAATCTAAATGGATTCATGAGTTCTTTGCTATGAATTAGATGTTTACAGGCTTGTTTATACTTTACATGTACAGAATGTGATTAGATTTTGCGTAATGGTATCTATGCAAAACTACAGCGATTGGTTTAGGACTGTAAAATGAAACGGATAAAATGAACCCTTAACGAAAGGAAGCCAACGTGCGAGGTTCTCATAGGATGCACAGCGATGGTGCCATGTTGTATTTCTTTTGATACTTTTGAAACATTTTCCTTTCAGACTGGTACGGTGTAGAGAGAGAAGATGCTCGGTGTGTGTGTGTGTGTGTGTGTGTGTGTGTACGTGTCGTACAGTAGAAACTCTCCTGGATTACTCCCAAAGATGTGACCTCAGTGTAGTTGAAATATATATATTTTTCCAGACAATTGAACTGCCTCTATACTAGAACAGCATTGTTGATGCAATGAGAATGTATTTCGGTCACATCTGTACAGTTGTGTTGTTGCCATCTTGTCATCCTCATTGCCTCTCATATTTAGCCTTTATGTACTGTAGGACCAAATGTTTTTCACCTGGTAATTTTTTTTCTCCTTGCAAAGGAGATGTGGCATACTGGTTTTATATATTTTGTTTCCTTGGCACTACAGTGACACTGAATAACCGTTTCCTCGTCATGCTCGTCGCGTTGCCTGTGCCCTTTATCGATTTGTTCCATGTCTCTCCGGGCTTTGGCTCTGCATTTATATGGCTTCGTGCATTTGCTCTTTAAAAAAAAAAAACCCTCTGTGTTTCTCAGTGAGTGTGTCCCGTCTCTCATATTGCACTTTATGCATTTATTTAAAACACTGATTTATGAGAGTTTATATACCAAACCTCCCCCCCTCCTGTGACTGTTATGTGCACTGGACCTGTTTGCCCTGTCTTTGATTAAACTTGCCTTCTTGTTAAATAAAAAAAAAGAAAAAGAAATATGAAAAAAAGCTAAATTAAATAATAGTTATTTTTGAAAATAGTCTATTTAAAAGAGCTGTTTTTACTTAATCAGTGAGTATTTTGTTAGCTGTCTACTGTTACAGTTTTTCCTAAATTTTTGTATTTTGGGGACAGTGGCGATCATGTCGGTCATGTTCCTGTGCTGCAGCTCTTTCTGCTATTGATAGCAGCTTTGAGAACAAAATAAACTAGAAAACATGTATAATTAATCACTGATTAGCAAATTGTATTGTTAAAATATTTAAAGATACAGGTAGTGTGATTTCTCAGATGAGTACATTTGAAATTTGCACATTATCACAATATTGTGCCAGATGGGATCAACCAGTCCCTGAAAAGTATTTTATGGAATTTATATTGTAATTCAGTCCAGGTATAATATATTATTAAAATCCCCATAAAATGAATAGAAGATAATTTCTCATAAATATTCCACACTTTATGAAAAAGGCTATTCTGTAGCTGCAACATTATTTCTGTTGATGTGTGTCAAGGTCCTCCTGTGCCGGCATATTCCACCATTATTCTCGCATAAAGTAATCAAAAATGTCGAATCAGTTAAAATGAAGCTGTTGAGCTTCAAGATTTTTTTTTTTTTAATACTCTAATGTTTTGGATGCATCGCGTTTCTGATTTTTGATGCAGTGTTTTTTGCTTCTTTTTTTTTCCTATTTGAATAATGTTGTGACTGCATGAATATGTGGACATGTTTTCCGCTTTATGGTTTTTTATTTCTTTTGAAGGGTGGAGTCAGCTTTGTTTGTCAAAGTGTTTTTGTTTTTCTTGTTTGGTAATATTGTCTTTTGTCTCTTTTTAACTCAGCGTCATGTGTAGGCTAATGTATCCGCTAAGTGAAGCCTAAAAGCATCAGAAATATGGTAATCAGCCTTTTATGCACATGTAGAAGCTGTTGTTTGGTACTATGTTTTACACTGCAATATACGGTACGTGCTTATTTTCTGTGCAACACCCACAGAGTTTTATTACATCATGGTAAATCTAGACTAGCTTTGTATATCGCTGTACGGTAGGAACAATGTTTTTCGTGCTTTATGTGATATGATGTCAAAGTGAGAAAATGCACTGAGAAATACTGTGCTGCAATATGTCATTGTGGCTGGATATTCTCTGCTGGGCCTCAGACTTTATGGTGAGCCTGACATCATTGTAGGTCCATTTTCTGTTTTGGTATTTCTTTTAACTTCTTTTTGTGCTCATATAGATAGCTCTGACTCTGACGTGTCACCTGTTACTGCCACCGTTTTATGCATCAACTTTCAGGTATTCACTGGTATCATACCAGTGTTTACA